>JAYKAV010002942.1:85229-258924 GCA_035582835.1 Phoebastria nigripes
TAAGGGGAGACCTTATTGCCCTCTACAACTACCTGAAAGGAGGTTGCAGCGAGGTGGGTGTTGGTCTCTTCTGCCAAGCAACTAGCGATAGGACGAGAGGAAATGGCCTCAAGTTGCACCAGGGGAGGTTTAGATTGGACATTAGGAAAAATTTCTTTACTGAAAGAGTGGTTAAACATTGGAACAGGCTGCCCAGGGAAGTGGTGGAGTCACCATCCCTGGAAGTATTTAAAAGACGTGTAGATGAGGCGCTTAGRGACATGGTTTAGTGGGGCTTGGTGGTGTTGGGTTGATGGTTGGACTTGATGATCTTAGAGGTCTTTTCCAACCCTAATGATTCTATGATTCTATGATATTGAAAATGCACATGGACAATCTGACAATGTACCTCAGAACTTGGAGTTTTTTCCCAAATCTTTGTAGATGAAGAGTTTTGTACTTTGGAGCTTATAAGTTTTAAGATAGATACAGAAGACAAATTGAATTCTGGGAAGATTTCTGCTTAGGCAGTTGCCTTCTCTTAAACACCAGGAGGTTTGAAATGAATGTGGAGGTGTGTGCAACGTAATGCATCACATACAGACTTTCTTTGGTGCATATGGAATGGTGATTTCAAGGTCCATGTGGATGTTGGGGGCAGGGAAATTTGCATTATTCTCTGCTCTCTCCCAAGTCTGCAAGTATCCTCTGGTTTATACTATTTTTCTTTGGAAACCCTGTTCTGCAGAGGGAAAACCTGCATCTCTGAGGCGTAGAAAGGGAAAATGAGGAAGATATCATCCACAAATACTGCTGTGTTTGATTAGCTAGTGATGCAGTAAAGAGAAGTAAATTGAATGGTAGCAGTTTATGAATTTTAATGTGTTTTTTATTCACGTACTATTTTACTGTATTTTTAGTTTTCCATATATAAAGTATGCAAAGGACTGATTAATCAGAAAAGTCATTCTTAAATGTAAATCCACAGAACAAAAACAAATCTCATTGCAGCAAATATGTCTAAGAAAAATATTGTTTATTCACAGAGCTTGGATGTGGATATGAGAAAATATACTTTAGTTTGAAGTAGGTGTAAGATGGAAAAACGTTCTGAGTATGTGTGTACCAGTTAACGTACAGTGCTCCACTTATCAGAATTCACTAAACTGTGATGCTCTTAGGGGGCACAAGCATATGCCATTCCTGGCTATCTCTGCTTAGCAGCTTCAGACAACCTTGAAAGGAATTTCAGTAATCCTTGTAACGAACCTGTCTAAGCAGGGAATCTGCTGTTCCTTTCTCTCCAGCAATAGGGTCCTGGAGACCAGGGCCTGAGGAAGCTTAGCTCAGATTGTGGTATCATGAGATTGATTGAGCCAATCTAACAACTTGCTGCCACTGGAAGGAGAGAGACTTCCTTTTTTACCTTCCCTGCTCCCAGCTGCACAGCCCTGACACCATGCATGGCCTCTGGTACCCACTGGGAACCCAGCTCACTGATCTGAGGACTTTCCCCCTCAACCCCAATAATAAAAAAATTCCCAAACCAAAAGCCCTAAATGTTTTCTGTTCAGAGTCTGGCTAGTAGCTGGGAGCAGGAAAGAGTTGAGCAGGCATGCTGGTTTTGGTATCCGAGACAAAGATGGCATTTGAAGGCAGCTGGATTTGGGGACCTGCGATGTGCTTGATTCAGAGAGACTGCAGATGGGTACTCTTACTGCTTGCTTCTGAAGTATGAACAGTGGGCTATGGAGTGATGAAAAGAGGGGGCTATATACCAGTCCCAGAAGTAGGGGGCCTCCCTACGCGGTTGGGAAGGRAATCAGTCCTGGGAGCATATTGCCTGAGAGTTGCAGGGAACGAAATGGGAGACGTGTCCAGGAGAAGGCAGTTAGAACAGGCATGGGGCTGAAAGCATGAGCAGAGCTGACAAGGCTGGTGGAAGGAGCGGCAGTGGCTGCTGGAGCCACGCTATCTTCTCTCATCCACTCACCACCCGACACTGGACTCAAGACAAGTGGAGAGGCAGTGATGGGGTCCCAGCTGCCAGAGAGTCCCTGTGTCAGTCTGCCCACAGCTTGCAGTTCTTTACCCAGAGTGAGCCAAGACCACTTCAATCCATCAAAACCCTTTTCCTACTGAGAGTAGTAGGGAAGCTACTGATTAGTGCTGACACATGTATCTTATTCTGGTGGTTCCTCCAGCTGTCCATAGATTCAAGATCTTTGAATTCCAGTTGTCACTTGTGTGTTTTCCAGATGAGCACCTATTAATTTTTAGTCTGGAGGGTGTTGTCCTTTCCTGCTTTGCAGCTGGTCATATTTTGAGTTGGTTCCAAGAATAATTTGCCCAGCAATCATAAAACTTTCTGTCAACAGTAGTTTATTCTTTAAAGAAAAGAAACCTAAATGGCTTTGATGCCTTGTAGGTTGTCACTGAAGAGACTAAGTTTTGCAAGTGACTTGTGTCTTTCTGATATTCAAGCCTACTGTGAGCTAAAGCCTAGTATTAATTTCCATCTACCTTCTATGGTTTTAACATAGCTCAGATTTGCAGCCCTTTGCCTTCTGTTTACATCTTCCTATTTCACCCCCAGTTCCTCTGCAGCGGCATATCTTCTGGGATATGTTCCACAGGAACATGTTCCTAGTTTGAGGATTACTGCTGTAAACTGAAGTCCTGCAGCAGTCTCCCAAGGAAGTGATGATTTTATGTGCCAAGGGATTTGCCTGAAACTGTGACTATGATTCTGCTTTCTATGCTTTGTGTTTACTTGTATTATATTAGTGCAAATGAGATCACAATCAGCTGGTGGATTTAGTGCTGTGTTTGTATGTAAGTGCATTTAAAAATTTAGAGAAAAAAAATTGAAATTTTGAATTTTCTCTCTTTTCTCCCTTCCTACATTAGGAAGTGATCAGTTAGATGAAGTGTCTGTCTTAAAAGATCTACATCCTATCTTCACGTTGTGCTAGAACATATTCATGAAGTCTAGAAGTGGAATAAAAATTTTAGTTTTTCATTGTTTGTAAGCTTACATAATTGGTATGCTCTCTGCCCCCCATTTTAATTGGGGAATATATAAATGAGTTGAATGGAAAATTAAAAAAAAAAAAATCTTTGAACACAGTTATTTGCGATGTAAGTCTATTATCTAGCTTTATTCTTAATGTGCATTAGCAGATCTTTTCCTGCAAAACAAAGGGTGACCTAAGGTATGGAATGAAATTATGTGGAGGATATATCTTGAAAGTAACATATTTAATATAATTTTCATTTCTTTTATAATCTCACATTTTCATGTAACAGACTGGCCACATATACACTATAAGAAATGGTAAAGCTCACTCTTGTGGTATAGTAAGAGAAGTGCAGAAGCAACAGCCCTTTATTCTTCAGTGATTTTTGTTTGCACATAAACATTAGAAGTGACCCTTAAATATACTGCTTTCTGTAGGTGGATCCTTGATATTTTCATTCTTCTTCTCTCGATGAACATGGTTTCTTATGTTCTATTTTTCTTTCTGTGGTCTAAGGAACTTTACAGGATTGATGCAGTGCATGATCAGGCTGCTGGACATGTGTTGATGCTTACAGCACCACTAACCAAAGCTGCTTTACTAAAACTCACTGGTTTTTCATCAATCATGAAGTTACGAATGCAGCCAATGAAGGAGTTGCGTGTAGTCAGGCTGGATGTTAGCAGAGACTCTGGAAGAAGAAGATGATTTTTAAAAAGAAAAAAAAAAAGTTAGAGCTCATGGTGACCAAAATAATCAGTTTGGTGGCAGAATCTTTTCAATTTGCTACTAACTGCAGCTCTGCTGAATCTTCTGTGGGTCTTGTCTGGCTTACTGCCAGTGTCCTAGAGGCCATTAGAGTAGGTATGGGGAGTTATCGACATTTATGTAAAACTCTTGATACTACATAGTCAATAGAGGCCCAATCTTGCATTTTTTGACAACTGCATTTTCTCTTAAGTAACAGAGTAGATGAATCCCAGGGTGCGTGTTTGTAATTTCTTTTAACATTACATGTATTGTCATCTGTGTCTGATCTGTTAGTTTGCATTTAGTTTACTATATTTACATGGTATTAGTTAGTATTATATCTTGTTTGTTGTCGTGAAGTTCATTGTAAGATTTTTCTGTGCTAGGGTGATAATAGCATTATAGAGACAATGTATGGCATTGCTTTAGTATTCTATAATTCATGTAGAAATAGAAGGCTCTATTATGAAGCAGAACAGCATTTGCAATTACCACTTTATATTACCTCTCTGGGAAGAGTTCTGTCTTAATAAAATTCCAGTTTGGATTTAAAGAGTGAACAGGCATCTGCACATAGATTTTATTATTCCCTTTAGGCTCATTTTTTGGCCTGGTAGTGTGGGATGGATGAGAACATCACGCACTCAAGCCACTAATCCAAGATAAGCAATATAATAAATTTTGTAGTTAGATCTGTTCATGATTGACATGCAAGGCACAGAGAAATAATGCTGCATGTTTCCAATGAGAAATATACAGGAGATGACTTAAAAATTGAATCACGTAGTGTTGATTACAGTTTGTATATGAACCCCAACAGAGTAGCTCTGTCTGTTGAATAAGGGAAGTAAATGTAGTAATCTTGGCCCACGCTACACAGATGGTCTGTGAGTCACAAATTCACATTAGCAGACATCTGTGCAATAGAAATCACTAGTCAGAAAAAGAATCTTCATGTTTTGTCTTGTGTTCCAAGGTGCCATTGCTTGAAGAAGAGGAAAGAAGCCTACCAGCAACAAAACCTTGAGACTCCAGTTACAGTGACAGTGAGTTTCCAATCCCATAGATAAATAAATCAGTCACTTCTTAAAAAAACAGTAAGCCCATACTGGAAAGTAAAGTGGAAAAAAAGTGATTTTTTTTTCTAGCTAGCTGACTTCTCTACTGAGTACATACCTGACCCTCCAGCAACTGTGAATGTTTTAATTTCAATGAAGCAGCACTTTTTTGTTTGAGAACTTGAGGCAGAACATTTCTGATCAGCTCTTGAGCCTTTGAATTTTACCAGGTTGTTCACATGAGGTATGTTTTGTTCTTTTTTGAAATTGAAACTAAGTCTCTATGCTTTCTCTGGAAACCGTGTTGAAATTTGAGAACAACGTAGCACAAAGCTGCCAAAAACTTACCTGGTACACCTCCAATAAACACTGGCTCCCTGTGGTCAATTGCCTTTGGATTTAGTGGCCCTACCACATGGTTGACTTCAGAGTCTACATCCAGCTGCACCACATTAGCATCTCTAATAACTGAAAGGAGAAGGAACGGGGATCAAGAAGATTGTAAGTAGCAGCACGTGAGTTTTCTATGACAGACAGGAGTTACTGTTTGATGTGAGTAGTTTGATTTAGTGTTTGCTAGATTGGGTGTGAGCCATCAGTACCAGTGACTGTATGTGGGCAGATTCTGGCATAGAGCAGGGCCAATGGAAGATACTGTGTGGGAGCAAGGGTGCTTCTGAGTGGGGCTCTTGATTGCTGGTAGCTGTGTCTAGGCTGCAGAGTATGAGCATACAATGGTGTGTGGCTTAGAAAAACTGTTTGCCAAATCATTCCCAATAGGGGATGTACTAGAATGCAGTGAGATTTCCTCCTTGCTTGTGTGCCTGCGTTTCCTTCAGAAGGAAAGCAGAATGCATGGGGAAGGGGTGCACACTCAGATCTCTTCTGGATGTGACACTGGGAGGCATCCCAAATGAGCACCTAGACAGGAAGGTAAGGGAGTTCAAAGTACCTGAGGTTTAGAAGTACTTTTTGACTTTCAAACCCAGGAAGGAAGGATGGCTGTCTCGCACAGAGGCAAAATCCTGACTGTAGACATCTCTCTGTGTGAGGCGGGGGCTCCCCAGATCTGTCCTGTTGTTTGACCTTTAAGGGCAGCATATACTTGTGCCTACTGCATTCTACCAACTTATTTAACCTCTAAKTGGGAAAAGAAGAATATCATCTGGTATACGACTTAGGAAAGGTTGCCAGCATTTCAGCTAGGCTGTCTTTTGTTCTTTGAACAAGGAGCTTCCATCTTTGCTTGTTCTTTGTAGGAACTTGTGCTTGTCCTCCCAGGAAGCTCTACAGTTCCTGTATCTGAGGGATGAATATGACTGTGTCTTTCACACAAACTTGTGTCCTGACAGGTGAAAAGGAAGAACTGAAAATATGACCCTATTCCCAGTGCACTAGCCCATGGAGATGGATATCTGGGGAGGGAGAACTGGGCTCTCTCACCTTACTTAGGGGATGATCATGTTTTACTGACCTGCAATTCGGTGCCACCTGCCATCGCAGAGACTCTGTTTCAGTGTCACTGAAGTTGAAAAATCCCTGATTCCATTATTCAGTTTCACAGTAACCTGGAGGAAAATAATGTAGGCATCACTGTAAACCACCTCCTGTTCTCTTTTTTCCTTCTGTTGTAATAATGCTGTATTCCCCACTCAAAACATGTCTAGTATGTAAAAGTGAAAGAAAAACATGATTTAATGAAATTCTTTAAAATAAAGCACCTTTCTAATTCACAGATTTAGGTTTGTGGTTTTTTTTTTTTTTTTAGATTCAATAGTTCTGCAGTGTTTCTGATTTGAACTCAAGGAAGAGTTCAAAAAAAGATTAAAAAATAACAGCTAATTTCACTCAAATTTTCTAGTACTGCTACTCTATAGTTTCCTGTGTGGTAAATAACTGTTTAGAGGCATCAGATGATGTTTTGGCATCTTGCTAGCCACTTAATAAGGAAAACAGTCATGAAAAACAAAGTATAAACAAACAGACAAGATGTGAGAAGGGAATAGATAGGGGACTTAAGAATGACTTTTAAGTTACTTGTTTAAGCTTACCAGCAAATCTCTGGCAGAGTTAGAAAGTGAACCTAATTCTGAATTTTGCACCTCTGCTTTAGTTACGTGGAAATGTTACAGCAGCAGCAGAGCAGTGTCGTGTCCCTGTTGCGGGGCACATGATTCCCAGTAGTGACTGCCAGAGAACTCCAAACACTCAGTCCAGCCACTCAGGCTTTTCAAACATCTAAGTTGTCCCTGATAATGCTGACACCTTGTTGACTGATAACGTTGCAAGGAAACAACTTACATTTAATTTTAGAGGATCTATGTTTCAATATAGTTGTAACTAAGAAATTTTAAAACTTTTTTTCCACAAGGGCACCAGCAAACAAAAATGAAATGATCCTCATGTTCTCTTTTATCCACCCTTGGACAAAATATATAGGAGTGATTAAAGCAAATACAGAATCATGAGAGAAGGTGGCTCCTTAATAAATCACCCAGACAAGCTGTACTGATAGAGAGAGATGCATACATTTAAAAAATGAATTAAAGGTGCTTATTGTTCTTATTTGTCGAGCAAAAATGTTTTCACAAAACAGGTCTTCAGTAATGCATTCAAAGAGAGCAGATAGTTAATGGTAAAAACCACAGATGCATACTAAGAAGGTAAGTGGCGTACCTGTTGCAGTGACAAGCAGGGAAGAGCTGCTTTTGCAGGGTGAATTTTGTTTATGAATTGCGTATGCGTTATACAGGAAGCAAGGTTTGAAGCAGTAAGTGAGGCAATATCTTTTGTTAGACCAACTGATACAGTTGGAAAACCAGACAAGTTTCTGGACGTGTAAACTTTCCATCAGATCTTTACATAAGAAGTACTAAGCTAGACCAGTTGTACGCAGAGACAACCTTTAAGTGTGGCATGATACACAGCAATGCAATATGCTTTAAGTTGTTCTTTGTTAATTCACCAAGGACTAGCTACAGCTGTAAGAATGGGCTTTATCTTACCTAATCAGCTGTCAAAAGTTAGGTGCCTGACTGAAGCACCTGTTGTTCTCTCTATAGTCAATATAGAAAAATAGATTCTCTGAATGACAGCTCATTTAGTCACCTATATTAAACATCTGCTTTAGGGTAGGATGAATCACCATGTTAAACTGTCCACTCAGTCACTCTACTGTAGGTTCCTCTTTTGTAAGAGAGGTGACAGCATGTTTCCTCAGGTGTTGCATTTCTAACCAAGGTACAGCCAGCTTCACTTAAATACTCTTCCACTTTGGTTGACAGATAGATACTGGGTAGTGCATTGCAGTGGTTAAAGAATATCCACGCTGCTTAGTCTCTTGATTATGCCCTGAGTTTCTTTTCTGCAAAAAGGATTTTTTTTTTCCCCTGCTCTAAATCTTTGCTTGTTTTGTCCACTTAGACTGCAGCTTATTACTGTATGCGTGCAATGTGTAGCATGATGGGATCCAGATTTTAGGGGTGAACATAATAAAAAAATAGCAACAGCAACAACTGTCTGGTAAGTTCATTTCAAACCTCTCTCTTTCAATTGACAGCCTTACAAAAATCCAGAGGCTCTAGAAACCAGATCAACAGACAATCAGAACTTTCCCTTTCCCTCACTCTCCCCATCACACACATATATGTTAAAGCAAGAAGAGACTGAGCACAACTCAGACTTCTCTTTTAACAGACAAGAAATAAAAATTCATCAACAGTTACCTTACTTGTAACTGTTATACATTTTTAATGTGTGGATGAAAGAGCAGCACCAAAGAGTCAGTGCTCTTGCTTCTTTTCAACTGCTCATTGAATATTTATAGTTGTTATCAGTAAAGTCATCTGATTTTGTCTTAGGTGGTTTTTTTTGTATTTTAAAAGAAATATCTGGGTTGCCTAATCTAAGCAGTTAATATATTTAAGAGAGAAATAAGAATCAATTAATTGCAAATTTGTAAGACAAAAGCTGCATATAGCAGAGCCCAAGTAAGTGGGAGAGGAACCAGTCAAAGCAGTGGAGGAAATGTGACCTTTGTTATACCTGTCCATTTCTCATGTGCATATTCAAGTACTCTCCATTCACGCTGTGACCATGCAGTAGAATTCCTGAGCTGCTTCGGGGACGTATTTCAAAAACAACTTCAAATTTCAGGCCTAAACTGAAGGATTCATCTATGAGGGAAAAGAATAACATTCTTTTTGTACTGAGTTAGTGATGAAATTGTACATCTACTCAAAGTCAAAAGGGAAGTTCAAAGCCCCAGGGTGGAACTTATTTGTTCTGTCTTTAAAACTATTGGAACTTGTGCTAGTACACGTACTTGAAGAGATGGCATGGTGTGCCGTCAGTGACCCATTTCAACTTCTGTTTTGATTATATTTGCTTGAAGTGCTAATAAAGGTTTCTTTATTTTTCTCATTATTTAAAAAAATGTATTTTGTTTAAAAATATTTCTTAGCAATGAAATGGACAGCAGAAAGTAAATTATCTGTATTTTTTGGCAGTTTCTTATTGTGCAATTTGCTAGACATTCAGCAGTCTTTAAACAGTGAGTGGGAGTTCACTTGAGCTTTGATGATTCAGTAGAAGAAACCCCCTTTTTCAATCTGGTGGCAGGCCAGGGAGCAAATTAGAAACAGTCTAATTCTTCTTGGTGTTGCCAATGAATAGGGTTGTGCAGTTTCCTTTCCTATTCAGATCAGAGCCTATGTGACCAAAAACCCCTCATAAAACACTTCTGGAACACAGCAGGCCTAAATGACAGAAAAGATGTGTTCTGTCCTGCTGTTCGTTATCAAGACATGCAGAAAGCCTTTCCTTAGGATTTTTGAATTACACGGTTTTATTAGTTAAAAAACTAAGGGATGACCATTTGCTGGTATACTTGGTCTTAGCCACATTGACTTCTATATGTCTGCGATAATTTTTACCATATTATAATCTGTTCCCTTGTGAAATTATTCTAATTATTTGAAATGCATACAGATGTATTTATGTAACAGCTTGTTAAGTTTCATGGTGACATTGTGACCTGTCAACATCAGCTGCTTACCACAATAATGATCTATATCTAATAATCCTTACAGCTCACAGCCTCAGAAATTACCACACCCTTTAATGAAATATGCCATTCTTAAGCACAATGAATACTACAGTCTTATTATGGGATACATTTGTTTAGTAGTGTATTACCAAGGACGACATATCCTCCTTCTGATGAAAAGTATGTTCCTGCTTCTGATGGGCCTTCAAAGCAAGGCGTTACACTAAATGTCTGTGAAGCTGAAGTAATTGATCTTCCATTGAGCTGTAAATTGCTGAGACAACCACTAAAACTGTAGACAGAGTTAATCTGAGGGGGAAAAAAAAGCACGATTAGTAGATAAACTGCTTGTGAAAGGAAATAAACTCTTCTGTCCCTACTTGTACTTGTTTATGAGCTGTAAGGCTGTGATTGTCTGGTGCATCAGTTTTGAATTAAAAAACAGTTTCCAGAGAAGAGAAGCAGGACAGATGCTTTTTGTAGCCTTTCATGTCTCTCTGATGACTTGAAGGTAACTCCAGCTTGTGTTGTTTCTCAAACAATCCTTACTGAGCCATGAGAAACAAAGCGCAACTAGAGCAAGGCAGTGTTATACTACCTCATACCCTCAAGGCAAGACAGGAGTCTACTTTTTGTGAGTAGCGTATCTATCTTGTTAGGCACATAATACTAAAGATTACCTTGAAGGAGGCTTTGTTATGTTCATTTTTGGTTTAACACTCCTTTCCATATACTTCAGTATCAAAGATGTAGAGCAGAATCCTGACTTCTAGGTATTGTCTTAAAATAGAGATACTAAGACAACACTAAAATCTCTCTGAAACTCATCTGTATCTCAGACCTTAGGGTGGAACTGATCTCACCTAACTTTACCTGTCTCATCTAAACCTGGATGTCACTAGGATTTGTCTGTTCCTCAGAGGCCACTGGCTTTCCAGTTGCTGCTGCAAGTCTATGGAAGTCTAGCCCAGCTACCGCCAGCGCAGCCCTGTGGGAGCTTTGCTATCCACTTGAACTGAGGTGTGTGCTCCTCAGCATGCTGAGGATTCAGATCATAATATGCTTTTGCCTGAACTCATCCCTACAGTCAGCTATTGCATTAGCTGTACATAGAGGTATGGGTTGATGTAATGGGTGTCTACTTTACCTGGATATTTTTTACAGCTTTTCCTGGAGCTACACCCCCAATATAGAGTGGTTCAGTGACTTGCCAGGTATTAGCATTACCGCCGAAAGGTTCTTCCAGTACTCGGAGACCATCAATTATCAAGCGACCGATATTTTTGCCTCTAATAAATATCACCTAGAAAGGGAGGAGAAAAAATTGGAAGATTACTTTCATCTGTTGAGGGAACATTCCTGTGCGGTGGAAGAAGATAAGTTTGAGAAGGAAAGCTTGTGAGTGATACTCTACAAGCCTGTTTTATTAACTGCCAATATTCGTTGCTGGACAACCCTCTTTTTTCACATTCATGTAAAGGCTAGATAGTAAAACTGCTGTCTTTCTTACATTTTGGTGTACAAGGCAGAGGTAATCAAGGTGTCACAAGGTCTGCTGAGATCTGCCCATCTTATATTCGCATATATGATTCATTGCTACAGTGCTATCACTGTTAGCATTTTCATGGTCGTCGCCAATTTTATGGTCTGGATTCATCCAGCCTACTTTAAACACTTAAGTGCCCAAGTTAGGAGCTTAGTAACTGTAGACTTTCTCTGTAGTCAGTGAGGAGAGAGAGGTACCTACAGAGGGAAATTCACCTTGACCCCTAAAATCGTCTTTTTATTTTTATAGACTACAGAGGGACCCTAAGACAGCTGTACTCCTTGCTTAGGCACTTCAAAGAAATTTGCTGAACAGAATTATCCTAGTCCTTCCTTTCCTAGCTAACTTAACTCTTAATTGCCTCACTATTCTGCTTGTTTCTGTCACTTCTGTTCAGCTGTTAGTGATGGGAACTGCTGGATTTTTATAGCTGATTCACTTTCCTGTCCCTAGTTAATGACTTGATAAAATGCCGCATCGAAGATGTGAAAATATTGGCAGAAGTTTCTCAACATATAGGTGTGGTTATGAACACATGAATGAAAAATCCCTGAGCTGTCACATCAGCAGTGTCTTTACTGCTGCCTTGATAGCATGTGCCATCATAATGACTGCTTTCTTTTACTTACATTGTGCCAAAGGCCATCATTGTATTTCTCTTGGCTCTTAATCCTTATCTTCTGAGGACCAGCATTAAACATAAAAATGAGTCGGCCATGAGCAATGAAAAGGGCTATGAAGTTGGTCTCTTTTTGATCCGAGATGTAGAAAATCATTCCATGAGATGAGTGAGTTTTCAGACTGATAGAGAACTGAGCTCTGGCACATAAAAACACAGTATTAAAATTAGAGCAGATATAATTGACTTAAATCAAACTGCAGGCAGAGGAAGACTGAGATTTTCCTCTCATCCAAAGGAATATACATCTCCTTTATGGAAGTGGTGTTTCTGAGAAACATTCCATACTGGTTTTTGAAGTAGAAGTCAAAGTTGGACAAGAAGCTGCCTTGCAAGGAAGTTGTTTTCAAAAATTAAAATCTCTGGAGTGAATAAAATCAATACAGACCACCAATAACTAACAGTATATACACTACATTTCCATTCCTGTTGAACAGCAATGCTGGGGGACAACAGTTTTTAACTGTGATGGCAYGGAGGCCTGACAGTTCACAAATCTTCAGTGTTATTCCAGACTCACTGCTAAGCTTCTCCTTCCTTGTAGTTCCTTGTGAAGTCCAAGGCAACAAGGCAAGTTATACCGACTTGGTTTGACACTGTCAACAGTGAAGATTTCTTGAGTGATTGGCATTATTACTTTAGGTCTAAAAAATGGCAAAGCTGTACTGGTGTAGGACAGTGCCAGAACTGATTAGTCCTGCTTCTCATGTCAGGTGACTAGCCTAGCTTCCATTCTTCGTATTGCCTGAAGGGTCTGTATGTTCCCCATTGCATGTGTGCGTACATTCCACACACACTTAGGCCCTTGCCAATATCAGTTTTTTTAAAGCATCACAAGTCATTGTTTTTTTAAAATGCACATTACAGTGATGAAGCTGTAATAACAGTTGTAAAACAAATATGTCTTGTAGGGATGAAGAAACATACTAGAGTTTGGGTTTTCCTTCTTCATATGGGCACCATCAGGACTGCCCTGAGTAAAACACTACTGAATTAAAACKAATGTAATGCTTTTTTTATTTAAGTCAGGAATTAGCACTCTTCTCTTCTGAGTTAGTGGTCTGGTATGCTTCCAGGAAGTGCTGTGTTGTTGAATTTATAGTCTTTCATGGAAAGTATTAAACCAAAATCCTTTGTTGGTCATAACATACCATACAGCATATTCTGTGGGAGCCTGAGAATTAAATGTCCACAATATCTGGACTCATTATTAATTACTTGTATTTCCATTATGGCTTGAATTGGACATGGTTTTCATAGCTTTATGTCCTTTCATAGCACTGTGTAGATTCCTAACCATTAAACAGCTGCCAAGGTCCACTCAACACATAACAGCTTCATTTCTTGGTGAACTATTGTGTTCTTTTCCAGCTCTGCTCTAATGCTATTGCTTCTTGCATAAAGCAGGCAATGGTGCATTGTTTGTATAGAACTAACAGCCTACAAATAGGCAAGGAGACACATTTTGTTAATATACAATGCAGATGAAGACTCCACAAAAGGGATGTAACTGAAACACATGCTATTTATTGCTCTTACTCAACTGAAACACCTTTTGATATATCTGTTTCCTCCCCAGTGTATTTAATTTTTATTTCTAAGGTCCCTTTACCTTTCACTGAAATCCTTTGGTATGTGATCAAATTCTTGCCGGCTATTTGCTGTTCCTCCAAACTGATATGCATGTTCGGTTGCCTTGGGATTCATGGGCAAGTGGCACTGAGGGTCTCTTTGCATATTCACTTCTTGATACAATTTTTTGAGGCCAGTTGAAGGCTGTGAAATCTTGTCTTTATCTCTTCCCACCTTCATAGAAAGAGAACCATTAACCAAAAATTTTAACTAAGATTGGACATAATAAAAATAACAGTATGATTTATATATAAGCTAGTAATATATTTTTTCCTTACAAAAATACCAGGAATGGTTCCAAGTCAAATTTTCCATGAACAGATCTGCTACAGATGCTGATTTAGGGCAGAAGAAGGGATAAACAGAATACTTGTGTAGCTAACATAATTACRGTTCAATTCTTTTGCAGTTTTCCTAATTGAATCTTTTCCTCTCTAYTTTTGATGATATCAGCTATGCTACAGGCATAAGATGACATGCTTGGACTAAAAGTTCTGCATGCTGGAAGAAGGGTTTTTTTCACATTTATATTAATGCATGCTAATTGTACCCAGTAGAAAGAGCCGCACAGAAGTAGCTGAGAACAGAAGCAAGCTAATTGCCTTTAGGATATAGAAGAAATCAAGAAGGCTTGTTTCTGCAGTACTTTTTTGAAGATGTCATAAATTTTGTTTTACGGTTCTAGTAAGAGAGAATGATGGAAGTGTAGGCCAGATAGATCGGGTCAGGGCAGTCATTTGCAGTGATGGAATATGTAAAGGAATAGGATCCTTTCCTTCATATATCTGAAATATTCTTCATGTGGTACATTTTGGATCCATGATTTGGAGAATTCCCAATCATGACACAGGATGTATCACCTTTAGAAAACTCTAGGGTGGTACGGGGGCAATTTGTAGCAAACCTTTTTATTACGGTTTCCTTTGGCTTTTGACGAGTTTTTTCCTTTCTTATGGAGAAGAGCAACTGGAGGAGATTCAACAGGGCATCCATACAAAGAAGTCTGAACTTTCTCAGAGTACTGCTGGAAATCTTCCACTTCAACCTCTCGATCCAACCTGTGTTTCAAAGAGGGGGTGACAAGAACAGCTTTTTTCCAAGTGTTGGAACTGTCTTCATAAAAATCACAGAATTTTACATTTATAGTTTAAATGATGTTTGGACGGGCTTTTTTCATTCTTGGATCATGGATAAAAGTACAGATTTATCAGTCAGTGTTTGGGTAATGTGGGCAGCCTCTACTACTCTGCCTGTTGTATCCATGCTTGCATAAACAGTGAGTCTCAATCTGCAGCATCAAATTCACTTTAGAACCTTCTATATATGAACACTTCATAAAGCGATTAAGATCAACAAATTCTGACCATTTTCACGTGACCAAACTCCTAACTTCCCCAGCTTCTGTGAGATGCCTTGATATCATTTTGTTTCAAAGGCAGAACTGAAAGCTACATAATATAAATGTAAATTACAGCTATGCAAATTATACATTGCACCAGCAGCATTAGCAGGTGCAGTACTGAAAGCTGATTTACATCAAGTTATTCCCACTTCAACAATATCTTAACCTAGCAGGTCTGTGCCAACAGATTCCATGGCAAATAAGGTAAGAAACTTATTCACACATACTGTCTAGCCTCACAAAATGAGAGAGGGATTTTTATTGTGACAATAAATCAGTTCTCCTGAGCAACTRTCCGAGCTGTCAGGCAGCAACTGCCTGGTAATGTGTTTGGGAGGATGCTACGCACCTAGTGAAGTAAGCGTTGCTTATGCATCCAGTGAAGTTGGCTTGCTGCGTTCTGAGGGGAGAGCCGCCAAAATAAAACTTCTTGACGCTGTCCAGGCTTTTCCCTGCTCTGTCCTTTGCTGGGTTCTTCTTGCTTTGTTTCTTGTCATCAACAGTCAGTTCATATCTACAAAGGCAAAGCGTTCATTTTGTAGGCTAGTTTTGGAAACGTCAATGCCAGTGGTTAGCATATTACATGCACCCAAAATGGTCCATGCTGTGTATACATTACTGAATGGTAGTGCTCAAAGTCATGAGAAGACCTTCTCACTCCACCTGTGCAACAAGTAGCAGTGCAATTGACCCACTGGCAAAGCTGAGTCCAGAGGCCCATGGATTTTATAATATCCTGGGGTTAATTGTGAAGTCCAAAAAAATACAGTCCACTCAGGGAAGACAGATAAACTACGGGATTTCTAATAAATGGATGGAGCCACCATTTGGGTCAAATAAGATCTAAGCACATGCTAATCTTTCTTCTTTATGCTCCTATCCCTTTTTCCTTCTCTTTCATCACAGTACATTGATGTTTGAGCTTATACAATGTTTTTTACCTAATCTCATTTTGCAACACATTAATTGCTGCAGAAGTCAGGAAGGAGTCTATTGCTTTAATAAGAAACTGAGTATGACTAAAGCATCAGACATTGATTTTGTTTGACAAGTTCAGAATTCAGCACACTCAGGGAAACATGACAGTCCCCAATGCTATTCCAAGGCACCTTTTCGCACCTTCAGCTTTTCAAACTATGTTTCTTGGATGTCATAGGTACAAACCTCCATTTCCATTAGAAAACTGAGAATGACCTGGTTGTATCTGCATAGGCAAGATTCTTGAAGAAAGGTGCTTTGATTATTTGACCTTCTAAGAAAATTTTAAACATAGAAAACAACAGTAAAACATACCAATAAAACAATGCTTTCAAGTTTTTAAGAAGCACATAGAGAGACTTATTCCCTACTGCTGTATTTAGTCTTACATTTGTGTCAGTGCTAAAAATATTTTGAACATGTTCCACTTTATATATCCCAAATGAATGCTTTTTGTGAAGATGCCTCAATTACTTCAGGGTGAATTTGGGATTGCTTTAACAAATCAGAACGATCAATCCTGCTGAAAAATGAATCTCATGCTAGTCTTAAATTATATTGAAATGCTTTCATACCTGAGAACAAAAAAGGACTAAGCTTTTAGGAAAACTATTATTTTAGTTTTACTAAAAATTCCCAGCATCTCGTGCTCAGGCCAAGCTGGCCAGTTTTCAATCACATAGATTTTTGGCTTTGTATTTTTCTAACTGAATTGATCAGTTAAAAATATCGCTTCAAAAAACCCACTTAAACATCACTTTGAAAGTGAATATTAAATGATAATGTGCTTTACAAGAAATATTTCTATTCTAAAGGTAGGGAATAAAAGATGCTGGACAGCTTTACCTCTCTGGGGTGACAGAAGTAATGATGAAGTGGGTTTTTCCATCGTTGTAATTTCGGTCTGGTGATTGAATTTTGGTTCCACTTGCATTTAAAACCACAGCACCTCTGTCCATAGAGATGGATAATACATCTGACTGAAATACAGACAAAAACATCTTCATAAGCAAGTATAACACAGAAAAATTAAGAGTTATGTGCATTTTCCGGTTGAATTTATTTTCCTTCCTGCTGTTTTCCCCGTTTGTGCTTTATTTGCAGAAAGGTGTACTGAGAAGCAAAACAGGAGATGATCTCATTAGAATTGATATTCTTGCTGTTTTTTAAGCCTGAATTCTGGGAATTCTGCTGCTGATTATGTATCATGTATCTGTCACATGAGCTCCTTCCATCTAGCATGGATGTATGATGTTTACATTTCATTTATGTTTCTGGTACCCCTCGTACTGTGTAGAGTAGCTGTTACTGCAAGGTTCCTGCTGTCGTAAGACCAATAAATGTTTTTCTTTTCCTAATTCCCTCTGATTAGACCCATTCAATCACTCAAAATTATCTCAGAGATAAGATCTGCTGTCTGGGTCAGGCATACGGGATCACTGGGCCACATAGCAGGAATATTGTCTGTTCCATTAGAGCAAGCAGTGCCACTGTGCACTCGTAGGAATCATCCTGTCTCATTCTGTCAAGTGCTAAATAGCTGAACCTCCACTTGGCACCTCATAGGATTAGAGCTTTTGAGTTAAAACCAGAAGTGGTGTGTTAAGGCCTCATTTATGCAAACGATGTGGATAACTGACATGGTTACTGATTCCAATTTAAAGTAATACTTCAGGCTGTAAAATGTAAAAGTTCAGGAGTGGTTATTGGTGTCATACAGCCTTCCCTGCTGCACTGCTGATGATCTTCTGCAAGTATGGCAGAACAGACATTTGGGGGTGGTTGCAGGATCTTGAAATCGCTCAGGCTAACACAACATTTTGGGAGTGCAAGTCCATATTTCTGCCTATGTCACGCCCCTGAGGGGGCATTTAGAGCAGCCTGGCTTCCCATAGCTGCAAGGAGCCATTCTCAAGTGCAGCTTTTCCCAGTCACACATGGAGGTCTGAGTACCATCTGGGAATATAGGCAGCTTTCTGACTGATTTCTGTCAACTCAGCAGTGCTCAAAATACCATCCCACTAATTCAAATAAACTTTGTCTTTGCTTCTAGGGGATTGTCTCTGGCTGGAAAATGTCAGGCCCTTAATATTATTTGTACTTTGGGAGCACCTACCGGTCCAAATAGGGACTGCAGTGCTGCTGAGCACAGAGAGATCCACTGTGCATTTCTGCCCTAAGGACTTTATTGAGCACAAATGGATGCATGTTAATTCTAGGCATATGATCAAATCCTCTTCTCAACATCAAAATAATGTCTCAACATTTCTGGTTTTCATCTGTAGATCAAACTGTGAAAATGAGGTCATCAATGAATGCTTCTATATTGCGGATTGCTTTCTCTATTATGAAAAGATGAAGTGAGAAATTGTATTATTCCCCTAGTATTCTCCTGGGAAACAATCCAAAGATAAAGAAATATATACTCACTCCTTCAGAATAGTAGAAGAGCAGCCCGTTGGGCTGCAATGTCCGGAAGTTAAAGCCTCCTTCAAATTCAGTGAAGAGGGACATTTTTTGGCTTGAGGCAATGAAGCTCTCTCCATTGAAATATGCTTTGCGGGACATCTGTGTATTAAATAAAACAAAATTCTAAGTAAACTGCAGAAAACATTCAAATCATAAAAAGAATGAGGCTATTTCTTGTTTTTTTTAAGATGTAGCCACTTCAGTTCTTCTATAAAAACTTCAACTTTTCCTGCGTGTCTTCATCTAATTTATATAGGCTATCCCTCACATGCTGTGAAAATCTTAAGAAAGTGTAGCTATTTTAGACGGTGTAAGCCAAATTGTTCTCAGTTTCCTGGGATTCTTGGCCTCATCCTAAGTCTGCTGATGTTAGTGAGCATGAAGACTAGAAGCAGAGGGGGCTCAAGCTCCTGTCAGAGCTGTGTGGCACTGAGTCACCATCCCAACATGTGATATATTAGTTTGCATGCTGCACTGAGTGCTGGTGTGGGGGGCTGGCCATGGCAGTCTATAACCCTCTGAGTCTGAGAAGGAAAACTGGGTCCGAGGTAGGACAAATTGCAGCTAGCTTCCGTGTTGGCAGAGGGTGAGACTGTGGGATTAGTTCTACAAGTGATGGGCTCCTTCATCTTCACAGGTTTGCAGCATGGCTTTGGATAGACATGGCTGTAGTATAAAGACCACTTTAGATTTACCAGCCTTGCATTGTAATGAACAAATGATGAATAATGGAAGGGATTAGAAACAAAATGGCATTTTCTCAGTGTTAATGCTGGTGCAGTTGGTTTGTGTATCACAGAGGAAGAGCTGGCCTGACTTAAGGGGAGAACTCATTTGAAGGGTGAATATCTTGCTGTCTTTCTCATTTCATATATCTGTATTAGGATGCATGCGAGGACAATTCTCCTTGTTTCTTTAAGAAAAAATGAATTGTGTTGGAATATTTCCTTTCAGAATACAGCACACAATTTATTTCAGATCCAGCTTTCACACTGCAATCTCACATATGATAAGAATATCAAGTAAAACACCTTGTGCTGTAATTCAGAGTGAAAATTGGGTAGTACGTCAGCAGACTTAACACACACACACACCACCCCTGCCAGTCAATGAGTGCATTGTCATTTCCTTGAACCGTTCAAGACTTTCTTTCCATTGTTTGGAGTAAAACTCAAGCTCACAGCTGTGTCCATTGCCAAAATGTTGTTTTTATCTCACAAATGATGTTGTGCTTACCAGTGAATCCTCTGGGCACCCATAGCTGATTCCCAGGGTTCCTGGTTCTTCTAACAAGTTGAAATCCTTCTTTTGGAACTGGAAACCCTTCATGCAGCCTTTAAAGCCAATACTTCCTGCCAGATGTGAACTAATGCTGTTGGAAAACAATGTCAAACAAGCTGCAGTTAGATAGCCCTTGCCTTTCAGAACAGACTTTTATTGCCAAGGTGTTCTAAAAAAACTTGGAAGAGCCTCAATCATTTGCCTTACTAGTGCCCAACTCCTGCATGTTTATGTAAAACAACTAAACCACATTATGTGTTTTGAAAAGTCAAGATGCATCAGATGTAATAAATGTTATGGGGGGAAATATATGAGAGTTCAGAGAGGACATCCATATAGAGTAACTTTAAAAAGATAAAAACATCTGCTGAAATGAAAAGTCTTATTTTTAAATGGATTTCTACCCACTTACAGTGAAAATCAATGGATTTCCGTCTCCATTTTTTATCATTTTAGAGAAGTTCTGTTTTAGTTTTCCTGTCTTGCTTTTACTAGCAAGCTCCATTCTTGTCTTGGGAAGCAAATGGATCTTTATTTCTTAAAAAATAATAGTAACAGAGGTCAGGGAAGTAAGAGTAAATCCTGATTGCTGATGAGTGGGTTTACATAGTTGTAAATGAGAGCAGCAGGTGGGCTTCCAGGATCCTTTTTATTACAGATTTGAGGTGGATAGCACAGCAGTGTATCCCAACTGCTCCTGCTCACTGCTCTAAGTTTTTGAACTACTCCTCTCATCAATATATCACAGCATTATGGCACAGGGCAAATATAATTGAATTTATCTTCACAATACTCATGCTGCATGAAGAAGAAATTTGCCTAAGAACAGAGGGTCTGTGACAGGGCAAGGAAATGACATGGGATCTACTGACTACCGGTCCAGGTGATAACTAGAGAACAAATACACTGAAGGAGTGAATGTGAAATCTGGTTTTGACTTGGCTACCTGTAAACGGTCTTTGTGCTTTCTACAGGATGGACCTTAACAGTGGGATTCTTCTCACCTCACATGAGATGATACTGACAGTGTTGACATCTGCTTCTGCTCTAGTTGTCTATGAGTTATCTCATTGTAAGGTAGACATTGGAAACATGGCAAATGAATCAGGCCCTGAAAATGCTTATTTTTCTACATTGGGAAAAATGGACCATCAGGTGAAGTACCGCAGATGTACATGTCTGAAATAAGGTGGGAGGAGAGCACTGTAGGGGCTTAATCTGCTTCTCAGGGAAATCAGCAGGAAGGCAGAATCAACAGAAGGCTCCTGCCATCCTCACTGGGATTTGGATCAGTGTGGGGTATCAGTCAACCAGTTTAATCTCTACTCTGACTGACCATGTGACTGGCTGGATGCCATAAATATGCCTTTCTGTTAAATGCMATTAACTTAAAAACATTTTCTAGGAGCAACAGGAACTATAGATGATAGGTTTTAACCTAAAGAAAGGCTTCTGAGTTTGTTTCTTAACAGTTCCCAGCGCCCAGTGCTCCTGCCTCCCCTTAGCTTTCTGCTTTATGCAGTGACTGAGTTGGGAGAAAAATAACATATAATGGTACTTCCAGATTCATTTATTTGGGGAAAAAGGCAATTGAAGGAGGAAAGTGCTGTTGAAGCGAATGAAAATATACTGTTTTGAAAGAATATTAAACTTCTCTAAGACTACAGCTCATTTTCCCCCCTGCTGGTGCCCCCCAATGTCAGTCAAATGTAAATCATCTTAGAAAAAGGAACCATAAATATCAGTAGTAGATCATCAGTAGATGTAATGGTAATAACAGCTTATGCTCCTGATGAAAATAGAAAGATGTCGCCACATTTGGACCATACTTTTTGCTGTCTACTCTTGTCAAACCAAAGCTGGGTACAATATCCGAGGCAAAGGTGTAGCTCTGCTTAAATCATTTCAATATACATTTTTCAATACTATAATTGGTCATATTTTTACAATGTCTGTGGATTTTTTTCTGATATGACTTGTTCATTGAGATGCTGTTTTTCCTGCTTTGACAGTACTTTCCAGGTGTTTTGCAGCATAACCACAATTCACTCAGAAAACTGCAGGCATAATTCATGCAATTTATCTTGTATCCTACATTTGTGAACACGTTTCATCTGCCATTGAGTTGCTCAATTGCCTAGATTTCTAGGTCCTTCTGGGCTTTTTCAGTGTTTCTAGGCTTGATTAACCAAAGTAATTTTCACCATCCTTTTGTGATTTGTTTCTAGATCATTAATGTATTTAATACCAGCCCTAAGAGAGATCCTTTGGGCATGTGCTGTAGACTTTTTATACTGTGAAAATTGAAGAGTTACTTTATGTCCTATTTTCTCTTTCCCAGCTGCTTTCTAATCCACTGCAGCCTTTCCCCCTTCTACCWCGCTAGTTTTCTTAATAGCCCCTTATGACAGACCTTTGTAAAGAACTATTTGAAAGGCCAGATAAATTATATACTCTGTTTCTCCCTTGCCCACCATTTTGTTTGCATGTTCAAATAATTACATGGGATTCAAAGGCATAATTTTCCTTTACATGAAGTTTGTCCCTATCTTAAAAGCTTAATCTGTAAGTTTTTTATATCTCAGACATCATTTATTGATTCAACAGGCTCTCCTGACAACAAAATAAGGTTTCAGGAGATTTACCACTAATTCCTAGAAACTGTTGTGCAACTTCTGCTATCTTCCCCCCCTTTTTTTTTTTTACATAGTATTTTAAAGTGAGATGGTATTTCTGTTAGCTGTTGTGACACTTAAAACAGCAGCTGGAGCCCTTCTGAAAATGCTGGCCTTGCTGTCTGACCCCGAGAATGAATATTGCCTGTCAGAAGAGCATACCCTTCTTCAAGCAGCCAGCCTGCTCTCCCAGAGCGTGACCCTGGTCCGGCAGATTCCCACTGCAGGAAATGAGAGTTATACAGTCTACTGAGATTAAACTTGGTTTCTGTCAAATGGTACGATGGGAAAATGAGACTTTTTTTTCTTCCCACACCCACCCAGAGCCGGCTGACTTGGTTCTAGAGAGAAACTGAGATGGATCAGAACTGAAGTGCATAGTAGGAAAAATATCATCTTTAGATTTGAAAATGCAGTTGGTAGAGGGTTTTGATCCTTCAGCTAGTGYATTGCTATTTTACAAAGATCACTTTTTGCAGAGCAAGGAAGAATAGCGATTCTATATATTCATGTGTTCTTTGAAAATGCCTTTTTGTTTTAAGACGACAACAGTTTCTGTTACCCTTACTAAAACTAGACCAGTTTCAGCAGAATTTACCTGTGCTGGATCAAGCCTAATCCTTGGTACTTCAGAGCTCTGAGAGACACTTAGAAGAGTGTCTGAGGGGTTGTTTTACATAATGTGTTGAGGCTGGGAAAAATGTTTTATTGTAAGCACTTCAGCACGGGTCATACAACATAACTTAAATGTGGTAATTACTTGAAGATAATGATTGCATTCTAGTTGTAAACCAACCTGGAGTGCAAGATCTCAGCAGGCGCTCCTCCAATGTAGATGTCTGTGAATGGCATTGCTGTTCTTTCATTGTCCACACTTTTAATATGTCGCCTGTCTACTACCAAGATCATCTTCTTAGAATTGTGGTATATAATAGAAATCTGAAAAGAAAAGCATATGCTTATAAGTGTCCAAAATGTGATCTTTTGTAAGTTGTCATGGTGATTTTGCAAAACTGATTGCATCTTTATATCTTTTTGTTTGAAAAGTTCCTCCCATTTATCAAAAAAGTTATTTGTAAATTGGGAGAGGCTGACAACAATTACTAGTAGGGAGCTTATTTTGATGTCACAATTTCTCTGATGACTGAAAACCCAGGATATTTCACTTATGAATAAACTCATATGAAAGTACCCCATGTAAAATTCTACACTGTGGCAAACAGATAAGCTCCATTAACTTCAGAATGCTTTACTGATTTATGCAAGAAGTTAGGGCGTACTTCCTAAAAAACTTATTTCATTGTCAAAGTGTAAAAGGCTTTATTGTGCTCTGCTTAAACAGGTTGAACAGAACTGTAGCTGTAGTTGTGGATCAGGAATCAGACTTTGAATTTACATCAAGTAAATGGCAGGAGAAGCAATCCTCCCCCCAACTAAGGGGAATTTGCTACTGTCACTGTCACAGTTACACTGGCTTAAACCAAATACAAGTAGATATTTTAGATCTGCCAAAGTCCCTAAGATACTATGGATATATAAAAGACTGCTACCAAATTAATTCTCCCTTCAAATGAAATGGGAAATGCAATATTTCTTATAATAGAATGCATAACAACTAAGGTGGTCAAGTTAACATAATGACATGTTTTCAGTTGAGGAGAGTTGTATATTTGAAGGACATAGTTGCCCTGGATATAATTTCATTTTGAATTAACACTTTTTCTCCCATGTGAACTGTCCTGTCCTTGGCTAGTAATACGCAGAATCTGTCCACAAGCACTGATTTACCAGGAGACAGGGAGAGCCTTCCCTTTCCACCACTCGGTAGTGGTGGGACTTGTGTGTGCTCTTTCACATGCAAGGCAGGCATGTGCTCTACTCTTCTGCCCACTCTACTGCATCACCACCTGGCCCCTCATCCTTTTGCTCCTTTCATTGGTGTTGGAGCAAATTATTGCTGCCTTGGAGCTGCTGGGATAGTTGGTCAAATGGCTGTGATTGTAACTGCATCTCTACCTCATGAAATTTAGCGTCGTTAATCTGAGCCTTCTTCATGGAGTCCTCTAGCAGCACAGGGCCGGTGCTGAAGCCAAAGTCATAGCGGAGGTACAAGAAACCATTGTGCATCTCTAGACTAAAGAACATACTCTGTATAAAACAAAACGGCAGTCAGAAAAGCACTATGATTGTGGCAGCAATTTAAAAAAATTAATAAACAGTGTTACAAGAGTGTCTGACATTGTGAAAAGCATGCTGGGAAAAGGTCTTTTATTTGCAAAACTGTAACACAGTTTCTGGATTATTTTTATGTATATAATATATGTGTATATATACACATGCACACATAATTGTTTGATAAACAGCACTTATTTGAAGAGTTGGTGAACTGTTTCCCTGTAGGAATAGTATTTGGTAGTGCACTAATGTCAATATTCTTTACCAGCAAAGTATTCCTAATGCAAACAGATCTATTTACTGTCAAAGTAATACCACATGCCCCAGATGAAAGATGTTATACTGGTAAAAGCAACGTTGTGCTAGAATGGCTGTATCTGCATTAGCAGATACGACACCTGTAATAGCTCAGGATTATATCTTTTCACAGCCCTGATCAGCACTGATGTATTTGCTGAAGGCTGAGCAATAGCTAGGGTGTATTTATTGTGTATTTGGTTTCTGGATTTCCTGACTATTCCTGCTTAACGGTTTGGCTTCAGTTCTGTGGGTGGGTGACCTAAACTTTATAAACAGGAGCTCTACTTTAGAAAATCTTTAGGGAGTGCTTGAAATGAAGATCTGTACCACAGAATTAGTTTTGTTCCAAATCTGAACATAAAGGAGCAGAAAGGACAGTTTACAGCAACTGTGCATCTGGGTTAATGCTTTTAATGCTAATGTTTGTCTTCTTTTCTAGTGTTCATGCTGTTGTTCCCATGCCTAATGGAAACATGGGATAAATAATTCTCAGAAAACTACTGCAGGCCAAGAACTGCTGTCTCTGACACAAATGAGTCCACCCTCAGAAGTCATTACTTAGAGCAGTGAAAGTAGGTTTTAATCTAGCGCTTTTAAATGAAACTGCAACTTGGGTTTGTCTTGAACAGCTTAAATTTGAAAATGAAATGGGGATTACATTCAGAATATTTATGAGCTGTCTTTGCAGAACTGAATAATGGGCCAGCTTGCACAGTCTTTCTAAAAGTGCCTTTGAGCAGGCATGGTCTTCCACAGCTAACATCCAACTTGATTACAGTTTCCACCGTAACATATAAAATGCATACATCTCCGACAAACCTCTGGGCACTTTTGCTTGGAAGAAAAATGACTGTTCTGCAATAGAGGCTGTTAAACTTTTAACAGCAGTTGCTTAGTCCAAAACCTCCTAAGAACGAAGTTTAGTGGAGGTAGTGGTGGCATGCTATGCTGCAGAGCAAATTGCTCCCCACAACTCTCCTCTGGAAGTTACCCTAAAGGCAAACACTAGAGAGTAGCTCTTCTAATGAGAGTGGATTTTTTTCTCTTCTAAATGCTCAGTGCGGTGGTACATGCAGATGTCTGGACAAGTGTATGTCTGTGGACTGCATCTACATAGTAAAATACTTTCTGTGGCTTTACCAAGTTGTAATCCACACAGGACTTGGGAGCCTGATGTGGAGACGCCCAAAGTCAAAAAAATCTGAGTTTGTCTTCAGAGGATATTTGCACGTGGAGTCTACTTTCTTCAAACCCTTACAGACTTTGCATCACCCTCAAACTTCTGAAAAGCTGGTGATGTTTCGATGAAGCCTTTTTATTTGGGCTACTTTCTATTTTCAGTAACCTAAATAAATATTTAACTCTAGGACACCCTGAGACACAGTCATAAAGTGGCAGCTACCACAAAGTGGCTGTTTTATGGGAGTTACTTCACAGAAATTTCCTATTGCTTTGATTGTACATTCACATTTAAATAAAGGTGCAACTACTGGGCTTAACTGGAGTCTCTCTCAAAGTGTCATCACAGGGATATGACTGGTCTGAAGTCCTGACTGTCTCTGGATGAGAACAGAGTCCAGCTCAGGTCCTTGGCTTCCTGGGGCCTTTGCAGAGCACATTCCAGTTCTCTCCTAATGTATACATGCACCAGACGAACACAAAGTATTTATCTTTCCAGAAGTTAAATGTAAGGACACAAGCATTTTGGATTTTCCATGATATTGTAAGTACTGGAGAACTTGTGGTGCTCATGGATAAAGGGTACCAGTAGGATTTGGTACTCACCCCATTAATCATCAGCAGGATCAATCCATTGTCTGTAGGTGTTCGAACTTCTATGTCAAACCGAGTCACCTGGCTGAATCTTCCTCTTCTCTCAATGTTTCTTGCCAACGCATAGCCAGAGCCATCAAAGAAATAGCTCACAGCCCGGCTCTGAGTGAAAGCCAACTTATTTCTATGAAAAAACGAGCAGGGAAGCAATATTTGGCATATCCCCATTTTAATTTGGGGAAATTTAAAGGCCTTTACAATTAAAATACTTTCTTGAAATAATTGTTCTGAACTGCTGCTTCTTCCTGGCAGCAGTGAGACTGATGATGTTTTCTTTCAAATTCTTTCTGGGAATTTTTTTGAAAAAATAATGTGTAGCTTTGAAGGTGTATCTCATTCCATCATCATTAGATTGTGCTTTTATCCCATATTGTATGTAGAGGACAGGAAAATTCTTTGCTCATCCTTGTAAAGTGGCAGGCCCACAACACCTCCTCATTATAAGGATACACATACATTTCTATTAAGAGCTTGCCCAGTTTGTGCAGAAACCCATTTGAATTCTCCAAGGCCTTTAGCCGAGCATGGGCTCTGCTGGGGGGCCCAGGAGCGGCCCGCATGCACTGTTCCTGGAGAGCAGCAGCTTGCGCTCCCTGTGGGAATGGCGGGGGAAGCAATCATTTGCTCTGTCCCAACACCTCCTGCATTTCTTCCCAGTGAGAGCTGCAAGTTTCTCTCCTGTTCTTTGTATGGAGAGATTCTACCATTGCTGCCTGTTGTATGAACAAAATGCCTGCTATGTCTGTGCTAAATGAATGCTGTGGTTGATGTTCACTTCTACTTTAGAGGCTGCATTTCCCAGTTTGTGAATGGCTTATCTGAGGAATTTCTGTTGTGGGTTTAAGAGATTAAGAGAGAAAGATACAACTTCTGTACGGGCTTTGTTAGTTGGGGGTGGGAGCGTGCTCGAGTTTACCAGGCCCCCTGGAGCTAACTGGCTGTTGCTGTATCGCTCGCAGCGACAGGATTCCAGTCAGGAGCAGTCCTGTCCTAGGCAAGCAGCATGGGTAAGGAGGGAGCCTGGACCATGCCCTAGCAAACACGGCAGGGCGGACACACTGCGTTTCCCTTCTGAAGGCATGAGCAAGATTGTGAGAGAGTTAATGGAGACACAGCAAATATATAAGTTTAACTTGCTGATGCAACTAGGAGTTAAAAGTGGCCAAGTTCCTTCGGGATAACTCAATTATCAGCTTCACATTTGTGTTCTGAAACAGGAATGAACTGGCGCATTCTACAAACCAGGACTTTTCACCAGGACTGGCGCTTTCTACAAACCAGAGCAGCAGAGCGACGGTGGCACTGTCCCCTACCTGGCACAAGGTGGCGATGTGGTGGTGTCGATGTTATAGACGTGCTTGAAGTTGTATAGGCTGATGACATCATCGTTCAGGGTAGCCAGTTCCAGGCAGCCGATGAAGCCAGGTAGGTTTAAGCTAGGAGGGAGCTGTGCAGAGGGCAAGGAAAAGTAAAAGCGGAAAGGTCACACTCTTTATTTGGGTATCACGAAAGCATTTGTGCCTGGGGTCAGTTTTGTCTCTGTGCTCTTCATATTTTGAAACAAATGGGGTGATGCTACCTTGGAATAGTCTTTGCTGTCCTTACCATGATATGGCCATTGTGCTGTAAGTTAAAATGGAGCACATAAATGTTCTTACAGTGAGAACAACAGACCAGGTAAGGCAGGTGCAAACAAAAACTTCTTTTGTAGTTTTGAAGGGAGCACTCTTGGAAAAGGGGAAAAGGGTTAGGATTTGACTAATCACAGATCTTGCTCAATGTATTTGAATCTCTCAATAGATAGTTCGTGTCTAAGGTATAGACATCCTTCACTGCCAGAAAAAGAACTTCATACCGTGACGAAAGAGAGAGAAATGAGAGAGCACTTTAAACCCAGGAGACTTGGATTCAAATTCTGTACCAGTGGCTAATCTTCAGTAGGTATTATTTTAAACAGTTAGCAGGATAGAGAAACTCTTTCTTTTAGCAAAGGTCACTGCAAATGGAATTTAAATAGCCACACTGGTGAAGGGAAAAATACCAAAGAATAAAGTTGACAGAGCTAGTGAACCATTCTTTTAGTATTGAAATACTCTGCCTTGTGGAACAAGTGTGATATTAATAACACCTCTTGTACTTCAGAGTCTGATCACTGTCAGTAACTTTTCTTTGGCTTCTCATTATTTCCATTTTACTTATGATATAATAATAATGGTAATAACAGCAGTGCAGAATATGTGTAGCTGTAAGGGAAAATGAGATTCTTATCTGCAGCACAGATACATTTCGTAAATTGTAATGTTTCCTTTTTTTCCTTTGTTTCTTTTACTATTCATATTAAGTATGAGACTTCTAATGGTTAAGTGGTACATTTCATATTTACAAAATACATAATAGGGAAGCAAAAGCTTTAAGCAAATAAGACTATGTTAATAAATGAAAATGTGAGGTGTCCATTCCTAAGGGAGAAGAGACATATGTTTATCAAATAATTCCATGAATCCTTTTCTTCCCATTCCCCTTCCCATTTTCATTCACTTTTCTCTTTTCCTTTTCGTCTGCCCTGCTCTGGAACAGACCTGAAGGGTTTATTTTCAAAGGATTACGTTTTTTTTGTGTGTGCAGCTATTATTCAGTCCTCAGTCCTATTCCCAGGCAATTTGCACCCGGGGCTCAGTAATCTAAAATTCAAACCATGGCATATATCTGGTAGTCACAGCAATGCAAAAGCTCAGGAATATGTAAGTGTATTGAGTTAATCTTTGTTTTTATATTATTAGGAGGACTGCTTGTGGAACAGTAGTTGGATGTTTTTAGCACCTACTACAGTTAGCTTGAAGAATTTAGCATTCTTTAAAGTCTTTCTAAGTATGTTTTCATTCAGCCGTGTTATTTTCATAGCCAAGATAATTCGTAACAATTTCTAAATCCAAAAAGAGGACCTGGTATGTTCACAGAAGCAGGTAAGTGAGGTGCTACTCCATGCTGACTGTGATGAGACGGGTTCTGTTCACTAGGAACTAGACTGAAGCAACTGTCTCACGCAGGTGCTCGGATGTGTTTTGCACAGGTGAGTCTTCATGCCATTGTAAGGCTGGATTTGAACCAATGATCATTTAAATTCAAACAAATCACTGTATTACTAGTTTGCCACACTGTCCTAATATTAACAATACAGTACTTTTCATTTTTATGACAATTGTAAAAGAGAAATTGTAAGCATTGAACTCATCAGCATTGAAAAAAACTGGTAGCTTGCAAACTTTGTTAACCTGGGATAATAGGCCTTAATTTATATGTATTACTTAACAGCCAGCAAGCTTTTTTCTTACTATTACATTTCAGAAAACTTTAACAACAGCTAACAGGAATCTGATTGTCTTACTGTATGAGATGATATGCTAGAGAAAGCAGTAGTTTTCGCCATGGCTAGAATATGTAGTCCCAGGTTGAGAAATGATTAAGTAAGGACATTTTATTTATAACCATTCATGTGTTTAAAGGGAAGCCCAGCAAGATAGGTTTGCATTATTTAAGTCTGAATATAGAGTATTTATCTGACCAACCTTGAAGTCTGGAGGCACTCCGCCAACGTAGAAAACAGTATTTTCAGGTTCCAAATTCAGGAGAGAGCCAGGACCAAGAACTTCTCCCTTTTTGATGAACTTCTCTTCAGCTGTGCTGCTAAGACTAGGCACAGTTAAAAACATTTTGCCGTGTCTTCCAATCCTGTAGAAGGGAATTGTAAGAGAAGAGAGTTTTGTGTTGGCTAGACTTAAAAAAGAACAAGCAAACCTCCAACTTCAGGAAGGGTTTTTATTTCCTCACTAGAAGACTGGTACCCTGGGGGGGAAAGAAAGGGGAAACTACAGACACTTTCTCTTCCCCCCTGTGGCCCCTTGGGTTCTGGCTCTCTAAAAGCAAAGAGAATTTCCATTTATTTCAGCAGGGGTAGAATCAGGCACTGAAGACCTGTTCTGACCCAGCCTTTTCTATTTGATTTTTTTTTTCTATTAACTGTTTGATTTTGCAGAAATGTACATTGTCACTTTACCTCTCAATTTTGATGATGCTGAAGTAAGAAGGCCAGGTGCTGACTGGCTTGGCGTCCAGAGGTATCTCCACGTCTTGGCCCCCCAAATTATAAATATACACAAGATTGTCATTCTTAATTGCAAGACCAATGTAATTTTTGGCCTAAAACACCAATGGAGAAGGATGTCAGAGCTACAACATTGAAACAAGTTTAATGCAGAACATTAGTAAAGGATGGGCTACGATAGACTAAATGACACTTTTAAATATAACTAATAAACAAATGCTTCATTCTCTAATTATTTTCCTTCACCAGATAGAACTGCACAGAAAAAACCTCTGATATTTTACCTCATATCCATTTTGACTGAAGTAAATACAAGGTCATGAGATGTCTTCTGGCCGTAAATTGGTAATGTTTCACGGGAAGCTGTTCATCAGTATTTAGTGTGCAGTGTCATATGCAGGAAATAGGAAGAAACATTTGTCTAAAGCCTAGGTATTATGCTGCAATTAAATATTCTGCCAAGAGGGGTTTCGCTTGATTTATATTCAGCAGACATTCTTTTTAGAAAAGCTTAAAAAGAAAAGTCTGCCTCTTTACTCTTCCCAACTAACAGCTTGCCAGGATTATACCTGGCTTGTGAGGTGTGATTTTATTTCTTTTAGGAACCACAATTTAAAGAAAACACTTACAGGTGGTGAGAGTATATGCCCTTTTTAGGTGTTTCAAAGCAGTGATGTACAGAGTGTACAACAGCAGCATAAGCCACAAGCAAAGAAACCTGCTTATCCTGTGGGCCTCTGACCTCAGAGATTTGGAATCGACACTGTCAGCAGCATAAACCTGATTGAAACGTGGCCCACAAAAGCCAGGCGGGTGACATTAACTGCTTCAGAGCAGCTCAGTACTGGCAGTGGAGGTGGCAAGCATGGCTCGCAGCAGTGACAATAACAGCAGCACGCTTACTAGGCAGTGTAATCTGCTTCTTAGAGAGAATCCTTCATTGTTTGGGGTGAGAAGTTTCAAGGACAGGGGTCTTGGGAACCCTTGCTCTTTGCTTGTCACAAAATCAATGACAGTCATATAGTAGACACCTCTTACTTTGAAACATGGAGAAATAGTGAGAGGAAAAACCAAAGGCAAATAAACTTCAAACCTATTTCAATTTTCTTTTTTTTATATATATAAAAATTAACTGGGTTATTCTCTTACATTTTTGTTTCCGAGGTACAAAATAAATCTGTCTGGAGATGCTGCCAGTTGTGGGTTGTCTTTCTGAAGCTTTATATACAAGCTCATGGAAGTGAAAGATTTCAGTTCCTCCACGTTGATCTTTGGATTGACTTCAACAGCTGATTGGCCTCCAAACATCATAGAAACTTGGACCTGCAGTTGCAAGTGTGCTAAGTGAGACACATTATTACTGCCTGGGGACATTACTTAAGGTAAATGCAAGAATACTTAGCCAGCAGCCTCGCTTACTACAAGACTGGAGTTGGCACCTATGTATGTGCCATGCAAAATTGTATGTTTATAACAATCACTTCTGGAAGACACTGTAAAGAAGATGAAGGGAATTAATTTTAAAATTCATTAAAGCTCCTAATTAACTGTCCTTAAGCATATTCATAAAGTAAATTATATTTCAATGGGACATAGATGTGTGCTTAGTTGAATCAGAGCTACATCATTATGTATGGCACATAATGAAATTCTTACATAGCTGTAAAACTTCTACCATAATTTATTTCTTTGCTTTGGGAGTAGTATGACCAATTTTGTGTTCATGAGTAATCCTGTTGTATTACTGAAGTTACATTAATATATATGAGATGCTAGTAAAATTTTAAAACATGTTCATTTTAGTTCAAAATGCCTTCAGCATAACTGAAATAATATTTTCAAGTTTAAGCACAATATGCCTGAATGATGAAATACTTTTAAAGAACAGTCAAGCACTGCACACATACTAACTGAATTTTGCTTTTCTTTTTTGAAGTAATGTATGTGGACAGCGTATTCCAGCATTGTGAACATACAATAATGCACTGAATTTTTTATTTCTCTGAATGAATTCAGATATACTGTTTTAATTTTTGACCTCAGTGTTCTTGTTACAGAAAAATCCCTCATAATTTATTTATGATAATGAAAGTATTTTTCTCTATTAAATATGTATGAGCCAAAGATTCTCCTACCCTGCAGAAAATTAATTCAAAAGAAAAAAAGAAATACTGTCATCTCAGAAAAGTTTGCATTATATTGCTGTAATTACTACTGCTTGTAACTAATGTTGCCAGCTGAGTAATGACCTATTAGTTTTAGCTTTAAATGGTTTTGTTACTGTGGCCATCTTTAACACTATGCCAATTACTTAATTAAAGTTGCTACTGCAGTAGCAGTAGTCTACCATGAATACCATGCTAATGTTAATTGCTTGCAAACAGCAACTGTAAAGATTATAATGACTTCCATGGTACTTTGTTTACCCAGTTTTTGGGAGGAGAAAATGTCAAGGTTTGGGCTTCTGAGATAGCCCAAGAAAATGGAGCTCCTAGTAAGATGCATTTGATTATTAGCGCTAGTAACCAAAAGTCCCATCCAAAAGTTTTACCTTGCTTGCTACACTTCTTGTTTGAGCAATTAACTCTCTGATCCGCTGAATGCTGGAAGAAATATTGTTTGCTGGTGCCTTCTGTTCTACTCTGCGCAGTTTGTCCAGGAGTTGAGGGAAGACTTCTGTAAGTTTCTTCACTGCAGTTAGAAAAGAAGTGACAGCTTGTTTTTTCCCTCTTTGTAACACTGGTTTTGCACCAGGAAAATTCCTCCTTACCCTCTTAGGTTAACTAACCTATCTCCTTCTGCTTTAAGAACAAGTCCTAACTGTGGTGTGTGAGAGGCAGTGATTTCCGAAAGGGTAGTGATTTATCAGGATCTAGTATTGCAAAAGTTTTTGGAAAGAAGTTTGCACAAAAGAGATTACTTTTTCATGGGAATTCTAGGTACTACCGTGGTGTTGTACCTCTGTAATACTTTCCTCAAGGAGCTTTGCAAATGTTAATCATTATAACCTTTTCATCTTCCTTCAAGGCAGATAAATGTTAAACCCAATTTTACAGATATGGCAACTGGAGCAGAATGATTATTTTTTCAGCATCTCACTGGATATCTGTGGCTGACCTGGGAACTGCATCTAGGAGCTCTTCAAATTCATTTTAGGGGAGATGAATAGGTTGTTTCCCTCAGCTGTCAGCTGTGCATCTCTCCCAAAGGTTATCACCCAGATAGCAGCAACGGCTGCACAGGTGTTGTGTCTGCATGTGGTTCACAGCCCACTCTGCTAACAGAAACACCCCAGCTTTCAGACTGTAGTAACAGGCCTGTACTGTACAACAGTAGAAGGCCTTAGCTGATGATGCATGTGCACCTAAACTGTGCTTACTACCTGTCCCAGTCCCTGTGAGTGGTAACCTCTTCAGCTTTCCTGCCTACATCTGCCAGGAGTCATGAATCAGAGTCCTGGACCTTCGGTCTTTCACTGCTGTGTCTTCTGGTACATGTACAAGTAGGATTGTTATCAAAGGGAAATGCAGGTGCTTTGTTGTGTTCAAAGGGAGAGAAGTCCTTTCCCAGAAAGATAAGCAGACAGAAAAATTACCGAGAAAGAAAAATAACTACCCCTAATTATTATTTAATTTCATCACATCAGATTCCAATGACATGCTGCCCTTTGAAGGATATTTACACATCACATCATTTTTCATCTTTAATTAGATGTAGGTACAACTAGCTGAGTATAATGAAATGCGATTTTAGCCACAAGCTACATGCATATAAGAAAGATCCAGTATTCATAGTTAATTTTTAATGACATGGATTCACTATAAAGGTTAAGACAGATTTGTAGGGTTTGCAGTTATATTTTAGGGGTTGTCAACTTGTGTCTGCCTGCTCTTGTGTTCTTCCCCTCATATTTTTACTCTTGTCTGAGAAGATAGCAGAGAGACAGGTAGAGGAGCTAATCCTCAGATGTACTGAGACTGTATAGAAGGGAAAGAACGAAGAGTATCCTCCAATCACTTTTTGTGCTTCCATTTCTGTATTGACTAAAGACTGAAGCAGCTCTCAGCCTCCCTCAGAGCAACCCAGAGTATGAGAAGATCCCATAGAGTCCTACAAGTCCTGCTTCTCTTTGGATAGAGTGAAAAACTGTATTTGCCACAGTCCTGCCCTCTCTCTGCTTGGCTCTTTTCACTTGTGTTTTACTTTCCAAGTCCAGTGTAGGAGTGGGCCATGTAGACCTTTAGACTCTCCAGTTATTCCCATTAAGTCCTGAAAGACCGTATGTGCTGGGGGTCAATAATCAGATATTCTGTGTAAAGCTTACTGTACATTAAAGTGCCATTGTTTTAGCAAATCCTCAAAGAACTACAATGAATTCTGGGTAACACATTAATTCCAGAATACATTAAAATTTCTACTTAAAAAAAATAACTAATATAATAATCAACTTACAGAAAGTTTTCTCTGCCTTTTGAAATTAATGTTCCATGTAATTGGAAAAAAGCCCACATTATTCTTAAAGTAAAAAAATTGCAAGCTCAGAAAGTGATTTAGCATATTTCAACCACCTTTTTTTTTAATAATCAGCAACTGAATTGGAATTACGTCTGATCTGATATCTTGAAAAACTGGCTTTTCATCTGTTTTAAATTTGAGGTATTAAACTTGAAACACAACTGTAAAGTGAAAACACAAAACTAACATCTATTACTACTAGTACTATTATAAAATCTCACCATAAATCTCTTCCTCTTGTCCTTTATAATGGCATTCTTCAACACGGAAGAATATTGATTTTTGATTTTAGTCTTTGGGATGAAGGAGAGGGTGAAAGAGGAAAACTAGTCTTACCCAGTTATAAAATACAAAAAAGAATACAAGGGAAACTGTCAAGGTGGAAATACCTTGACTATAACCTTCCAGACACTTTCTCCTTTTGTGTTTTCCTTCCCAAAGTGTCCTTCATCCTCTCTGCTGAAGCCCACCAGTTCCCTGCACAATGGCGACACAGGGAGTATTCTCAGAGAAACTGCACAGCCAAGACATGCTCTCACCCTTCCAAAAATCAAGTGCAAGCTTTATTCAAAGGCAATCCAGACATGCCAGCTTAGAGGCTTCAGCTGCCATGGTAGTGTTATTGGCATGATGATCAGGTGTTTTGGTATTTAAGGCACCTGTCTGAACATTTTTTGTGACTTTCTTTTCAACTTTGATGGACATTCCTCCTGCCAGATCAGCCTCTCCTGGCAACATACACAGCTGATCTGAGAGCACCGTGCCCTGGCGTGTCTACATCTGTATTCCCAGGCTGTGAATCACAGTCACATCTGACTGGAGCACTACCCATGCCAGCCTCCTTTGTAGCACTGATCTGTCTTCTCAGCTATTTCCACCTGATCTTTCTGGCAAAAAAATCATTGTGCCTTAAAACAAACAAAAAAATGCTTTCAAACCTAAAATGCCATGGAAAAGCTGCCTCCACAAATGGCCACGCATTGCTGTAGTTTGCATATTAGCATCTCTCAAACAGTTAGTTTGTGGTCAGCAGGCCCTCCAGGCACTCTGATATGATCACAATACTTTCAAGGTGACTCCCTATCTGCAAACCCACTATCACAGAGAAGACATTTTTGCCAGGCACATCACATAGGAGCTGAGCTGTTCTTTACAACTCATGGTGCATGTACCATGCGTGCCTTTTTGGGAACATAACTGGCTAGGAGAGCTGGGCCATTTAGGTCTATCCACTCTTATGGAGCCTCTCAAATGCTACTGGAAATATTTCTTCCAGTATAACAGCTAGTATGAGCAGATTTTTTAAATCCTGAATGTCTGCTGACATTTTGAGCATGAAAAGCCAAATGCAGTTTGTGTTGCTGCTCTATCTACTAAGCTGGCACTGGTAAATGTAAATCAAGTGTAAAGGTGAAAAAAACCAATAACCTTCATGTGTAAGCTATMGCAGACTGTTTCTCTTAGATGTTTTTCCTCATACCACTCCCTCCCTGGATGCCAATCATATCCACATTTACATTATCTTAAATGGGAGTTGGAGCCCATAGCCCACAGCCTAAACTGAGCTCTGTGGTGATCAAAAGCATTTTACAGCAATGCAATACAACTACTGTTATATTTACTACACCCTTATGGACCTCTAGCTCTATAAGCTAGAGTGAGCTTACTCATTCCCAGAGGGAGTGACTCAGTATTTCCTTTGGACGAAAAGCTCTGAGAAGTGTGAGTTACCTCCAGTTCTGGAGCCAGAAGTCGGGATATTGAATAGTACTGAATTTCTTCTTGTGGAGGGAACCACTTTTATACCAGTTCTTGGGAGCACTCACTTAACTAAAAATATTAGTGTGAGGGTCTTTTACCCATTATGGAATTCTGGAAGTAACGTGACCCTTGGGTTTCCCCGGTCTAGAGGGAAGAGTGTAGCTTTGGGGCAGTAGAAGCAATGTTGGGTTTGGTACTCATAACACCATTTGCAGTAAAATGACACTCAAGTTGCAAAGCTCCTGACAGGAGAAGGGATTTGGGGCAGTAGATCTGAGGTTCAGACTTTCTGGAGATAGAGTCAATAGAGTTATGGACCTTCTCTGAGGCACTTTCAGGACACAAGGCATCATTGAACAGTGCTGCAGGTGATGGTACATATCATCAAACATATGCAGGAAATACACCTTGTTCTGGATTTCCAGCTTCCCTAGCCACTTAGGATTAGTGAGTCTCCTGAGCAGAGCCAGGAATACATCAAGCAATAAATAGTGGTGCTTGTCAGCAATTTTTTATTTGGAATATTTTCACTTCTAGGTTGATTCTTTTCTTTCATAATTGTTCTTTTTCTTCTGTCACCAGTCACTTCATTTCAGCTTCACTCCCCTGCCTCTTTTTCCACTCTTGCCTATCATCTTAATTTCAATTTTGTAGCCTTCCTCAGTTTTTCTTTTGTCTTTTTATTTACCTTAATTTTTACATAACAAATCTTCCAATTTTTACTCTACTCTTCCTCTTCTCCCTGATAATAAAAGTGGAATTAATGTGATGTTTACAAGCTTTTCCAGCAATCACCCTGCTTAAATATTATATTTCCTCCCTAATCCCGTTTGCCCCCTTTGTTTAGACTACAAGCTCATCAAGTCAGGGACCATTTCTCCTCCATGTTTGTACTACTGAGGACAAAAGGGCCCTGTTTTCAAATGCCTCCCAATGTTAAAAAAAAAAATAACTGAACCACCAATCATAATAGCGAGAAATATTTAAACAAGCTGTCTATTGTTCAGTGTGACCCTGGTACCCTGATAAAATGACTTAAAAGCCCATAAGACTTCAGCCCTTAAGTGTTTAAGTAAGTCAGTCAGTCAGTCATTTTTGGAAATGCCCAAGTATCCAAAAGTTTTAAAGTACAGTCAAGTCTCTAGACAGCTGCTAATTTTTGAAATGTTTTCATGGAGGTAAAATGCTAGAAGATTATATGCAATGAATATGCAATGTAAACAATTCATACAACATGATGTTGCGATGATTCCCTGACCTTTTAACGCTAAGGAATGGCAAAATTCAGGTCACCGTACCTGCATCCCCAGCTGAATGCACAGCACTGTCATATGCTGCTGAATTGTGCTGGAAGTCTTGCAGGTTCTGAGACCACAACCTCACGTTCTCATCCATGGGGGTCGTAGCCTGCATTACTGTCATGGTAGTACTTATGGCCTCTGCAGTCTTCAGTTTAGCTTGCTCCAAACGCTCTCTGGCCTCCACTACAAAATAAATAGGGGATGAGGAGAAATGAACTCTTTTAAAGATTCAAGCGAGCTGTAACCAGTACTTAGAAAGTGGTGAGGCTAAGGGGATTTTACCTTCTGCAGAATGGGGACCCAACCTTGCTTAGTTGTTAGAAATTTTCAGTGTCCTTGGATTTTGATGGGTCTTATATAGCCAAGGAAGTTGGAACAGAGATGAAAAAATACATTGTTTTTCATCAAGCTTTTAAAAGAAAATGCATGTATTTGTTGAATATTTTTCATGAAAGTTATTTTTGAAGGAGAGAAACCCAAGGCACTGAAGTGGTTTTGTTTTTTCATACCTGACATTTTGGGGGTTTTATTTTTTTTGAGTTACCAACTACTGTATTTGTAAAATCTGTGGCATTTTGCGTATGATAATATCTTGGCAGTAAAACCCAGCCATTTTTAGTTGAAGTTAATTAAGAAATCTTGACCATGTCAACTTTGAACACTTTCAGATATACTTGCTGGATGCTCTATGATGTCTCTTTTCTGAAAAACTAAGGTGAGATTTTGTCAATCAAGACTGCCAGTAATTACCTCCCAAATACTCTACTTGCCAGGTGTGATGTGTATGTGAATTAGATTTTGACTATCAATGCAATAAATCCACAGACTTGTAGATTCTCCATGCCCTGAACAGATCAAGAGTAACGTGGGAGTGGACAATTGTAGTAAGGAGGATCAAGAAGAATGTTAATAATTTCAGATGGCAAAACATGTAATTTCATTATGAATATGTTAAAGCTGGATGTTTGCTGTCTAGTTCTTGTAGTTTCAGTCAAATTCCTTTGGGCCTCCCTGGGACTGAAATCTTAATACCAACTTCATAGGCCATATGCAAAGATAAAATATGCTCTTAAATGTATGAAGATAAAGCATCATAAAGATGAAGTTCCTCTTACAACCTGGCTCTGCTGATTGCATTTTTGTGATGGCTCTCATCAATTGGCTTCGCAGAGCATTCATTCTGGCATGAGTGCCATTAACATGCAGGCTAGTGTCTGCAATGGTTAAATCGTTACCTGTGGGGAGAAAATAGGAGGTATAGTTGAGTGGCATCGAAGTGGCATTTAAAAAGGTAAATTTTATCCTGTGGAGGTATGTCATTAAGCATTTAATACACCATAGGCAGTATACTATAGTGTCTTTTAGTACAGGGCATACTAGCACTCTGGACTTCACATAATCTAAAGGAAAAAGCAACCTTGCAGCTCCCAACCATTATTTCCTTGCCACAGGGCTTCTTAGAAAAATCTGGAGACCTGTGTCTCAGTCAGTACTATCTTTTTGCTTTACCAGAACTGCTGAGAATAGCTGCAGCAAGTACACAGAAAAAATTTTAAAGAACTCAAAAGGTCCTGAAAAATTGAAGAGGTAATTTCTGCAATTTTAGAGCTTTCTTTCATTTTCAGTGAAAAAAGGCCAAAATCCGTTAACATTTATTATTATCCTTCACTGATGAAATCCAGCTTTCTGAACACTTAAACTGTTGTGAATTGATTTCATTTGAACTACTTGATTGAGTATATTTACCTGTGAACAACTGTTTGCAGGATCACATATTTAAACAGTGGTTGTATCTGAAATTGTCCTTTTGTAAATGAAATAAACTTTCAGCATCTGGCAGGATGACAACACATGAACTACTCAAACTGTGCCTGTGGCCATTTCAAGTACTTTGTGTGGTAACTTCGATCAATACACTATTCTGTTACAGCAGTAGTTCTCCCTTAGTGATGTGCTTTTGAAATTTAAACGTGCATGCTTATAAACTGACTGGGAAAGTAGAAAGGATGTATATTTACTGTCGTCTGCTGTCTGTTGTAGCTCCGTGGCTTGGTTGAGAAGTTCTTCGCTTTTACCTTTATGGTAAATGATCTGAGTATCAATTCCAACTGCGGCCTACAAGTATGTTCCAAAAACGAAAGTCAGAATAATGCTTACCAAATTGCTTACCAAAATGCTTACCAAAAATACCAAAGCCCCCTATCAGTACTTAAAGGGGGCTTATAAAAAAGGTGGGGACAAACTTTTTAGCAGGGCCTGTTGCGACAGGACAAGGGGGAATGGCTTTAAACTAAAAGAGGGTAGATTTAGACTAGATATAAGGAAGAAATTTTTCACAATGAAGGTGGTGAAACACTGGAACAGGTTGCCCAGAGGGGTGGTAGATGCCCCATCCCTGGAAACATTCAAGGTCAGGTTGGATGGGGCTCTGAGCAACTTGATCTAGTTGAAGATGTCCCTGCCCATGGTAGGGGGGTTGGACTAGATGACCTTTAAAGGTCCCTTCCAACCCAAACTATTCTATGATTCTATGATAAATGTTCCTTTTTGTTGTGTTTAATTGTGGACAACATATTACTTCATATAAATGTGACTACAAAGTCACTGCAGGTTCATTTGCTTTGTTAACATTTAAGATTGGCAGCTGGTTTAGGAAAAAAAGTCTGAAAAGCAAAATTTTCTGTAGATTGCAATTAAAGTTTAGAGAAATGTATGCTTTTCCAGACAACAACACTGAATAACAAAGATGCAGAAAGCACAGAAGTCCTCTTAATTTATCAACTCCAGTATGGTCAATGTGATACTCATGCTACATGTTAGGCACTGTGACTGTTCATTTCTACTGTCTTCTCAGATGGCTGATGAACACTTGCACTGCATGGGGAGCTGCCTTGCAGTCCCCAGTATCGTGCTGGAAGCAGAGGGCTGGACTTGAAATCCCACAGCTTCCTGGGGTTCAGGCCCCTGTAATCCAACCAAATCCTCTTGCTAGGCCACTAATAAATTGCTGTTAAGTAGTATGTATATAGGTTGGAAACTATATGTATACAAAAATACATATAAAATATTTTAGAACAGCAAGGCCAGAGACAAAATTAGCATCCTCATCCCTGCACAGAGTGTGTGAGTGGGCTATTTGCCCCATTTTAACTTGACTTTCTATGAGAAACAGTGATGCTTCTGTTAGATGTCTTGACCACCTTTTCTGCCACATGGTGCTGTGTGGAGTAGGAGGACTCAAGCACTAAATACCAGCTCAGGTTCCTACAGGGCCAGGGAGTTGTCTGGACTTTCACAGAAATTCCTCCATTTAAGTGACAACACGGAGCAGCATCACCCTGTACTTAGGGACAGAGGAACCTGTTGCATCTTTTTGAATACCAGGGGACTTCAGGCCAGCAGAATAATTAACCAATTAATTAATTCAGGAAATAGTGGATGAAGCAAAATGTGCAGTTCAATGTTCAATGCTCAATGTTCAATGCTGACAGTTAAGCTAAATCTTGTTTCTTCTTTATACTTGTGTCCAAAGTCCCTGAAGCATTGCAAAGTAAAAGCTGATATGAAAATTACTTACATCATTGACCCGGTTTGTTGCGTTCAGTGCCAGCAATGCAGCTTTATGAGCTTCTTCAATATAACTGGCAATGTTTTCATACACATTTGAAGCATTTATTGCCCTTTGTACCAACCCATTTGTATCAACACCATACAAATTCCTGTTAAAAAGAGAGTAAAAGGAGGAAGAAACAAAACCAAATAAAAGTAGTTTCAARTGGATTAATTTTCTTAACATTCTGTGAATTCTGACTACATAATCATGCACATAAGTATACTTGGCCTAAGTAGTATTCTCTTCATTGTGTACGACCATTTATGTCTGTCTGAAAGAGGTGAAAACTATGTGGATAGAAGGTACTTCCCAGTGGTTTAACTCTGGGAATTTTGCCCTTAACGTCTATGTGAGCAGCAACAAGTGACTACTGAGCTTTTATCTTTTTTAAATCTAGATTAGATATTCCATAAATTAACAGAATAACATCTATCAGTTGTCCTTCTTTAGGGATAACTCCTGGCCGTGAATGGAAAGACCTGTGTGTGCCAGTGTGCCAGTGATCAGGACAGCTGTATCACTGGGCTGTTTATACTTTCCAAAAGTAGGTGGGAGAAGGGGGAGGATCAGTTGAAGAACTGCCCATGATCATGAAACTTTGCAAAAAGTTAGATTTCAAAAATACAAGATAGCTTTGCTGGCATGGTAGAGCTTGATTTGCATATTAGGCGATAACTGGTCTTCAGGGGAGATTCCAAACAGCAGTTGGTTTAGGACTCAACCTTCAGCAACTTTGAATAAATATTAATTTTTTTATGTTTTTGTGATAAACAGAATTCAGAGTATATGTTAGATATAGACTCTAAATATATATATACACGTGTGTGTATTCACTTCAAAGAGTTTGCACACTGAGCGCTTATTAAGTTTCCAGATTCAGTGTTGTAGCAAGGATTTCCTGCTATATTCCCCCAAGACAAAAGAAGAATCTCTACCAAATAAATGCCTAACGGCTTATAAAGCAAACCCATAAAAAACAAAATTATTTGAAGACAGGCTATTTTTTAAAGGATTAAAGTTTCACTGCAGGACAATCTTCTCAACAAATAAAAGAGTCAGCACATTTCCATCTGGATATTTCATAATTATTTCTGTTTGCTTTCTATTAAATTCCTAATGTGTTGGACTTGGTAGTAATTTTTAAATTATTTTGGTAAGGGATGAAGGCTAGCCATATGGGGTATTTTCTTTCAAGTGATTCTGCTTCCCCCAGTTAGCTGATCTCAGGCTAAACATACTGTTTGTTTTTTAGGCTGTCTGTAGTTTGTGTGGCATTATAGAACTGAGTTTCAGATGTCAGTTTCATACAATTGTATAAAAGAAAACCATCTGTTATTTTTTTCTCTGTTTTAATCTCCTATCTAGGGCATACTAATATTAAGAAACAACTGATATTTAGATAATATACTTGAAGAGTAGTTTTAAGTTTATCTTCCAAAAGCATATGTCCATGATGTTAGTTAAGGTAGAATTTGGTGAAATATTTCATTTAAGAATTCATTTGCGGCAGTGATCTTTCCATGGGTAGTCCCAATTGCAAATAAAGTCATATTTCAAATCTGTCTAAAAGTGGCTTTTTAGTAATTGGGGGAAAGTTGATGCATTTAGTATCTTCCAGCAAACTAGGAAGACTTACAGTAAGTTTTTGGTGTTACAGTGGGCCAGTTTCACAGGGACACAAGCTATTGAGTATCAGAACTACTCCATCTGTAAACCAGTTCTTGAACAAAAATTATCCCAAAGCCCATTTTTTAGCCCATAATGCTGAACATTTTTTAATGTGAATGAACTTACTGACATGAGCAGTTTCTGCAAACCCCATTTAATCTGCCTTTATTATTTTACTTTTCAGTAATCTACCTTTCCTGTTCTCTTGCGATGGGAAGAGAAGAACATGCCAAATTAGAAAGGGGAGAATGTCACGCAAGATATATGTTTGCTTATTCTTTGGAAAAATTAATAGATTTTGCTTAGCTCAACTTCAACTGTTCCCTCTGGACCTTGACAAGTCCTTCCATACATGACTTAACAGTGATTTGTTTAGTGCCTATTTACAGACAGCATATCTAATGTAACTGTGTTTCTGCTTGTCTTTTAGTTTATTCAGCTGTTCAATCAGTAGCACTTGTATGAACAGAGTCTGCTGAAGTTAAATTTTACCGGTCCAGCTCATCAGCAAGTCTTCTTAGGTTGTGTGCATGATGCATAGCCTTTTCTACCAAATCATCATCAAACAGAGACAGATTGGCTAGTTTTTCTTGCAATTCCTTTTTTGCTCCATCTATTTCTGCGTAGAACCCTGACACATTCTGAACAAAATACGGAGGGAAGGAAAGAAGATGAAAATCGTAAAAAATCAAGTCTGTATTTTGATTATTATGTTTTATTTTACCTTTTATATTATTATAATGATGTTGTTGTTTTATGTTATATTTGTTTGATGTTATATTTTTCACAGTTAAAAAAGAGGAAAGATCAAAAAGAGTCTGTCCCATGAATGTCAGTATGGCAAGACTAATGCAGGAAGATAAAAATCAACCAAAATTCCAGGAATCCCTTAAAAAGATATTAGAGAGATATGTGTAAAATACCAAAGGAAGACAGTTGAGAAATGTCTTTCTATCCTTTATGTTTGCTCCAGAATGGTGCCAATGACAAGTCTTTCAGAGTGAAGTGCTAATAGGTGAAGTAATTAAACCAGATCTTTGCAAAAATCCCCTCATTGTGGTTTTTCTTAAATTGGGAGGTGGAACCCATAATTTTCTTTTTTTTTTTTTACCTCTTCTCTGTGAAGACTGCAGGCCAGAAATTAGTTTTTGGGACTTCTAAATGATATCTGTACAAGTAAACGAAATAGTGCTGGGGTGGGTGGGCTTATGCATCATCCCATTACTGCATGGGCCCTGGCACTGTTTTGGCCCTGGACAGCTGCCACTCTCCCAAACCTGCCTCATTGGGGAATAGCATGGGGCAGTGCCTGTGCCCCGGCAACAATTTGGCGATTGCTGGAGAGGGGCAGAGAGTTTAGCTGTATGGCTGTGAGCTGTGCCACATCGTGGAAAACGGGCCCTGGCCCCTTTCTGTCTCCTTGCACAGAGACATCCCTCATGCTAAGACATCTTGGGTTAGTCTAATTTGTAAATCAGTCCACCTAAATACTACCTATATGTATGTATAGGCAAGGAGAAGTAGTATCCCTTTGCCTTAGCCATACTTCTTCCTTGTAGGAAATACTTGTGGGGAAGACCAAATGGGCCTACATTTGCCTTCTCTCCCATACACAAGCTTGCTGATATGTTCGAGGATTATAAATGTGGCCTCAAAATACATGAAAAAAGTATGAAATGGAGGGAGAGAAAAAGGATGAACAGGTGAAGCGTGAAAATACTTATTGCTGATGAGGATGGAAGTAGTATGATGTTGCATACTACTTCCTTCCCTGCAATGTGAACGTCCCCTATGTGTAAACTTATCCACAGGAGTGGGGAACCCGAAATGATAAACTGCAGCAATTTGTTTTGCAGGAAACACAGGAGAAAAAAAAAATCATACTGCTTGATCACCCAGGGATGGTTATAAAGCAAGCTGTCATCTCTCTGTTTTCTCAAATTACTTTTTCAAAGAAAAATTAATGACTTTTGATATTTGCTTTTGTGYTAAAAAACAGAAGTGGGTGACTATGACCAAAATGAATGTTTGTGGAGAATTTTAATTTGTCTTAAATTATCTTAAAATTTTAAAATGAAACATGAAAGAATAAAAAAACCAAACAGCTTTGATAAATGTTTTAGTTAGCAAAATCCCAGTTTTATTTTCTTAATTTTTTCATAGAAAGTCCAAAACCCTAAAATTTCTAAAAATTTCTTACAACACCTTGTCTCATTCAAAACACTAGATACTAGTCTACAGTTCCAGAAGAGGATTTCTATAAGACAATCTGTTTATATATGTTTTACACTCTGAGAGTGGCTGGTTTTAACACTAATATCTGGGATCTTTAGCCTTCTCCTATGCTCACTTGCAGGCACGAGAAAAGGAATTTAGCATATAGTGCAGTCTTTTACCAGAGCATCTTTTGGCAGCTGCTTGTAATGAAATGATTGAGAACTCTACAGCAAAATCCTTCATTCAGCTCTGCCTACAGTAAGGTGTCCTTATAATATAATTATTTTTCCAAGGCAGTAAAATGTAATTATAGAGCTTTTCATCCAGGAAGGTTTATACTTTTTGGGGGGAATATTCATCAGTATTTCGTTGAAGCAGTATAAAAAAGGAGAGGTTTTTATTTAGTGGTCTAAACACATGACTTACTTAAAAGTTCAAAAAAATAGGACATATAATTTAAACAAGTCACTGAGGCACCTACCTTTATTACCTCACTTAATTCAGAGTTGACCTTTTGTGGTCCTGCCAAAATAGTTGTGGCACTTAGCAGAATACCATTCACTTCATCTATTTGCTCTTTCATTTTCTCATGTAGTTTCTACAAAAAATAAAATAAAATAAAATAAAATTACATCCAAAACTGTCTGTACATTGTTAAAATACAGTGTTACCATTTTTGTTAAATTTATTAAAGTTAATTCAAAAGATGAAGTGATGAGCTAAATAGATTTTAGACAAATTTGAAGTCTTAAGTTTTTCCCAGACATCTCTAATAGCTGCATATTATAATGTGACTCTTTGCATTTTCTTTGTGAAAGAAATGTTGTTTTTTTTTTTTAATTTATTAATTTCATTTTATATTACAGCATGAGCAATTATTGGAATGAAGCATTAATCAGTGCACTGCCAGCAGAGACAAATTAAACATGGATTTTTCATAGTGGTCTGGAGACTAGTTTTTTTCTGGAGGTTTTTTAAATCTACAGTACAGAGATCTCTTTTCCTTGTCAATAGTAAAGCTAACGTGAACAATCTCTTTTGTACAGCATCTGCCTTTATTGTGAGGAATAATGAAGATCCAACTGGTTAAAAACAGTGAACAATTGCGACTACACACTTCAGGCTTTGCTTCATAAATGTGAGACGAGCTGCAGCTTGGCACTGTAATTATGAAACAATGGAACAACAGAAGAGGCTTTGTAYATAAGGATCCCAAGCTGCTTGTAGAAGAATTCGTGAGAACAGCACGCCTGATTTCTCTATTGAATTATTAGACCTTCCACATCAGCATGAACTTCTAGCGCTGCAAATTTCAAGAGCTCAAAACTCAGCCACTGATGCTATGAAACCCAGAGGTTGGCCTGAATTTGCAAGATTGTTCTACAAATCACAAAATTGCTCCCTAAACCCCTCTCCAGAATCCAAACAATTTCAGCCATTGAAATGAAAACAGTTCACTTCGAATGGTCCCAAATTGTTCTCTTTGTCATTTTCTTCCTTGCTGAAAAAATAAATGAAGAAAAAAGTTTTAGGTGGGACATTCTGGTTTTGCATCCCTTAAAGGAAACTAAAGAAAACAGAGAAAGAGTCACAAAACTGCTGGGAGGAGAAAAAATAGTCTTTTTGTATGGCTGATGGATTGGGTACTTTTCTGGGATAACAGACCTGAAAATTCAATTTCCTCATCAGCCAGATGGGATTCGAACCTAATACCACCACTTACAGGCAAACATGCCCCCGCTCTGTGCTGTATGGGACAGGTCTCCTCTGAGCTCTGCTCTGGAGTGATTACTTTGTTCAAAATACTGAAACTATTCATTTGAACAGAGTATAAGGGAAAACTGCCGTAGCCTTATAGCTAGGCTGTTCACCCAGCAAGTAGAAACCCAGTTTCAAGGTATCTGTTGTGGAGCAGTTAGAGAATGGATTTGTGCTTGAAGATGCAAGGACAATCGTCTGCTCTTCTTGAAAAAATGGGGATGCATTTTGTTCAAAGAGGACCAGAGAGAAAGTTTGGATGAGACAGCATGAATGCACTCACAGCCCAGGGCATGAATGCAGTGCAGAGTCTTTATAAATAATTGTTCTAATAGAATATAATTACTTTTCTGAGCATGAAGTCCTTCCACATTATAAATCAGTACATAATAGGTGAAACAATCCCACTACAATATTTATAGCAGCCATGCTACATGGAATTTTAAGCTTCTTGGGTTTTGTTGTAATACGTCTTCCTAGTTAAAGCATTAGTATTTGTCTCTTCCTTGGCCTGCTGCGACATGCCATGCCAAAACTTGTCGTTTATTGTCATTCCATGAATAAATAATAGTACCTTGCACTTCCACARCTTGTTTCTTAGAACTGGAGAGTCAAACTCATCCCACTGAGTGGTCCAAGAAGTTCTTTTTTGGTGTGGTGATTCCTGAATCTAAATTATTTGCAATCTACTATTTTAAGTACCGGCAGAGATAGAGTGTTCACAGACAACAGTTATGATAAATGTACTGCATAGTACCTCACGCCTTTGAAGATTGGCTATGTTTTCCTTATTTATATCCTCCGTTTGTATAACATAGTCCAACGCCTGGTCTAATGCCTCCTCCAGGTCTGACAGCTTCACATGCTGTTCGCTGAGCTGCTCCAGCACATCAGATACTAGAGATCTGGTGTCATTGTACCTCTCGTGAAACTCTTCAACTTGCTGTAGCGCTGGGAGAAAAATCAGAGGCCACTGATTAATCCAAAGCTTGGATTTCTGACAAAACTTACCTATGCAACAATTTCTGTTGCTGTTACTCAGGGGACAGAAAAACATTTGTTAAAAGCTCACTTGAGAGATCGTATACCTAGATTTTAATTTTCCCTCCTCTTTTGGAAAGGAAAGATGCCTCTCATTTTAGTATCTCATTTTAATTCCCCCTCTCAAGTAGCTTTTCCTAAAAGAAACTAGGTTTGGTTTTCTATGCTCTTCATTTGTTTTTCATTGTCACAGCTAACCAGGCTATTCTGGAGAAGACAGTCCTTATTGTCCTGGGGCTCTGACTCATGTTCACTGAGCTGTGAGAATTAGGCTGCTGCTCTTTCCCATACCAGCAGCTTTTCTCTCTCTGCTGGAGTTTGCTGTCCCCATGGCAGAGCTGGCAGGGGGGAAGGAAGATGTTCACACGAGCAATTCCAGCCCTGGCACGAACTTTCCTAAGCAGCTATTGCTGAGGTGCTGCAGTACACAGGCACACACAGACACACACATATTTTTCTGCCCATTGTGCCACAGGGGCAGCAAGTGCCAGCAGAGACTTGGGGCAGGCATTTGGAGCAGCCACATCTTCAGCACACCAGCTGGTGCTTGCCAAGCGCCTGCTGGTCCTCCCCAGGGGCTCAGCAGTACATCCAGAGCTGCCTGGCCTGTGCCAGCTGCACATCAACATGTGGGTGAATGGAAAACAGACTTAAAACTCACACTCCGCCGCTGCGTTTTCCTCCTCATCTGCAAGTTGCTTCTGATTAGTGAAAGGCTTACGGCGTTTGATCTCCTTCAGCATCTCCTCAGCCACACTCAGCTTCTGGGCAATTTCTTCAGGGCTCAGCTCTTGTTGAATTGCATAGTATTTCATCTTGCTGCTGATTTCTGTGGGAAAAAGGAACAGATGGTCAATCCAGCGTGGCTACGGAGAAGTAAATACTGTGCAGTACTTTTACTTTGTGAATCCAGATCATGCTGATGGCAAAAGAAAGTTTTAATTATCTGTCAACTCTACAGTAGATAATTATTATGTTTAATCTGGTCTTAAAATTAAATTTGTAAATATATCACACTTTCTGGCATATGTGGGGGTCTCATCAGAAAAGGATGAGATTAAGCAGGCATGGGTTGTGTGCATTATTTGGCTTGGCAGTTCTTACAGACTGGGATCATAATTTTATTCTGAGTTCTGTGGCATGTAGCAGGCTGGGGCTTTCGTCCAGGATCATAGTTTTTAAGTCCTGCTGCAAAAATGTTATGTTTATTAAATAACAACAATGGCAAGGAGACTGAAGTAGCCTTTTTTTCCATCTGAAGAAGTTTGAGGCACCCTAAAGAGGTAACATATGGCTTCTGGCCTGATACTGCCTAGCTGGTTTGGAGATAGATACTATTTCAAGGTTTTGGTCTCAGTTCAAAAAACACTGTTGGATCCCTGCAGCTGAAGTTGAGTTTACCCATTTCCAGTGTAGGCATTACACAGTTTACCCACTTCTCACTCCCTGGCCTCGAATACCGCCTCCTCTTTTATGCCCTGCAACATGAGTAGCTTTGGCTTGTGTTCATCACTACTTTTGTGGATAACCAGAGCTGGCAAAGCCAACGCTATCCATCTGTAAGATTTTTATAAAAAATAGATGTGTAATTGTGGCACAACTGATTCTTTGGCAGAGTGTCTCTGTATGCAGTTTCTGGCTGGCTCCTCAGCTCATTAGTGAAGCTTTAAAGTCTCATACTGAGCAGTAACCGATCACCACCAGTGGCTCCATGGATTTCTTTTTCCTTCTCATGCTGGCACACACATGTGCACGTGTGCACACATACACCTTCCCTTCAGTAGAGAGTGGCTTGCTTTCTACAGGTGGCGATGCCCCTGTAGAAGAATAGTTTTGAGCATGGTGGAAATAATTTTCGCCCACTTGTCTCCAGCTGCTTTCTGGGTGAACAAGCACTCTCTTTTTATTCACAGCCATGGGTGTGGCTTCTTCTATGATAGCTCAACCTGATTGTGATATTTGTGTGCCAAACTAGATACATGTCTGCCTTCTGTAGTTCCTTTCCTGCCCAAAACCAATTAATAAGACAAAAGGACTATCCCCAGAGGTCAGCCAGTGACTGCTGGTGATATACAATGAGGCTCATGCTGACACTTTTGCTCAATAATTGTAGAAATAAGATGTGACGGATGGCCAGACAGTCAAAGGTGATCTAGCATCACAGGTGTAAGAAGGTAGTACAAATGTAACATCCTATGAGCCTGGTCTCAGCCTGCCTCTTCTGTGTGATAGGATATGTTAACTTAACTATGTTTGTTGAAATAATGGTTGAAGCACCCATGGAGTTAAGGATAAGCAAGGATAACAGTTGATATGTAACCACTCTTCCTTACACAACTTGCCACAGAGCTTGCAGTAATTGCTCTAAGACAGAACTGCTCAGGTCTGTAATAAAGTATTTCTATTAATTGAAAAAGGGCTGTTTAACCTCAACTGCCAGTCAGCCTTTTTATTCTGGTGTCGTATACAGCTTTCTTACCCTGTTGGCTTTGCCAAGGACTGGGAAAAATCAGTGTGCTCTATGGCAGGATGGAGGCTGTCATGATGCAGGTGTACAGGGGACAGAGATGCTTCTGAGTATGTTCACTTGGGGTTTTATTGCTTTCTGTAGGTACAGAAGAAGAGGCTGCAATTGGTTTAATCTCAGTTTTATATATTAGCATGATAATGATATGTCATAGATACTCCAGATGAAGATGATAATCTCTGACTAGGAAAACTTTTTTAAGAGCAATTGTGCTTGGGAAGGGGTTCACTGTTGTCATTTATCCTTTGATATAGAGTACAGTAAAAATTCTTGAAGATGCAGGAGGTTTAACAGGCTCTAAATAAAAAAAAAATCTTCATCTGGGAAGGTGTAAAATACATACATTTACAGTCAGAAGAGAAGTTATATTCTGAAATTTATGCTAGTTCTGGAGATGCTTTTATTGCTCTAGCATGTTGCCCAAAGATGAACTTAATAAGTTTTGTCTGCATCCCCTCACGTCATATGGACAGATGAGCAGGACACTGAGACAATAGGTTACAGTTTGTCCCAACATTGTAACATAAAAAGCTCTTGGTTTCACTCTTTTCCTAATTTTGGGAGATAATCATCGTCATCATGTTTACCTCTCCTACTGTGAATCAGCATCACTATAACCATTTCTCATGGTCTGCACTAGCCACAAGATGTACAATTCTGCCTTTCACTTTTACTAAAGGCCACGCTTTCTTTGTGGAAAAAAAGGCAATGAAAATTCAGTTTTCCAATTCTTCTTCTGTATTTCAGAAAAAAAAGAACAAGAGGACAACAGCTAGTCTGTAATGCTCTGTAGATGTGTCTGGGCCCAAACTCAACTGGAAATTCTGGTCAGATGAATCAATAAGGAGCTTGAGGAGAAAATCACCACCACGTCCCACAGTGAGCTTGGGGAAGCAGTAAGTTCACTGAATTATTTACTTTTCAGCTTCCTGTTCTTTTTAGAAGCATCTACATGAAGTTGTATGAACCAGCACAATCTTACTCAGCAACAGTAGGATTTTGACTTTCCTAAAAGGCAAAAACTGGATTTAAAGTAACACTCACCAGTGGGATCACCAGAGTTGGTCAGACCTAACTGACTGCCATGGGTTCAAAAGGGAAAGCATAATTTTTAAAAAATCTGTCTAGCTATTCATATGGCCTCCATCATTACTTATCAGCAGGATGCGAAAAGTGCACTTGCATGAATCCGCTGACAAGTTAAGACATGGAGCACTCTCATCTCCAATCCTATGCTTGTGTTTGTGGTTTCATCCAGCCCCAATCTGATACTGACTTTTTTTTTTACCACAAGTATATATAAATACCTTGAGCAGCTACTCAAACAAAAAAAAGGCTACAAGCTAATTAGCTTGAAGTATTTCATGTAAACCTAATTATTATTATTTTGCTCTGTCAAAGAGAGAAAAAAGAAAGAGAAGCTCTTGTTCTGGGTGTCAGACCAAGTCAGGCCATGGTGTCAGCTGTCTTTTAAGAGAGACAGCTTTTCATCATGGCATTGCAGGCTGCAAAAGCCTTATGTGTGGGTTGCTTTGCGAGAGTGCCTGGGTGCTATGACTTTTTTTTGCTGGAGGTTTCATTAATACATGCTTGACATTGAGCTGAACCAGAAAGAAATCTATTTACCTTGAATGTTATCCCTCATATTACTGAGCTGCTGCACAAGCTGAGTAGCACGGTTGTTGGTCTCCATGGTTTCCTTCTGTATCAGTAGGCCTTTGCTGGATGCTTCATTTCCCTATGAATAAACCACGTCAGCTAGACATTAGATTTCTTTTCAGATCCATATGCATGTGTGAGGATGAGCAGTGTAAACACACATTTTGCTTTCTCCTGATGAGCATATGAAAGTCCATATATCATATAAAGTGGTATTTACAGAAGTGTTTGAAGTGAAGGGCTGTCTTGTTGGTATTTTCAGAATTGCAGAGTGAGAGGTTAAAATCTGTCCCATATTTATCCATCATGTGTTGCAATCAAGTTGCCATAAATTATGTACAGTTGTAAAACTCCCATCTACTGAGTCTGCTAGGCATTCAGCAGGGCTGGCTCATTTTGCTGGCTATGGCGTTTCCTGAATAAGCGTATAGATTGAAGAATAAGGTGTCAAGCTCATAACCGTTTTTAGATCAGTGTCTCCCTCAAGTGAGGTCCCCAGCTCTGCAACTTGTTAAAATTAAGAAAAAGCATGAGGATTCAAAATACTCTGAAGAGCATAGCCACACTCCTATACTATATTACGTTGGAGGCTGTACTCTGYATTGTGTTCCCTTACATGTAAGGGAAACGAAGAGTTACCATGTCATAGTTATTATCTTTCCTGGAAGGTCACTGACTTTGGGAGTCCTTAGATTTAATTTTCACTGGTATTTCCCAGGAAGGAGAAAAAAATATGACTGCTGTGCCATTGACGTTTCCTGGACCCTCTGTGTGTGTGTGTGTGTGCACGTATAAGTCCGCACCACACGCTTGCCAGCAGTAAGGTGTTTGATTCATGGTCCCCGTTGGGGCTGCATCAGCAGAAATTCCCACTGTAAAATTAGTTTCTGGGTTTGGGGTGCCCTGACACGTCATAAGCCAGAAGATATTTGGCTGTTGGAGTGCTCACTTCATACTCGCTTAATCCTGCAAGAACCGCAGAGGACTCTGCGGCCATCCCCCAGCCCCGCGCAGCTCAGCCGTGCTGTGGCTGTGGGTTCGGCGCCGGCAGCGGCTGTGACCCACGGACACGGTTTCACTCGGGGTTTGCGGGGGCACCGGGTGGTGCTTGAAGGCAGGGCCGGGGCGGCCCACACCGCAGCAGCTGATGGGCACGCAGGCAAAACAAACGCAAGGGTTTGTAGAAAGGGTTTAATTTTATTTCTGTTTACTTGGTTTTTTAGTCTTTGAAGGGCAAGCACCACGTTTCTTATTCGTATTCCTTTATTGCTGTCAGGGTTTCTTGTGGATGCTCTGTTGCTCAGCATCGCCACTTCATGCTTATTTTAAGCAACTTGTTACTGTTTTTACACACACTTGCCTTTACATAATACTCTTTCCTCATCAGATTTTTCTTTAACTATTGAACACATGGGGAATTGCTGAGACAGGTTTGCTGATTGCCATGAGATCGATGGGAAACACAGCAGCATGAGTGAGGGGTGCTCTTACGGACCCTCAAATTCCCGCTGACGTACAGAGGCTCATCCTGAAATTTGCTAAGAGCCCAGGATGGAAAGGCGCTCGGCTCCCCCAAGTCTCTGCCAAACATTCAGGATCGAGCTACATGCTGTTTTACTCTAAGCTCATCCCAAGCAGACTCAGGGAGTTACAGGTCACATTTACTCTTCTCATTGAGCAGGAGGATTTGCCTGCAGTTGGTGCATTCATCCTGCCTTTGGGGTTTAGGTCAGAATCTGCAGCAACCCCTCAGACACGGGGACATGCACGTGAAATGCTCTGAATGGAAGATGCGGCACATCTCTGCAAAACCCACTCAAGGCCCTAGCACCTGTTTTCCATAAAAGTGCCTTGAAAGAGCAAAAAGTTCAATATATTCAGAGTTATTACTGTGGTCTTCCTTCCACTGTGAGAGTCTGGGGCCATTATTTCCCTGCCTTTACAAGCAATCACAAGTATTCATGTGGAACAAGCATTAGAAATAACCAGGGAGAAAAGACCAGAGGAAACGCTGAATTTATTTGTTCAGGGACAGTCAAACTGAGGAATGAGCTAAGAAATCCCCACATAGTACTGAAGATGACAGAAACGTTATTATCCAAATTCACTAAATATTTCCAGAAACCTAGTGCCTTAATCATCCTGCCTACAAACTACATGGAGGGACACTGAGGCGTGTGAGCACTGCCAGTTTTTCACAGGTACAGGTGTGGGCGGTGTGAGCTGATTTAATCAAACCTCTCTTTTTACACAGGCATAGTCTGTGTAATTCTGCAGTGCCCTTTCTGCTAAGTAAGTGCTGATTAAAAACACCCAAACCCAAATTTTCTCTTCCACCTCTCTATACAGTCCTTCCTCCTCTTCCTTTGTGTTTTTTCTCCTACTTGCTCCTGTATTTGAGTTTTAGTCTAAGGTATAATTTTAATTTGTCTTCTGAAGGAATTGGTAAGTGAAGGTAAGGTCTGGCATTTTGCAATAAGTATGAAATGTACTCTAGTCAGCTGTGATTATCTCTGGGAATAACAGAGAGTGATGTATCTCACAAGTATATATACACCTTAGCAACAGAAAGATGTTTAATAATATCTCTTTAAAATAGAAGAGAAGCAATTTTGAACCCTATTTCTTCTCTTAACATATATCATATCAGTATTCTTCTAGGGTGCAATGAAAGTGTTATGTGAGCTGAAAGCAGATAACCTTAATTTTATAGCCTGGCAATTGAATATGGATGCAACATTTATGATTACAATTGTGTTAAAACATATCTTGAGTGCTGATGAGGATCCCATCTCAGTAGGTATGTGAAAAGGCTTTTAAACTGGCAGTTTTGTAACGTATTTTGAAGCATCTAATTGGGGCTAATTTAATTTTATGAGAGCATACATGTAAAATAGATATAGTAAAAATACTCCCAAAGTCAATCTGAATTAGTTTAGTGTTGGCTATTTTGCTTAATTAGAAATCAAAATGTGAAATAGAAAGGCAGTGTGTCTATCTCAGATCAAACATGTAGGGGGGTAGGTGGGAACTCAGAACTCCCTGAGGGGAGGCTTCTTGTGATCGGTGAGAAACCACTGACCACATTCGACAGACTTTGGCCCTACATCCTTCCTCTTCTGGGAAGAAGACTTGATAGGTCATTTATGCTTTTAATTCAGAGCTAAAGTAAAGTAGAAAGTCTAGAAATAGAAAACAGAAATAGAAAGTTCTCCCAGCTATCTTTCAGGGCACTCCCACTCTTGTTTGGTGAATATGGAGGTTCAGACTAGATGTTAGGAAATGTTTCTTTACCGAGAGGGTGGTCAAACACTGGACTGGGCTTCCTAGAGAGGTGGTTGATGCCCCAAGCCTGTCAGTGTTTAAAAGGCATTTGGGCAATGCCCTTAATAACATACTTTAACTTTTGGTCAGCCCTGAAGTGGTCAGGCAGTTGGACTAGATGATCGTTGTAGGTCCCTTCCAACTGGAACTATTCTGTACTAACCTCTTATGCCAGCATTTGAATATGACAAACTGCAAACACTCAGAGCCCTGGCAGGGGGCTATAAACAAACCTGTTCATCAAGTGTTGCTGCCTCTCTCAGGAGATCATTCGTTTCATCTGCAGCATCATCGACCTGGATAGTCCAAAGCACAGCATGGTTCTTTTTTTTGGACATTGCCTCCTGTGTGTGTGGAAAAAAAGTCAGTGCATCTGAAAACAAATTATTTCTCTATTGATGGCAGGGATTAAAATCTACAGGAATGGAATTGAAATTCATAGATTAGAATTATATTAAAAAATAAAATGTCATCAATGTTTCTACCTGGAGATGGGTGGCAGTGAGATTCAGGTCATTCAAGCGCTTTTGAGCTGCAACACCTGTAGAAATGCTCAGTAAAGTCAATTTGCTTTCATCGATAGCCAGAACTGCTAATCGGATGTCATCTGTCAAATCCCAAATACATTTATCGCAGCCTGATAAGAAAATAAGAGTGTCATTTTTCTTTAGTGTTTGTGTCAGTGAACAGCAAATACCTTAAATTCACTTTATAGTGCTCTTGCCCCATGGCGTTCCCTCTCTTTGTCATTGATGGATCCTGATGGATACCCATTTTTCTTTCACTTTCATTCACCCACTTCCAAGGTCCCACAGTACAGTCATGACGCTTCCAGCTGAGCAGCACCAGATGGGACTACTCCGAGAGGCTGCTGCAGCGGCACCGTAATCAGTAGGGAGGGAGAGAGGAGGCATTTCCTGGCTATTCCCTAGAGGCTCTGCATGTTTGTGGCCTGAAGAACAACAGATGGGGGTCAAAAAAAAAMCTTCATTCCGTCAGAACCCAAAACTCTGTGTTTAAAATCTGGTGGTATGAGAAGTAAGGATGTCCAGCAGATGGGCTCTTGGCTGCCTATTTGATTAGGAAGGCAACTTCTAAAAACACAGTTATAACATATTTGGAATATGCTTGCACGGAACTATATCCTTGTCCCTGCTGAATGCTTGCAATACCACCTTGTTTTTAGTGACATTGGTGCCACCACTAAATGCAAGAGACTTAGGTGAACATGAAACAGAGATTCCTACAGAAACTTTTGCTTGGTATTGTATAGTCTGTATTCTTGATGGCAGCAGCTCCCAAATGTTTTCCTTCTGGTTGCACTTCCAGGCACACAACTCCTCTTCTTGGGAGTCAGTTTAGGAACCCATGTGTGCTACATGGTCTGCATTATACTACAGATATTATTATGCTAACATTTAAAAAAATATCAGTGGTTACCAGTAGTTACAACATAGTACTTCTGGAAACTCCCCAGGCTTCCTGTAGTTAGAATAGGGGAGGTGATAGTGGAAAAGCAACTGCCTGATAGATGTATGTCAAATAATCAACAGCAACAATTTGTATTAGGTGTACAACTAGAAAACCAGAAATGATATGCAAGATGACACAGATAAAGTTGTGATGGCAGTTTTTAGGGCCATAATATTATTTTGCAGGCACTGTATCTCAAAATCTAGAGAAGTGGCTTTGGTGATACTTCCCTACTGCTCTGCAGTTTGTACCTAAACATTCAGTCTGTATCACAGAGTTGGACGTATGCATGTATTCAGTCAAGCGAGAACATGTTTAAATACTCAGTCAGCAGGGCATCGTGCATATTCACATGTTTAAGTGCCCTGTGGGACCAAGGTCAAAGTGCTGAGCCCACTGGAGAACCGAGCTCTTAAGTTACTATTTGTAAGCATCTAAATACAAGAACGATATTAATTTTTGGTGTTCTCATGATAAACTTCTTACTGATGGTTGGGCAGTCTGTGCCAGTAGAAACTTCAGGACTGTCTGCAAGGCATTCTCCAGTCTGGCTGTCACACATTCTCCCTCCACAGTTACATTCTGGGGGAAAAGAAAGGATTTTTGAAAGAAGAATCTTCAAAATGTACAACCCACGTTTCCCCTCCCAAGACTAGTGAAAAGATTGTACGTAGGATTGTGCATGGATAGTCAAACCAAAATCCAGGGCTTCTTGGACTGATTTTTCCTTCAGTATGTAGAAAAAGGTGTTCTTTGCACCGCGGTCGAATTGGACCACAAAAAGTATGAGTCAGGAAACAGAACCAGAAAGCCTGTGCTGAAGCAACTTGTTCAAAGCTTCCCAGCTGGTCACAAGCAGAGGCAGTGAGGCCAGAGTTGCCCAGCTGGGCCATTGTGCATCACCGTCTAGAGAGGGTGACGTTTAGCAGATGGGCTAAGGAAAGCAGTACAACTGAAGTTAATTATTAGTTACAAATCTCTCCACAGACCTGTGGAATTTATCAACGTTCTGTCAGGCTGCCACTAAATAAGCTTTCCAACTATCAGAGATTGATAGTGGACTCCAACTCCATCATCAGCTTGAGCATATCAAAAAGTAAATATCTCCTACCACTTACAATGAAGAATAAATGAGGTTTTACATTTTTTAAACTTGAGTAAGCTACATATTACTGCCAGCACAAGTGGCTTTTTAAAAAGTATAATTTTTAATCTAAAGTGCCTTGAAAGGTTTAATTGGCCTTTTAAAATATATTATTTTAAAGATTAAAATATTCTTGGAACACTTTGATAGAATAACAAAAACTCAAGCAGAACGTAAGAACAGCAGCAACTTATCTGGAATTCGTTTTGCTCTTGTGATTCATGGTTTCAGCAGAATCTCATATAACAAAATTGTTTACTGCTGTTTTATTGCAGCCCATTCATTGTTCTCTATGAATTACCCTTGTACTTACATTCCACATTGCACATTCGAGGAATTATCAGGAAAAATGTGTAATACAGCTTCAAAGTCAACATGATGAACTAACATTGGAATATTTCTGTGTAACTGAACCAGTGTTAGTGGAACTACTCAGTTTTTGTACCATTGTCAGAACAGAATTTGGTTATGAATTTTGTGGGGCAATCAATATTTTGACCTCACCACAATCTGTATGAACTGGGTGCCTCCCAGCTCTTGGATCCACAGTTTTTTAATTTGTTATTTCTTTTGTTAAGAAGTGAAAGAAAAGTCTCACTTGAAAGCAGAGATTTCTCTTTACCTATTTCACAGGATCTAGGCTATCCCCAAAACAGGTGGCGAGATTTCAGTTAGAAGATTAAAATTTGGATGAGATTGGTGCTCAAGAAAATCAAATGGTGTCTTCTTATTTAAATGGATAACTCTTGATTTGCTACACAAATACTTATAGTAAATTAATTTCAAAAGCAGTCCTGACAATTTTTCATCTACTTGTTTAGGAGGTACCACATTATTAGTAGGGAATTTAGACTTTCAGTACTATTGTGGCTTACTGGTGGAGAAAGCTTCTAAATTTACCTTTATTTCTGAGGGACATTTGTGGAAAGCTTTGAAGTGTGGCTAAAGGACATGTGGTTAAAAAATTTATTGAAAAGAAGCTGAAAACTACTATCCACAGCTACACAGATTTTGTCTTTTGCTCAAAAGAAAACAAGATGATCCTAGCTGGATAGAGCTGTTTGCTCATTTAGTGTTCTTGCATTTTTTTGTTCTATATAGGCTTTGAGGTGCTCTGTGGAAACTACGTACACAGACTGTCTTGTTTCTTACACTAATTTCTTTTCTGTATTTTTGTATTTTAAAGAAGGTATTTGTCTTATTTCAGAATCTATATTTTTCTAAATAAGAGTTCCTAATTGCTCCAAAAAGCCAAACAAAGTATAAGCTTGCCTTGTAAACTACCTGGATAGTTTGGATATCATGGATGTATTGATTGGTGCAGGCAGTCTACGCAATACTATCAAGTACAGCATGTTGTGGTGTTTAGCAGAAATGAAGATGAAACGAGAAGTGTGTAATTCTCTGAAACACAATACTTCAAAATCAGGATTTGCTAGAGTCAACTAGAAGATTAAATTCACTCCTAAATAGAGAAATGCTGTACCTCTCATAACATACTCAAGTGCCAAGGCACTTTTTATTTTCAGCAAAGATCAAATGCTACAAGAAAATCTGCTAATGAAGAGAATTACCAAGCTGATTTATAGACCGCATGAAAAAGCTGTATAGAGAAGTCCTGTGCACCATGACATCCCACTTAAACTGTACCTCAGAAACATAAATAATACCGAGGCATTCTGCCTCTAACTCCTGCAACTCTTTAAGGGTGCAAACCAAAACTATACTGAGGTGATGAAAGTGTGACTTAACTTCAATTTAGAAACTGTATGTTCAGAGATGCCTTCCAAAATTATGTCTTGCATAATCTACTTAGACACTTGGAATGCCCTGTAATCCTCAGACTTCTGGCAAAGCTACTCTTAGCTGTTTGAAGCTCTGCTTTTGCACATGGCCAGGGCATGATTGCTGCGGTTTGCTGACTTAAGGTGCTGGGTGAGTTTCTCCTGCCTCAYGGCATTCAGGACCCACAAACTAGATCCTGTCATTCTTTATGGAAGAACTGCAGTTAAATCATCTCTGGTGAACTGAATTAGGCAGTGAAGGGCATAAACAAGATTTGCTTTTGCAACCTCAAAATCACAGAGATGTTGAATTTCAGGCACGTCTTGGGTGCCCAGATCCAGGCAGGAGGTGAGTTTTGGGGCACGCTGTTCCCTACAGCCGCTGTCTTTTTGACCGATTTGGATACCTGGGATTGGCTTTTGGGATTACTGTGTGTGGGCACAATCTCTTTCCATTCACTGTAAATGGAATTTAAGCACATGACTTAGTGATGTGAATTACATCCTGGAGATGGACACTCAACTTCTAGCTGTCACCGGAACATAAAACCAGAAGGGATCACTACTGGCATCATACGTGGTCCCCTGCAAATGAAGACAGCAGCACAAAGGGCACTTGAGTACACAGCATCCTCACAACCTCCATCCTGCAAGTCTCAAAACACACCTTAGCACTTTATAGTAAGCTAGTAAAAAGCAAAGTCCAAGTGTACAGTAAGTTGCAAGAAGGACGTAGGTTGATCAAGACATTGCTAAGACCCCGAGGCCTGTAGCCCTGTACCTGGAGACCCAGGAGCACTTAAAAGGTCTGGGTTGGGTGTGTGGTTTTGCTGTGTCTTTCCTTCAAGTCAGCTAAGAGCTAGGAGTGATCCATCTACCCCATTTGTGTTCTGGTCCTTGAGGGAATGACCCTGGCAAAGGCGTTGGGAGGGAGCCGTAAGGTCCTTGCTCTGAGCACCTGCATTTTGCCTTTAGCTGTGGCTATTCCTCAGTGCTTTGAAAGAGGATGTACTCTCTCCTCCCAGAGCCAAAGCAAGGACGAAGGGCATGAGCCCAAAGTCCTATTTGGATCTACCTCCATGTAAATTAGGAGAATAATTATATTAGAGGACGTAAACCTCTGTGACCCCTCTGTGTAGGTATATTTTGGTAAGATCCTCTGGGTAACACTTTACCAGACCCTGGAAGTACAGTCATCTCTGGTGTGGAAATACAGTAACCAGCAAGATTACACAGACATGTGGGAAGTGCAGAATACATTATCAGTATGAAAACTAGCAGAAAATGAGCAGGGATTGGGTCAGGACAGGAAGGACGATGCTGTTCCTATAAAAAATGCTTTCAAGTCTTTAAGTGCCATCAGTCTGAGTGGTCATGCTGGGCAGCGTGTGGTGTGAACAAACACAAAAGGTGAAGTCTCTGCCCAAGGAAAGCTTAGAGACCTGTGTTTAAAACAAGATGCAGGACACAACAGTGCCTACATTCATCCTGCCCAGGCGTTTGAGATGTTGGGGTCTGGAGTTTGAGACTTGTTTGTGGGCAATGGAAACAGGGCTAGTACCTGGGATGATTCAGCCAAACAGGCATCCAAATTATCCCGCCAGGTAGGCGGCCAGGAGCACCCCCTGCCTCCCAGGGCCACAGGTGTCTGATGACTGATTCAGCATCTCTGGGAGGTCATCAATAGACCATGCTGTGCTGCATTTCGCTCTGCTCTACTAAACTGTAAACAATACCTGTACAGTTTTTAGCGAATCTGGCATCCCCATAGTAACCCGGAGCACATCGTTCGCACTTGAACCCGGTGGTGTTGCGCAGGCAGTTGCGGCACTGGCCAGTCACTTCATCACAGTCTTCAAAAATCAGGTTTGGGTCTGAGTTGCTGCTGCAGTCACATTTTTTACAAGTGCTTCCAATTAGCAAAGGGTTCCCATAGTAACCAGGGGCACACCTGAAAGGAAGAGCAAGCCCAGCGGTGACAAGCAATGACATTCCCATCTGCGGTACCATTTTTTCTCTGGCCGTATTTATGTCACCATGAATTGATGATGGTCTGCAGMTACTAAAGGACAGAAGGCAAATTAGGAGCTGTATTCCTGCAGAGGCTGTTTTGTGCTCTAATCTCAGTCTGTACAGTTATATATTTTTCCCTTCTTGAACACTCCTGGTATCTCAATCACACCAGTCTGCGTTATTTCTTGTGTGTGTGTCTGTAGCAGTAAAATGATTTGTTCCCCATTGTTTTAAAATCTATGACAGAATGACCTTGGCAGAGAGGCAGCTCTAGTGTTTACTTTGGTCTCTTTCAGCTTTGGATCTCACCAACTATATTGTGTTATATAGGAAACTGGGCTAAGAGACTGCATTTCATGATGCTGAAACTTAGAGGAATTTCAGACCTTATTTTCATTATAATGCATGTAACAAAGTACTGACCAGAAAAGGGTTATGTAAATACTTCTATGGTGAGGCATTGGGATGGTTTCTGGTTTTTGCAAAACAAAACAGGCACCGAACCAGCCTCCATTTTTCAGATTTGTTCGATGTTAGCTTGCTGGCTGAGGGCAAAAGGCTGAGAGCAGCCACCAGCCCAGGAGGGGAGGATTCCTTTGTTGGTTTGCAGAGGRTGAGAGGGAGGTGGGTAACAAGCACTCCAGGGGAGGCCTGAAATGGGTCCAAATTTCATGTCTTGTCATATTTGGGAAGCATTTCTGTGGAAAAATTGCTACATCTTAAAATGGAAAAGATGTTGAAACTGTAGTGGTTTTCGAAAGTCTGGACAAACCAGCGATACCTAATGTTCCTGTGTGACCAGTGACCCTAAGCTACGACAAGAGGTACTAGATTTGGAGTCATCATTTGGAAAGAAAGGAGAGGGTTTCAGTTAAAGGAGTTTCTGCTGGTAGCAGGGAGTGTGCTTATTCCTGCGAGCTAGAGGAACCTTTGCAAAACAACCAGCGAGGTGAACAGAGCTGGCACTGGAGTGGGCATGGAGCAGCTTGCAGGAGCAAATCCTTGAGCAAAGGCATTGCTGGAGGAGCTGGCGGCTGGAGCAGCACAGAGCAGCTGCTTATGGACTGGAGGGGCCAGCTGGCAGGACAGGGGGCAGCGCACGCCGTTCACGGTGTCACTGCAGGGTGGCAGGAGGGTCTATGACCCAGCAGGCTTGGGCACAGAGATCAGGGACTCGTACCCCCAAACTGGGGATGAAGAATTACTGCAGGGAGGGGTATAACCAGCTGGTGTAGCAATTGCTTACTGAAGAAATTGGAGGATTGAATAGTTGTTACAGTGATTTAGGTAATGAGTAGTTATTGTATTTCATCCTGTTGTCCTTGTCTTTTCTCCCATCCATAAAATCCTGTTTTAAGATGCTGTTTGGTCTGCTGTTTGTGGGCGGGGAGGGTGAGTTCTTAGGCAGTTTAGTTTAATTTTCCCAGGTTTCTGGCTGGGGACCTGAGCCGAGGTCTGTTGTCTTCTGAAATCTGAACGTAGTCAAATCCAGGTTCTGCTATGTCTGAACGATGAAAATGTGGGAGATCTGATAAGAGCTTCCAGTTTTGATCTGTTCCTACATTTGCTGATTTTTTTTTTTTTTAATAAAGTAAGTAATTTCCTCAGCGCTGCTTTGTTCATGTTCCAGTCCTGAACCCCCACAGTAAAAACATATAAAATTTTAAGCATCTTAATTTAAACCACTTGGCTACCTCAAATACTGCTTTTGCCAATGGCAAAGACTCTGTCTGTCTCTTTGCAGCACTGCCAGAATCTTTGGTGCAGATCTTATCACTTGGGTGACCCAGATGTAAAGAATAAAAGTGTGACTTGGAGTTCTGTGCACCCCTCGAAGGACTGTGCATGTGACATGGAGCATAATGAGTGTGATTTAGCTGGCTTTGGTGGAGTCACTCCCCATTCCCATGGGAGTTAGAGCAGGCAGTGATGGGTAATGCTACTATTTAGTCATGCCAAAAGCCTTGCTATAATTTTCTAATATTTCAGCCAATCTGAGATTGTAGTATTTTCCCAAATTTCAAAATTTCAGTATGTTTATAAAGTTTGAACCAGAAAAAAAAACCCTCTGGGTTTTAAAAAAAATAATTATTTCCTTTATTCTGAACTCTCAAAATCCTGCAGAGTTTCTTTTTAATTTTCTGTAGTTAGGTATTTTCCAAATGGTCATCTGTCTAATGTGGCTACCAAGTCACAGAAGCCACTGAGAAGTGCTGGGGCAAGACCAGCGTTTTGCTTTCTGCTGTCCAACTCTGGCTTTCAGCCAACATCTACTGAAGACTGCTACTATTCCCATAAGGCCCACAAGGTCTGCCCTCTCATCAGGGCAAGGTGATTTTTTTTCCTTTTCTGAAATATACCATTCAGTTCACTTGCCAGAAACGTAGTGGACAGTTCCTCACATCCTCACAGATATATTTTGTAAGTAAGTGCTGCTTTTTATGACCATCTGACTCACTTTTATTAGCTATATCTCCTCATCTGGAGTAGCTGTCTAAAACAAATAGAAACTTTTAGAGCTGACAATAAATGTGTCACCTTCACTTTCCCCTTCCCTTTGCCACTCAGTGCATCTCACAGGGCTGGACTGCGCTTGGCCTCTTTTGGGTCATTGGTAGGACATGAGAAGAGCAGAGGCCACTGGATGGAAACATATTGCTCCATTTCTGCACTTCATGGTCTGAAAAAGTAGAGGCCTGCGGTACATGTCTTTTCCTGCATTGTATCAATAAATGGCTCTTTGTTGCTAGCAAAGAATATTTCCTCTCCCATAATAAAGCTACTAAGTTATCCTTGTTTCATTTTACAGCCATGTTTGCTTCCTGTAATTATTGGTGAGTAAGAAATTAACTTCCTCTTCCCTGGCAATGCCAAAAGAACCTTTTTCCTCTGTTCACTTTGGACACTAAAGTATCATTTCTTCAGTTATCTTTTTTAACATTTGGGCATTAACAAAACCTGGATTTCATCCGCTAGCACCTTAGTGCCTTATTGCTGGAGTCCCGGAGCAAAATGGTTCATTCCCAAATTTCAAATTGGGAAGCTGTTTTTCCCAGTTCCTAGCAAAGGCCTCTTGTGATTTCACAACACCATTTGCTGGCAAACATAAACTGGATAGATTTGTGCCAAGCCCCTGGAGCAGCACAAGAAAGCCTCCTACACGAATGCCGGAGGAAACGGAGCAGATTGCCTCCCAGTGTGCTGCTCTGGAGATCCCACGTGCTGCCTGTGGAGGGGTGTCCTGCAGCTCGCTGCCCCGCGGTGCCCGTCACCGACCTCTGCGGAGAGCTGGGAGGGAGGGTGGTGAGCAGGACGTAGCCTTCCTCTCCCTGGGGACATGAGCTGCTATTTGGGCTGCAGGGAAGGGCAGGGGCAATGCCCTCTCTCGTTCAGGATCCCCCAGTCCTCCTGCCAGCATGTTGACGGCACGATAGCTGCCAGTGGGAGCAGGGAGTGGTGGCGGTGCCCAGCAGCAGCATATGCGAGGCAGTGACTTGCTCTTTTGCAAGCAGACAGGGACAAGCAATGCATTTCTCATTAGTCTTTGAAACGCTTTTCGTCATTTCTGATACAAATGGGAGTAGGACCAGGAGCCTGCCAGAAGGAAAGTCCCATTTCCCACTGCTTGCCACTTACCCCAGCAGTTAGTCAAGGACTTAACACGGTGACTGGGACAGGCTGATTTCTTTCTGTAGCTTTTTCTAACCCATCTATGCAGCTTTGCCTTCCCTGAGACAGATGCACTGTGTCAGGCTGGGTAGTGGCTGTTAGGAAACAAAGCTGATGCTATTTTCTGCTGTTACTATGCATCTGCTACTCATTTCATAGGATTTGATTTGCTTGCAGTCTAGGTTGACATTTTAATAACCATTAAGAAACCTCACTGACCTTTTAATTCTCTGCATTATCCTTTGTGTATATATCTGACATTTTGGAAGAACAAAAGAATACAGCCATAGGCCTGGAAACAAGGGTAGGTTTTTTTATTTTTGTGCCATCTGTCTAAAGGGCTTTCACTATTGCTGTCACCGTGTTAGTGATGCAGAGGTAATATGCTGATGTTTTTGCATCATCTGTAAGGGCAAAAGCCTTCATCTTAGTTTTTCATATTGATTTCTCTTTGCATCTTAAGCATCCCCTTTCTCCCTTCTCTGATAGTTACGTCAAGTATCATTTGAATTCAAGACTTGCCCATCAATGACAGTGGACTGAAGTTTAAGTACTTCAGGGGCTTTAAGGAAAAACAAAATGAGGTGTTCAGGAAGCCAGTGTCTGAGCCATCCTATACGGCTCAGTCTTTGTGTTAGAGCTGTTTTAATTTACTGGCTGCTCAAGGAGAATTTCTGAATTATAATCAGGCCTCTGACATTCATTGAAACATCATGCATGTGTGTCCATAGTGAGTAAGATGGCCCTTTATGATGTAGAAGAGTAAGTTATATTTCTGCTGTATAGCTCCATTTATTTGTGTACTTTGTTATTTAGAAGATATTTACTGGAAATTGTTTATGGGCATAAGGGAAAGTTGAAAAGCAGCACTGGCCTGTGGTTGTTTGCTTGACTTTATTGAATTATGTTTCTGAAGTACATTTAAAATTTAACGAAAAAAGCTGCATCTGCTCATTAAGAATTTGACTCGATAATGCATTTTGTCCTTTGCTTTTGAAAAATTTATTTGGTAGAAACCTGCTATATGTTTTAGAGTGATGAATTGCAAGAGGTTATTTTTCACTTCAGCTCCTGTTTCTGATTTGTATTTTGTATTTTGATTTGTAAATTGTATTCCTTTTAGGAAGATCACTGCATGAAGGTACACAAAGTGCAAGAACTTGATCAAAATACATCAGATGTAAATGTCTGTTTTAGCCTTACAGGGTAAGACATGTCTGTCTTACCCTGTCTTACCCACAACAAGTTCTTATGGTTTTTAGTAGGAACTGAATGAGATCCTTTAACAGACATGATCCAACCTGGTGAAAACACACACACAAGATTTCTCCCCAGTGTGGCAAGATTCCCTTGAAGACTTCTGGACTTCAGTATTACTGACCAGTAAGTCATCCCATTAGTTTCTTACCTTTCACAGTTGGGTCCTGCATAGTTTTCCTTACAGACACAGCGCACACTTCCACTTTTTCTGTAACAGGAGACTGCAAAGCTGGAATTTCATTAGAATGAATAGTTAGAATAGCAGGCAATAGCAAACACTTGGGAGTATTTCTTAACTACATTATGGACATTTGCTGTCAGTGTGAGCTCTGGCTCTTGGTTACTTGTTGCTGAATAGGTATTCTTAAGCTCTGTATGTCATTCACATTATACCCCTTGTTTAGTCTTTTTAATTAGTGTAGAAAGCACTAATTAGTATCTAGCACTATGAAGCTATATAAATGCAGATATATGTCAGTTCCTGTCTTGCAGTGTAGATCAGACACACCTGCAGGTTTTGATACACACATTTTAGATAAAGGACTTAGGATAAATGTGTATGTCATGCGAACCTAATTGCTTCGTGTCTCTTATTCTAAGGGGTGAAATATTGCTTATGAAAGACACCGCAGTAAGCACTTCAGGAATGTAGTCTCTGGAATGGGTGCAGCAGTTTCCTATGCAAATCCTACAGTTTTCCTCAAATCCAATCTGGAAGTACTGAGTAGTGAAAACTGAACTCAGTGATGCTATCCTTATTTACAGTAACCGAGGCTGCTCTACCATCTCTCTGAGTAAGCTGSAAAGAGTCTGGGGCCTCTTCTGAGACCAACATGCCAAGTAGTGATACTGATTGCAGTAATGGCTTGGGCTGTAATTTTCACTGCCGTGATTCTAAATCATGGATTCCTTTGCTTTCTTATGTTTTCAGGATTTAACAAATRTATAACTAAGTATGAGACCCAAGGAACAGCAGCAGCCAGATGTGGAAAGTACAAATTGTATATACTTCAAACACAGCGATGGACATGGCTTAAATACATTTGCAGGAAAAAGACATACAGTCCTGAAGATGTTTCCAGTTAGTTTGCAATATGTGTGAGTAAATGCCTGCCAGCACTGGAGTGCGACCAGAGTAGTGAGTGTCAGCAGTTGCCAGCTGCAGGCCCATGGTTGCTAAAACGCAGGTCCCGAGTTGTACAGTGCTGGGCAGCTGTGGTCAGGTTGCACCTCTTTCGCACAGAAGGACAAAAGACTCACAGCAATGGGAAAGAGCATGATCCACGCACTGCTTGTTCCAGGAACAAGCAGCATTGAAAGGTGACAAGAATTCCCATGTAATTTCAGTTCCCACCAGCATTTCGCAGCTGGTGGGACAACCAGGGTCAAATAAATCTGTCTCTGGATCTGTGCTGTCTCAAAATATTTCATATAACCAGAGAGAACATAAAATGAGATTCTTCTCACAGAATTCACATATTAACTTCAGTAAAGCTTTTTTGAGAACATGTCGAGAAAATCATAAGTTTGGCAGCCTTCCTCTTCTTTTACAGAGGCTAATTCCTTCATGTAGTTGAAAAAACCACATTGTGGATTTAAGTTATGAAATAAGACTGAAGCCTTCTCAAGGTTTTGTATTTTTTGTGATCTTTTAGGGAAAAAAAGTTTGTAAAATTCCCTCAGGTTTGAAAAGAAGTAACATCTGCTGGACTGTGAAGCAAACTCCCTCCTCCATTTTTTTATTCCAAAGAGATGACATTACACTTCATGTGTAATGTCCAAAAGTTATTCCAAAAGTTCCCAGGATAGCAGATATGAAGATAGTCTGGCCAGAAAATCTAGAGACACACAGATGAATCCCAAGAAAAAATATGTATCTATCTGATGAGTCTGTCAGTTTACAGATTTGGTCACTTCATCTAAGTATTATGAATTCGCTGGCTGTTTTCAAAGTAAAACAGAGTACAAACCAACATCCTTTGGATGTTTTTTATATAAGGCATTTAATGCTTCTCTGCTTTCTGGTAGTTACTGTTTTGCCTTAATATAAATGGAGTAGAATTAATGGAGGAAAAATGAAAAAAAAAAGAAAGAACGGTTGTTCTTTGAATTCAGTTATGCAAGGCTGAATGTTGCTCAATCATTATTTGCCTGTTCCAGCCCCAGCTGAAGGCTATTGCTGTGGTCAGATCTCTCTCATGCAAGAAGCTGAACAGGCAATTTCTGCATGTTATTTAAATAGGGGTATGAGGCAAATTAGGATTGGATATTCCTTTAACTATTGCCTTCAGGACTTTTCTGAGGGAAAACCCTGAAAAACTGAAGTGGATTTTTACTGAGGTAGTTTTAAACAGGTGACATATCATAGAACATAGACTATCCTGAGATGGAAGGGACCCATGAGGATCGTCAAGTCTAACTCCTATATTGCTGCTAATGTTGAAGCATCTGCATTCAGGCTCCTTGCAACCTTTGTTCTACCTTCCCAATCCCATGCTGCTGTCCTTTTGGGTTCAGGGCTTCTTTATCTCTAGTGGTCTGGAATAGGAGAGGCGTATGTCCCTAGCAAAAGGGCTAAGGAGCATGTCGAAGCAGGGAACGCTCCTTGGCCTCTGCGCCCATATCCCATAGCACTGGCAGAGACAGCCTGTAGCTCAGGTCCCTGCTGGTCCCACTGCACCAAGCCCTGCTGGGCTGGCCAGCCAGCTGGCTCCCTGCGGTCGGCGGGCACTGCTGCAGAGCCCAGTGGGCTGTAGGGCTCGGTGAATGCAGGCCTGGCCATGCTCTGTCAAATCGCACCATAGGGAGGACAGCCTAGACGTTTGCTTGACTGGCTGTGCTCGGTAGAGACTGGGTCTCATCATGCGGTAGTGCCTCAGGCATGTGCAGCCCAGGTTGTGGTTGAGAGCGCTGCTCCTTGCACCAAAGTGGCTGCTCTGTGCCCAACAGGTTAAAAAAAAATCACTTTCCTTTGCTAAGGAAAAAGCACTGCTTCCGACTGTTGTATTTGTAATATTTCTGGCATTAYAGCCGCTACTGAAACTGGAGGAAGTGGTCTGCTTCGTCTGTGAGCTCTCTCACTCCTAAGACTTTTTAAATGTGAGCAAAGCCAGGTTCTTCCCCTGTCTCTGGAGGATTTTCTCTCTAATCCAGGGAAAGCTGCAGTTTTTCAATAATAGCTGTTCTCCACCCCACGGCCCTCTGCACATGTCTGCAGCTCGCTGCGAAAGCCAAGAGGTGATCTGCGGGAGTTTGGCCTGAGCGATTTTGCTCCATTGCCATTTTGAGCCTGTGCCACTGAGCAGCTGAGCAAAATGCGGCTCATCCCACCTTGAGGCTGTATGAGTAATCCTATAGCAACCGCAAACAAATACAGTGAGGAAATTCCCCTTTGCTGAGAAGCCCTGCTGAAAGCAAAATGGGAAACAACACAAGGGGAGTAAGTATCTTACTAAAAAATAGCTTTAACCCATTGGCAAGTATTTACTAGCATCTCCTCTGTGCGCGATAGTGGGATTTGCATAGATGCTTCTCTCTTAGAGCACGGACGTCAAGCAAGAGGAAGCTGATCATTTCTTTCATCTGCATTACTGATGTACCACTGGTCATGGTTTGTAGTTATTTGTTTCTTCTGAAGGCACGAAGTGGCTAATAGCTGGAGCTCTTTGGCTTGGTCTTGGTTTCCTGTCAGGCTTCGGAGTTTCTTACCCAGAGGTAGCTGGGCATCAGCTGAAGGGCACCGTAGCTGTCACAGGGTCCTCCAGCCCTTTCCTTTTAACTGTTCCTATACTAACCAGATCCAGCCACTGTTTGCTCAGGAGTCTGCCTGGCTGTGCTTTTTCGTGGTTGGTTTTACCATCCAGAGGTCATCTGTCTGCCTGTCTCAGCCACATACATCCCTGACGCCACCTTCCTAGGGAGTTTGTCTTTGAGGGATTCTTAGAAGTAACCAGACAGCTGAATAATCTTTCCTACATAAAAGAGGGAGAACTCGAATTTGCTCAAATATTTTCTCCTCCCTCTTGGTAAGAATTGATATGAGCACTTAAGGATATTTTACACCTTCTAAATGAAATGCTGTTTCCTGTGGTTATAAATGTGAGCAGCTGGAAGTCCTCTTATTTTCCTCTGGTTGGCAAAGGCAGCAGCCTTTGTCTCCTGCATCCAGGAAGGGATGCTGACGCCACCCTGGAAAGGGCCAAAGCCAGCCCAAATCAAAGAGAAGCAGAGACTCTTTACGTACTTGGCAAGTGCTGGCAGGGGGCAGGGGCAGGGCTGGCAGAACGTGGGCACTCCTCTGACAACATCACCAATGAAGCCGTCTGGACATTGCTCGCAGTGCTGTCCTGTTGTGTTTCTCTGGCAGTCCTTCAGTGGAAAGAGAGAGAGTGGTGAATGTTAAACAGAGGTGCTGCCTAATTCAGAAAGAAATCATTTAGCTGAAGACCCGGCCAAGCAGAATAGGGGCTGATGCCAGACCCCAACCCTTCAAGGCACTGACAGATGAAGCCAAACCAGCTAGCACCGCTACAAATAAAAATGCTATAAATGATTACACTGGCCAGCCAGCAAGTGTTGGCAAGGTGCGGTACAGGACAAAACAGACGTACGTGCCTGGCAGGTGCTGGACCAGAAGCAGCACTGCCTGTTGTCAGAGATGTCAGGGGTACTCAGGTGTAGTTGGCAGCCCTGTTTTGAGTTGCATGTGTCAGTAGGAAAAAATCCCTTTTACTGACATCAAAACAAAATGAAAAATATCTGCTGGTAAATACTGTCAACAGATTTCAGTCTAGATACAGGTTTCAGCAAGGCTGGTTCTTGCACTTGATGACTGGAAAAGAGCATCGGGGGAATCTGCCTGCAAATACACCAGTGGCTCTGATGTTTTTCTCCTGAGATTAAAAGTGTTACAGCATGAAGGAATGTGTTATCACTACACCTTGTTCTCAGCCTTAAAGGAGGTCCACTTAATGGAGGGAAGAAGCAGGAGTCTTCTGTAAGTGGCCTTTCTATAAAATACAGAGCAACTGTGCAAAATGTCACTCACTTTATAAGCAAGTTTCATCTCCACAGTTTAATGTTTGTGAGGAAATATGCTTCCTCATGCAGAGGCAAATTGGCCACCAGCTGATATTGTTGGGGCCCCATGGAAGTAAATCAAGCTGTGGTAATTCGTACAGAATATTTGTTCCAAAATACTTCATGATGTTATGTACAAAATTGTGCCTCTCAGATAATATTTTCAATCACAAAATAATGTCGAGGTTTGCTGTAAATAATTCTAAATAGAATTTGTAAGTCCTGCAAGCTTAAGTAAGCATTTTTATATCTTTTGGTTTACAAATGGACACACTTAGATGCCACAGGTTATGTGGACTTTCCCCTAGGCGCATGGCAAGGCAATGGGTAACCAGTGCGGAGTACATGAACAGTGCTCCTGCACACTGCAGGACTCCTGCAGACTCCTGTCCCCCTTTCCACTTCAGCAAAATGCCCAGAAGTTGCCATCACAACCCCACAGCCCTCCAAATTCTAGCTGTCTTGCCGAATTACTTTAAAAGAGTAGGAAGGGTGCAGAAGTACTTTTCTGTCTTGGAACTGTGCAATGAATTTTGCAATGTCCCTGAATCAGAACTCTCCACTTACACCACTTCGTACCAATACAGTACAGATGCAAACAGCTATGCAAGGCTTGAGGCCTCTGACCAAGGAGTCAGCTCCATGGCAGAAATATGTGGAGAACTACTCTGTCAGTGCATATTTGCTGTGGCTTTGGGTTAGCGTGCTTGATTCTTTCCTCTTCTGACTCACAAACAGTGGATCATGGAAATTGCAGACTGATGGATATGATTTCCATCCCTGGTAAGATGACAGTGTCTATAATAAAGAAGAAGATCTCTGAGTAGATGACTAAGCATCATCTGAGTCAGGAACTCCTGCTTCACTAACCTGCTGTRTAATGGTGCAAATAAGCCAGTGTATGAAGGGGAACCAGAGGACATAACATATCTGGACTTTCAAAAAAGCCAACTAAATTGTCAGGGGACTTGAAGAAAGTTTCTCTTACAAACTGAAAGCTGATAAAGGCTAGGAAGCAACGGGTAGGATGTAACAGTCTCTTTTCAGAGTGGGGAAGAGTCACTATTTGGATCACCTAGGCCTTGGTGCTGAGACCAGTTTTGTTCAGTATTCACCAGTGTCTTACAAACAGAGACCAAAAATGCTAGGGCTGCTCAGCTGGGAGAGAAAAGCTGACAGGAGGGTGTGTTTGGGTTATGTAAAATCACAAAGTTGGTAAATAAGCTGAATGCAGGACAATAGTTCACCTGAATCCTGCAATACAAGAGCTGAGGGGCACTGGCTCGAAAATGTACTTCTCTACACAGAAGGTAAGAAACTTCTGTAACCTGCTGCCAGGAGGTGACAGTATTTGTGGGGGCAAAAAGGGGTTTTGTAGAGAAATTAATGGGCCACAGATTCATAAATGGTTTCGAAAAGGATTCAGGAGATGTATGCTGGTGGAGTACGAAGCAGAGACTTCAGAAGCAGGCTGGGCTAGGTGCCCTCCCCAAACATCATCTCCTATCACCACTGCTGGAGACCCGATAAGGGCTGCAGAGACCTTTGGTTGGGACCTGCAGGGGACCTCTTGTGCTACGTTCAGAGTATTTCAGGAGTGCTCGCGGTGGGAGGGAGCTCCCCAGCATAGGGCAAGGGGCACCTTGGCCTCTCTGTGGTCAGAGCTTCTTCTGCAGTGCCAGCCTGGTGGTGGGTGAGCTTAGCTTACCAATTTTTCATCTCAGCCATTCCCTACAGATTTGAAACTCACTTTCTACTCCAACCATGGTGTGTTCTTTGAAGAACAGAGTATGAGAAGAGAGGAATGCGATTAGGGAAGATGTTTAATGAAAACAAATAGTCAAGTTTCACTTGCAAAGGCATTGCTAAATGAGTTTTGTATCTGAGTATTGTAACTTTGATTTAGTGGCAGAATTTTGTCCTGGAAACATTGATGTTTTGGGTTTGTTTGGTTTCTTTTCCCTAAGTCTGTGTCAGATATCATCAATCTGCATTGAAAAGTGTAATTTCAGTAAAGGACACTCACCCTTGTGAAAATGCATCTGATGTTGTTTTAGCCAATATTCCTCATTTGAATCCCATTAAAGCCCCCAGTTAGGACTCATTAATTTAGTTCAGATCCTTTTTGATTCTAGAAGACTTTGCTTATGTTGCTGCATTTTTTATAGTGATACGGAACCTATTGCACAGCAATAATTTATTTCTACAAAGCTGTGATTTGGCCAAAGAACTCTACAGCAGGTAGAATATGATAAGGAAAGGAAAAAAGTCAATTTCTTTTTCCATGGATCTTTAAATAGGTTAAACACCAATAGTTGTAGAGCTAAAGGTGGTTTTTCATAGTAATATTTGCTGTAAAGAAGAGAGTATTTAGTATACAGAAACCCAGAAGATTATTTTAACTAAAAGGCTCTAAAATGCAGAAAGCTTGACTAGAAGGAAGAGGAGGAGGAAACAAACTTGGTGAGAGCAGAGAAGCTGAGAGCAAATGAGGGCAGAGTGGCAGGCAGCCGCTGGGGAGATGTCCAGATCTCGCACGCCTCTCTTGCAAGAGTGCCCTAACCACGAGGCACACAGTGTGAGCCAGAAGGCAGTGGAAGGCTAGTACAGTTTTAAAAATAGTTTGCGTTTGTCATTATTCAATGAAAAGGTGATTTTAATGTACCACGAGAGAGATGAGAGCGTGGGCACTGAGCGCTTGAAGAGAAAGAGCAATCCTGTATCTGAAGCACTGGTGGAGGTCTCAGGTGGGCTGTATTCAGTTGAAGCCTTCATCATGCTCTTCATTTTTGCTCTGAGCAATTCACTTCACCACTCTTGTCCTCAGCTCTCCAAACAACACATGGGTATTATCAGAATAAATCCATTATTGGTTTCCAAGGCTCAGATACTCTTGTGAAGAACAGAGCAGGGCAGCAGGGGAGCTGATGTTGCTTCTTAAATCTGCAGTGTTTTTCATCTTCTAAACTAAACGGAAGTGCTAACAGGCCCTTTTACCCCAAAGACCCTGTTAGTTGAGGGCTTGAGGCACTTTTGTAGTTTTTCTCTGGTTAGTGATTATGTAAAAGTGGCTTTATGTTATTTAACAAGTCAGAACTCCTGTGGGTATTTAGAATCATATTTTTACAGTGATAAAAAAAGTGTCCTTATATCTTACGTTCCATTAGCTTGCATCTCCAACAAAACTGCTGACTGCAAGAAGCCTGTGAGACATCCCTGAAGGCAGGGAGGACACCCTCCCTGCAGCTCATGGGTGATTCTCAGCTCCGGGTGGCACTGGCTTGTTAGTTTGAGAAAAGTGTTTTGCTTTTAAACGTATCACTTTTGACAGAGAAATAATGATGAGGAAAAAAATGGAATTCTATTTCTGGTGGTTTTTGTGAAATTATGGTGATTTTAAAGAAGTGCTTTGCTGTAAGAGTTGCAAGGGCTACTCTTGGTCCTGGTATTCATACATGCTTTAGAATGAAAGGCATCATTTATGGTTGATGTTATAAATCAGACTACGTGTGGGATTGCTCACGGCCTTCCCCGTCTCAGTGGTTCATTCAAATGTACTCACAAAATTGTAGAAATATGTTTACTGATATTGGTTTCTACTTTTTAAAATAAAGATACGCAGTATATAGTTGTTGTTTTGGTTTCCTTTGAAAAACAAGGAAGACTCAAGTAAAAATCTCTAGAAAATATGCAGTGATATGTATCTGAGGACATCAAACACTGAAGCTCACAGAAAATTGCTGCCTGTCTTTCTACAGAACAGAGTGAGACATGGTAAAGGTCATGAAAACAGATACAACCATGCAGTTAGAAGTATTGCAACTAGGTGTTATAATACTCTACTTTTGGTAAACTGTGTTTTAAATGACAGTGAGTGAAAATTCTAAGCTAAATTATTTCCATATGCCCATGTTAATACAACCTTTATTTTCATAAAGCAAAAGTCAAGGCAGAGGTGTCCCTTCTTCATGGACACTTCAGCTTCAGAGGAAGTAATCCAATGTAATAGCAGCCTGGCTTCTAAAAGCTTCTATACGAGGCTACAGCATATAATCATTCATCCATCGGTACACCAGCAGCAGCTTGTCAGGTGACAGAGTGGCTGGAGTGTATTTTCCTGTGTTAGTCTTAGCTGGTCCTACTACTCTGCTCTCACTCAGTACCATCAATCAGGGTGAGCATTTCTACCTGGCCCTTACTGTAACTATCTATACTTTGCACACATGAAAAGTACATGAAAAGGTGCTATGGGGAGATACTTGGGAATGGTTGTCAACACTGAGCTCCTGCACTCATCTGCTTGGAAAGTAAAGCTGGAACCACTGCTCTGAGACCATAGAGCACTTTGTGTGATGCAGTTCTGCTCAGTAAATATGCTTGTGCACAAATAATAATGAAAAGTTTGTTGATTCTCTTCAGGCAATGGTACTAGGACAAGTTTCCCAGCAAAAAAAACAAACATGCTTTTCTGAAAATGAATATAACTGAAAATCTAAGAGGTGGGAATCTGCCCCACCTTAATTTAGGAACCTGAACTTAAGAGAGAAGAGCTCCTTCTAATGGTCTTCGAAGGCACCAGCTTCATTAAATGTGCCATTTAGGCAGTTATTTTAGGGAGATTATTTCATTGGATGGCTAACACTTAGTGCAATTTAGGCAGGCCGGACCTCCTCCGTAGGAAACTAAGATAGCAGACTGGTTTTCTGTCTACCCTCTGGAGATAAAGGAGAAAGACAGGACATGCCACAGAGTGGTGCAGAGCACCTGTGCTAGGCACCTAATGCTGGATGGTATGGGGATTCTCCAGGGCAAAAAACCCAATACCCAGCCCTGCTTCTAGTGAAGTTAGTATAACAAAAAACCAAAAAAAATCCTAGGGTCTGAAATATTGTCTGTGAAATCTGGAAGTGTCCTCAGACCCTGGTTAGGAATTCTAAATATTACTTTGCAGCTGAAACCAGTCTTTCTTACGATATAGCAGGAACTGTTTTTTTTCGCCCCTTATTTCTTGTTCTTCTGAGAGATAGTCTTGTAACAATTCTTAATGCAGAAAGATTGCACAAGAATAAATAAATTATATAGGTAAAGAGATGCAAGTGGTTTACATGGCTGTGCCATCTGTCTGTATTTATTGCTAGGCCAGTAGACATTGGCCTGAGGTATAATATCTGGATATAGATTTAGACTTCCTCAAATCTGGGAGATGCACTCATATCTGAAGTTACAGAACTGCATAGCATTGCCCATGCTAGCATGCCAGAACTTACTGTTGTCCCAAAATAATAGTAGTAAAAAAAGTTCTTCAGCATAATGACTTGAAAGCCAGGAGTTTTACATGTTTTAACTTTTTCTTCTTTGAGGTTTATGATTTCAAGCCTTCTCTCTCCAGCCACTGTGGATGAGATGCAGTACTAGTTTTCAGAATTTCTTATGGAAGAAGGAGATGAGGCACTAAAAAGAAACACTAAGTATTGTGCAACTTTTGCTAAAGTAAAGATGACTGTCAACCTAAAATAATGAGAATAGCAACAAAACTCAGTTCCTAACCCAGTTTGGGTCAACATACCCCCTCTATGTCAAAGTTTTGGTTTGTAGAACTTGTCCTGTATTAATGAGTGAAGTGGGAGTTGATGTCTTGCCAAAACCACCTGGCCCTCTACTTTCTCAGTCCATCACTTGTCTTAGCTTACTGTGGGAAATACGGCTGAGCAGGCGTGAGAGCATCGGCAGCCCTTCCTCGCAGTCTTGACCTGACTTCCTATGTGCCTTTTGTGCAGACTGCACAGGGAATGGAAATGAAGTGGTCGCTTGTTGGGGTCACTGTTGCAAGTTTTCGATAGTAGAACAGTTAAGACAACAACTACTAAGTTAAAACATAGCTGAAAGGGAGGGAAATATCTACATCTGAGGCACTGAGACTATTAACACTAATGCTTTTGACAACTACTGCATACCAAAACACTCCAGAGAAGAGAAGGGCTGCATTTCAGCACCAGACTGTTGTAGTTCTGGTTGGCTTTCCAAACATGTATCACCAAGGTCACTATAGATAGATGTAGTCCATCCTTATAGAAAGAAATAGTGAGCTGTAAGCTGCAAGGCTCTTCGTGAAGCCAGAAGTACCTAATAAGCTAGAGAGTTTTGCTAACTCCCTGCTGCTTTTTCCTTGTGCTTGATGGATGGTTGTAGATCCACTGGCAATTCTCCAGACCTGCCTTGGCAATCATGTGGAACATATTATCCTCTCGGGCAGAACTGCCAAATCCATTCCAACCTTTCTACTCAGCTGTAAACCCAAACGCTTAAACACAAATCACTTACACGACAATATGTTCTATTGTAAAAAATTCCATAAAAGGCTGGAAAGGATACCAGCGAATTTATCCTCTCCACCGTTATGATCCTTTGGTCTTTCTTGTTCCAAAAAGGTAATATTTATTTATTTATTTATTTATTTTTGAGTAATCTTTGGATGCCTTATATATATACTGATCAAATATACGGGACTGAGATGATGACAAAGCACTTAAGAGATTTTTAGGTAGACACCAACAAAATTATCCTTTACCTTCTGCTATAGTGCTCTCTTCAGACTTGCTTCTCTGCTCTATGCATTTTCATGCATTTATGAAGATCTAACCTCCATTAATAGTAGTAACCTCAGAAAGGACACTGATAACTCAGTCCAACAAAAATTTTGTTTGGATATCCAGCTTTGTAATTTTTAAATCCTTTCAACCTTCCAATCCATTTTACTGTGTTCGTCTGGAGTCATTGCCATAGTACATTGCAGTCACCTCAAGCRGCTTCCTTCCCTAGTGTACGCAATCAAATTTTTTAGTATGGTAAAGCCCTGCCCATTATACTACTTGCATATGGTATGAGAGCTCATTGCTTTAGACAAGCTGTTTCACCTCCATATGCCACTCATTTCAGAGTTGACCATCATGGCTGCTGTGACGTCCTGCTCAGCTGTCAAGTCATTTGAAGCCCACTCCTGTGTCGGAATTTTCAAATGTTGAACCCTCAATGGAGGCACTCTAAAGAAATAGCTCAGCTGTGGGTTGCTGGTGGGGTAAGGTCTGTGGATGGTGAAGGAGGCAAAACATTCCCTTCATATCTTATTAGCAGCAAAATCCAAGAGAAATGCGCATCACACTGTCTGCAGACTGCCACCTGCAGCTGTTACAGTTTCACCCGGTTAACATCACATATGCATGTTTCCAAAATCAAAAGCTAGAGGGTCCTACAAGTGACTTCCTCTCCTTCTCTTAGGTAGGACTGAGAAGGTTAGTTAAAAGTCCAAAGTCTAAAATCAGTACAAAGAATTGGTGTTTCTTCCTCTACTAGCCTTACATGTGTCACCAGATAATGTCTTTGAAATGAAGCATTGTTTGACATCTGTATTGTATTATATCATAAATGGAGCTTACACTGTGCTGGCTGCTCTTCTTCTAACACTTGGGTGATTTTCTGTACTAAAAAAATGGGCTGAGTGGCTCTTCAGTTTTAATCACAGGACAATGTGATTGATTTCTGCACCAGTTTTATGTGGACATCTATGCAAGAAAGGCTCTGTCTGCAATAATTTCTTCTGTCTGGTTACCTAATGAGATTGTTGATTCATTGATTGTATCATTCAATAAGCTTTTAAAGACTCGTGGATTTGATTTACACTCTATGAATAAGCTGAGAGAAGTTTTGAAACAGAACCTTAAGATAGATACTTATGTCAGCAGAAATTAAAGATGTGAGTACTTTACCCTAAGGCATCATTAGTAGGGGTTTAATTTTATTTGGTTTCAGATTCAGGGTAGAGGCCAATGAAAATTTCATTAATTTGTATGCTGTGGGAACTACATTCGCCAAATTGATTTGGAGGATTTGCATAATACGATGGTCTTAGAGCATTGTATGGAGCCTGACCCTTATATTTCATCCCTTTTGAAGTAGAGTACTTTTTCATTTTCATACTGCCTTGTTCATTTATTCAGTTCTTATAGCTTAGTTATTACTTAAACTACAAAAAATAATTATCTACCAACTGAACGCAGTGTTATTACTTTCATGTTGTCTTCCGTCATTGTTAGCAGAGTTAACTTTAAAAAATTGTATTTTTTTTTCATGTTTAAATCATTCCATTGTGTGAATAAACATGTAGACATAGAAACTTTTAACTTTGGGGAACATCAGTTCTTCTAAAGATCTTCTGCTAAGGATTTTCCGTAACATCTGTGACTCATGGTTAGGGTAACGTGTGGCGCCAGTGGAGAGTCCATAAGTGATAAAATCTTAGAACACTGTTCATCTCAGAAGCAGGAAGATAGCAGGTTTATACTGACAGAAATGGAGGATGACAACTGTAATAATATGGGATAAACACAGAATGTCTCTCTTTTTTTTTTTTTTTTAACAGCCTATTAAAAACTAACTGAATGCAGAAAGTCTTATGTCTTACTATCAGATGTGGTGGTTACCATTGCAAGAATTATTGGAGCAATTTGCCTAAAAATTGTGCAAAATTTGAGGACGGAGAAAATAGTGATCTCTCAATACCATGTGGTCCTCTATCTTCATATAGGTACCTACTCCTTTCTGCCGCAGCCTCAGCCCCCCGCAGGCTTTGGCCAGATCCATTCCTGTGCTTCTCCAGAATGGTCCTTAGGGAAGGCTGCTTTGTCCACTGATTCTAATACAGATCACATTATCAACCATCAAGTCTCCTTTTCCCAAATTATTTACATTCATTCATCTAACATGCTTCTTCCTGCTGTAATTCAAGTTACATCTTTCTTTCTCTAAGCTTTTCTTCTCCCAGGCTTTCTCAGTCCCATTTTGCAGCTTACCAATTTCATCAGTCTTCTGATCTTCCCTGGAAATTTCCAAATCCTCAGGAAAGTCCTGTTATTGCAGTCCCCATGGGCATCTCTGGTTCTGTTTTATGCTATCAAACCTTCAAAACCCCTTTTCATTCTGCTCTTTCCTTCCACCACACTCTTTCCCTCTCCCTTTCACTCTTATTTCACTTAAGCCTTTTTGCTGTTTCTCTTTATTCAGAAGTAAATGGCCTGAGCTTAATGGCTTATTAAATCATTCAGATAAGCCATCAAATGGCTTATTTGAACTCAAGCAGTAAACGGGGGTTTAGCTCTTAGTTTTGTTCTTTACTACCTGATTGGTTCCGAGAGTTTAGTATCCCGGAGAAACGCCAGTCAGGGGTACACATATACTTCCAGATTATTTCCTGCTGATACACTAATTTTGTTTTTGTTTGTTTTTTTTTCCTCAACCTTTGACATCGGCCTTATTTTYGTAGCAGATAGGAAACAAATCTTCTGTTGTGTTTGTAAACTGAGGATCTAATCACTTCCCTACCTCATATATTCTACTCCAGAAACTCTCTGGTCACCAGAGTCATCAGAAGCAGATATCTGTCAAGCTCTCTCTCTTGTTCTCAAGTCTTCCATCAGAAGCTTCCTCTTGTCATCATTGTCACCCGACACTAAGAGGACAATCATCCCATGAGCAAAAGCCACGTGTGTGTGAAAGAGAATAGCTGGGAGTGCCTGGCAGTGTAAAACCACTTTAAAAATTTTAATATTAAAACACTAAGCCAATATGTGTTCTGCAGAAACCAGCCAATCCTAAGCACACTACAGTGGCCAAGCCATAATAATTGTCAGCTGCACTGTCTTCCTCCCATGGGAATAAAAATGGTAGGAAATATGCCATGGAGCATAGCTCTGTGTATTTGTATAACTGAAAATTTAACAGAGGCTGCAACAATGCAAAGTATGTGAATATTATCAGGCCATTTTATGAAGAGACAAACTGAGGGCAAAGGTTTATGACTTGTCAAAAGTAACACATGGCAGAGCAAGGAGCTGTGGGCTCTACTCCTGCTTTACAAGCCTGTAAAGGGTACACTAGTGCCTAGCTCTTGCTATGTGGTTTAGATACATTACACTATTAACTTCCATCCTTTTTTTAGTGTATTACTGCTCTGATTGCCCGCTAGTAATTGGGGTAAGTTTTACTGGACTGATTTTTGCTCTGGAGCTACAAGTGATCAACTACTAATACTAACTCACAGATTTCTGTATGAGCTGATACTGAGTGAGACCGAACATATGGGAAATTGTAATACTACCTTGGAGTTCAACACGCTCTTCTGTTGGTGTATTATTTCAACCTCCTCATGTTGTTCCTTCACAGCAGAGGGCTGCCATGCAGCAGAATTACTATGAATAACACATGTATATACACTCACAGGGATTACTCACCATTGTAAATTGTTTATGATATACAGCACTGTATTCATAAAGGGGAGAATGAAATGTGTTTGAATTTATACATTTTTCTCTAGGGGTGTACAAAACTCTTTCCATATTTCTGATGGACTAAAAATTTTCCCCAGCATACTGACTCTCACAAATACTGCATGTAGGAAGTGTTTTGAATCTGCAGAGATAATTTAAGTAAGTGAGAATGAAATTTGGACAGGATGATCTTATTAATGTATCGATCTTAGCCCTACTTATGATTGCCCTTCAGCAAAAAGCTCCTGTGGTACAGACACTGCTTTTGCAGTGTCTTGAAATTGAGCACTGGTGTTAATAGAAGAGTCAGACCATGGTTTCTTGGGTTTGCCTGGGAAATATTTCCTTCATGTGAAGCCTCATGAAAGAGTGAAAGAAGGTGAAAGCGTTCATGTTATCATTTAAAAAAAAAAAAAGGTACTGTATTCAGTGAGGGACCAGCAGAGAAGACAGGGATTCCTTACCACACAGATTCCAGATCCATCAAGGCATCTGTTTGCATTACCATTACAGTTGCAAGGAGAGCATTTGCCTGAGCTGGTACGGTAAAATCCTTCTTGGCATCCCTGCAATGAAAAAATAAAAATAAAGTATTTCCTATGCATACGTATTTGGAGAGTTAGGTTTGGCTGAGAGGCAGGGGAAAGCAAGAATTACAACTGCCAGGTCTCCCCAGAGCACACTGCACAACCCCATCATAGCAGACCACACACACGCTGCTGAACTCGAGCCTGTTCTTTCACTCCCTGCCCTGGTGCTTGCTTTTTTGCCTTACAGTATTTAAGCTGTCAGCATTCCTGCCTGTGTCCTGCCCCTGGCCAGCAGTGGGTGCCTGCCTGCGGGTGAGGAGGTGGCAGATTCTTGCTGCATTTTGTACTAGGGAATGAGTTAACTAGAAATGATGATCCTTATTCAGTAAAGAAGGTGCATTTTTAGGAAAGGAATAGATTTTACTTAAAAAAGAAAAGCTTTAGAAAGTTTACTTTACATCAAAGCTTTGATGGGCTTTGGGTGAAGAGCCTAGAGGAGACAGAAACATATCTACAAAGATCAATGCCCTTCTGAATGAAAGCTGGCTGGCTGCTGTGAGAGGCTACCAAAGCAGGACTGTCTGTCTGTCTGTCTGTCTGTGAGGCTGGTGAGATGTGCCAGCGATAACCTGGTGTCATTCCAGGAAGTAATCAGTCCCTGAGAGATACAACAGTTCTTCAATCATTCTTCATGTGACATAGTAAATAAATGGGGGGGAGATTGCATGAAAGGTAAAATTTTCTTGTTATTTCTTAAATGTGTGGCTGTGCCTGGTGTATATAATTTAGTACTTTTAATAACTTACCAAAGCTTACCAAAATTGAACAGAAGATTGTAATTATCTAAATCAGCTTCTTTTAAGTACTAATTAGAGCAATGATATAAGGAATCAGAAACACAAACAAAACTATTAGATTGGACATTAGGAAAAATTTCTTTACTGAAAGAGTGATTAAGCATTGGAACAGGCTGCCCAGGGAAGTGGTGGAGTCACCATCCCTGGAAGTATTTAAAAGACGTGTAGATGAGGCGCTTAGGGACATGGTTTAGTGGGCATGGTGGTGTTGGGTTGATGGTTGGACTCCATGACCTTAGAGGTCTTTTCCAACCTTAATGATTCTATGATTCTATAATTCTATGGCCCTCTAAGACTGGAAAATAAAAAGAAAATGAAAGAGGATAGCTTTCGTTTGATATGTTATGTGTAAATTCTTGTTCTCCACTGAGGAACTTCTACTTCATTATGCAAAGCTGGTGAAACACGCACAGGTTGACCTCGGGAGCAATCTYTGTTACTCAGGCAGCACCTGCTCACCCTTGCAGTCTCCCTGTGTCACATGTATTATGTTAGACCCATGCAGACTCATGAATTTTTGGATCCTAAATCTCTTACCCTTTCCTAATTCTTGCAATGTTGTTGCAGAGCTGATGTGAAGGCCCTAGCACGTCATTTAGATCTCCAGAAATTATTTACCGCACCCTGTTTCTGCTAGGATTTACAAACACTATCCCTGAGGTGGCTGTCAGAGCCTGAGATATGCCAGGCTCTCCTGGAATATTTTTTGTGGCTGCCTCTAGAGCACTTTGTGTATTCTGTGGCTCTTGAGGTCACTTACTCTTGCAAAAAGTGGGAGAAGTGGGACGTTCAAGTGAATCAGAAGGGTATGATCTTGCATAGCTTGCATTTGTATGAGGTATGAGGCTGCTTATTATATTGTACTGATCTAATTGGGATTAGATTTCCTTCACTCTTCCTCATTTTCCGGGGTTGCCCTGAAATAAAGGATGGTTTCTTTTCTGCAATGGCCTAAGCGTTGCTTCTCATGCCCACTGTAAGCTATGACATGAACAGCAGGTCTACAATATCGAATGCAGCACTGCGCAGTGATACCTCCACTAGCTGCAAAAACTAGCCTGTGAGTAATATTGCTAACTAGCCCTGCTGGTGGCTAATTAACCCTGGCACAGTGCTATGGCTGTATTGCTTCTGGGACCTGAACCTGTATGTCTGCACAGTGCTGTAGATACAGCTGTGGAGCACCGGGTAGCAAGAGCCAGCAATCCCAAGATTCATCTGCGTGTTAGCTTCCATTCTCAAGGATGGGTGATACTTCTATCCAGCCAGATAAGCTGCTTGTTTAGAAAATAATGTATCTTACGAGATGACTAACAACAAGCTTTAAAAATGAGGTTTACAAATGAATCATTAATCCAATCTTATCCCAGAGAGCTCTGAGAAGCTGAGATGAACATAAATGGAAAACTCAGTTGCCTTTACCATTCTTACACACAATGTTTTATCTGGTTTGCTTTGGAAACACTTTCTTAGATAATAGCTCCTAGGAGGAAAAGCCTTCATACCATAGCCAGTTTGGGACAGCAGAAATACTATCTGTTTGTACTGCTTGTTTCTTTCAGTTGTTTAGTCTTAACACGGAGCTGTAGGACTGGCTCCCATAAGACTAAGGATTTCAGCTGAATCATTACGCCACACGCTGTGGAAGGGAGACAGTTAGTTTCTAAATTGAAAACAGATTCTTATCCCAGTGTCTGTCTTGGCAATATTTCTCTCCACCCATACAGATCTAAGGCATGTTATATTCTCTGATGCCCCTCAACTGGTGGGTGGTCCTAGCTGGTCCATTAGTGTCTGCCCAAAAGCTTTCTTCGTTTTGCAGGTCTAAGCAGAATCATTTTTTACTTACGATGGTGAATATGGACAATGGAGATGTATGAGTGTGTGTAAAGGTGTCTATGCAAATCCTTCAGTCAGCCATACAGATCATCTCCTTTATACTTCAACTAAGGGTATGCCTGCATTGCAGCCATGAGTGAGCTTTCATCTAGTCCACTCACCAAGCAGTAACAAGTTAGGTGCAGTTCAGTGCAACGTCACTGGTTCCAGCTGTTCGGGCAGGGTTGTACAGTCTTTGCTGAAGTCCACTGGGAACCAGTTTACCCCCTATTCTGAGCAGACACACTTCTCAGTTCTTCAAGACATCTGCCTCAGTTTTGGGTGCCTCTGCTATTCCGGCTGTCAGAGCCCCTCTTGAAAATGAGATGCAGGGTCCTAAGTCACCTGGGTATTTTTTGGCAACATTTTTTCCCCACATTATTCAATTCATCACAAAAACTTGGGAAGTGTTGATGCTCACTATTTTAATACAGTATTTTAAACTATGGGTTGCATCAATTTGAACCAGAAATGAGGTATTGACAATCAGTGCTATGAGGGAAGTGGGAATGAGGCGAAAATGGGATCCAGATTATTTCCTTTGGGTTCAGAAGTTTTCTCAGGCATTCTCAATTATTCTGGTGTATTTTTGTTGCTCCTTGCCCTACTAGTGATAATGGAGTGATCGGTTAGTTGTTCCAGGGTGTGAGCCGACATCATATTTATAAAGAGAAGTGTCAGAGTGTTGAGCTAATTGAGGGATTCAAATGGCCGAATGTTCTGGGAGCACAAAATAATTGCATGCAAAGCACAAACAGGTCTGGAACAAAATGGAAATACCCTCCCTGAAAAATCGTTATGTAGGCAATTGAGTGAGGAACATTTCCGTCCACTGTCTGTTTCTGAATGGTGAAGACAATTAGTAGGCCAAAATGCTAGGTCTGCATTAGCAATTATATCTTCACAATTATTAGATTTTTTTTTGCCCGAGGGACAATGTTTATTCCAGTTCAAGCTTAAAAGTCCAATCTAATGTGGATCTTGCTGAGCTCTCAAAAATCTTTTACACCCATGGTGCATTTATTTCCCCCCCCCCCCTTGCATCTGGATTTAATTATCACATTTCTCAAAAACAAGAACCAGCTGCACTGCTGAAAGCGCTGTGGAGCCTGTAGTCATATTCTGTTTCTTCAGACCCTTCTGCTGGTATGAGTGCAAGATGGGACCGAAGATGGAAGACAATCCACATACACAGGGTATGAGTTTACTTCCATATTATATTCAAGCAGTTCCACCGATTTCATTGCAGCTGCTCCTGATCTGCACCTGCATAACTGAGGGCAGAATCAGGTCCCCGTTCCTTCCCTGCTGCCAGCTAGCAGTAGTGGTCCAGCCGTGCCGGGGTAGATAAGTTTGCTGTGACCCTGCCTCTTCTGGTTTGCTTTTCCCAAAAGAAGGGTGCTGTGCTGGTAACATGCACAGTGTTCTCTGTGGTTACATCTGCATCAGCCAACTGAAGAAGGGCAAGGCATGGTTTCAGGCACTGGTATATCATCATCCATACTGACTGACAGTTCATATCCTGCCTTGATTTTGCTCTTCGACAGACTGTGATTTTCCCAACAATGTCCAGGCACAGCTCAGAGCATGGCATCTGTTAGGACGTGTTCCCACAAGGCAGTCTGTATGGGACTGTTCTTTTCTGGGCAAACACGGAGAGAGCTTCAGCACGTGGACATGGGCTGTGTTATGCTACTTGACTAGGAGCTCCCCACACTGCTTTATTTGGTAATTCAGAGGTAGCCATTGACTCTCTCATCTAATGGTAGGAAAACATGGCATATTTCTTTAGTTAGTACTGGAACTTGTGACTTTCCTGTGAATATATAAAAGCACAAAGGGTCTCTTTCTTCCATAATAAAAGGCTCCCTTGGATCCAGAGTTATTTCCAGAGTTTTCTCTTGAGTGCTGAGGTACAAGAAGGGATGTGATTCAGGGTTAAATGGTCTACATTAAGACATTTCAGCCTTTGTTATATTCATTATAACTCATGCCTACCAGTCTTAGGCCAGGAATCTCATTGCATTTGATACAAAACAACCTCAGAAGAAAAAATGGTGCTTGCCTCCAGGACCATTGTAGAAGAGAAGACAGCTGGTGCACTTGGGGAACTGAAGCTGAAGAACAGCACTCAAAGTAGCAGTCRTGGGACATCAGCTGCCAAGTCACTGCTAAGTTTAGTGTCAGCTGAGACTTGGTTGTAGCTGGCCAGCAGTGTTATGCTCTTTGCTGCTGGAGATAGAGTCAAAAGGTGTGCTTCCTTCCAGGTCTGAGAAGGGTCCTCAGTGGGCTGCATGGATGTTCAGACATGAGGGCGAAGATCAAACGTTACGGTATTACTTAGTAGATTCTCACTTCAGAGGTCTGTTCAGGATAGTAAAAGTGAGTGCAGCCTGGGCACAGTTGAATCCTATAAATTCATGGGCTTGTGATGAAATGAAAATTAACTTAATTAACCTAATATCCCAAATCTACCTGCAAAAATACAAAGAAATTCTATCCTGTGTTGTAAACACCTGTATTTTGTGTAGAAGGGTGATTTTTGATACCAAGAGGCAAAAGTGCACATTTTTTTAGTTTCTGGCAGCCCCCACATATTACTTCTTCATATGCCAAGAGGCTAGACAAATGACTGTAGCATAATTTATGTTATGCTACCCAAGTCATAGTAACTGTTCCTGATCATGCTCTTTTAGCCTTCAGTGGAAGAGAATTAGATTAATTCTCATTACCTGTCATCTGGTGATGGTCAAGAACATATATAGATAGTTACCTCAGGATAAGCTGACATACCACAGCTTGTTCACCTGCTTTATCTTGATGGTGTAGTAAGTTCATTGGACATATAGTTTCATTTTGAAAAGATTTTTGTGTGTTTGAGTTTCCATTTGTCTGCAGTCTGACCTGTTCCGTAAAGGTGGTAAAAATATTGTCAGAAGGCATATACTTAAGAGAGTCTTAGTCTGAGAACTGTGAAGTCTGGTGTGATAGGCTATCTCTCAATTGAAACATCTATGGAGAATTGTGACACATATTGTGAATTATTTGCATAATAATATTTATCACTTGACGTCAATTGATCAACAGTTTCAGAACTGTGGGACCCTCAAAAGTCCACACTGTCTCTTATGGAGTGAAAGAAAAGAAGAAGAAAAGAAAACAAACTCTACTTGAACATTATCAAGCTTCGCCTCAAAGCCCAGGGAAAAGAAAATAAAAAAATGTTGCTCCTCTGTCTGATATAACAGGCATCGTATCAGCCATAGATACCTGTCAAAGTAGGACACATGAGTAAATAAAGCCCAAGTTTTTAATGTGTTGATGAAAACAATCTGACAAATTGAGTGGAGCAATGGATTCTTTCCTTCTGGACAGTTTCCCATCAAGGTTTAATGTTTTTCTGGAAGGAACGGTTTAGCCAAACAGAAGTTTAGGACTCAACATAATACTATATCCCTGAAACTCTCCATCTTTTGCTATACAGTGGTGAATGAATACTCTAAACATCCTCCACCCGTTTTAAAATCTGTGGATCTAAAAGAGAAGACCAGTCTGCTGGAAGTGCATGGCATTGCCATGGAAACAACAACCCACTGCTCCCTGGGGACATTTCCAAACCCAACTCAAACATGCTTGCTTTTGTTTATTTTTTTTATGAGCAGTATTTGGAATTGGCAGCCACAGTTCTGAGGCCTTTTTGAAGATTGTTTGCTTAGGCCAACTTGAGATAAATAGCCTACTGCCCTTCCTAAAAATAAAGATGTCTTCCTGCTTGAATATCTCCCAGTACTTTAATTTATGTAATTATTTATTAGAAATAAGAACATTAGAGAAACAAGTCTGAGAAAGCCATCCTCTACTGTACATTTGCTGCTATTCCAATTTCTTTGGTCTCCTCAGAATAGGTAGGACGCTTTTCTGAAGAGATTCCTGGTCTTTCTCACCTACAATGGGGTCTTCATGTTCAGAAATACTCAATCCCCAGCCAAGCACTCACAGAAAGCACGCCAAATTTTCAGCATTCGGCAGGTCCCACCTGACATGTCTATGTCAGCCATGAAGACTGTCCCAGGCTGAACCCCAGAGGATCTCCGTGCCCCAGGTGCAGTGCTGTGCTAACACAGCTGTGGCCATGCTAGTGCGGGGGCATCCTGGCCAGCAGCCTCTGCAGCTGGGCGGCGGGACTGCGTGTGTAGGAAGCCCAAACCACAGCAGGCTGGGAGTCATCAGCGTGGAGACATCCACATGGGAAGAAGCCAGCTAGACACCCTTTGTATGGTTTAATTCCTTCCATACTAAAATGCGTCTGAAGTAGGTCAGCTGTGCCGGTTCTTCTCTACTGACTGCGAAGGGGGGCTTGGAGGGCTAGCTCACGTGTAAGCACCTGTACTCCATACAAATTCTGGGGAGATGAAACCTATTGCGCACGTCAGGTGTGCTGTGCTGTGTAGAAGTGTCCAGGTTACGGCTGCTATGCCACAGATCTGGCCAAACTGTGGACGCCCTGTACCTTTGGAGAAGTGCAAAGGCTCCTAACAGCCTGTTCCACCAGTCAGTATCTTCAGGTAGAGAAAGTGGATGCATCTAAAGGAAACCTTGGTGTCTGACAGGCCCAAGCGATTCTGTTTCTACATTTGAGTTTAGGCTGATTCTGGCCAGTTCAGAGTGTGATAATGGGATGTTTCCCTTTCTCCGGATAGTGCCTCCTCTGATATTTACAACTAGCTCTCCAGAGGAGCTGTATTATATTACCCTGCACTGGTGCCACCTTCCTCACTGAATTGTGCATTCAAAAATCTGCAAACAAAATCTTTTCAGCCCATCTCTGAGATATGTTTTTCTTCTTTGGGGGCACAAAGCATACATATACTCTGGCACTTTTGGTAAAGCTGTACTTCTCAGGAAGAGTTTTAAAATGCCACTGGACATTTGCTATCTGGCAATTAATTTTATTGCTGCTAGTAGCTCAGTCCCACTTCAACTTGATGGCTTTGGACAGCATAGAACATATTTAGGAAAGAAATCTCTAAGAAATTCTTATTAAGACTTTGTATTGTCATCCGAAATACTTGGTGCTCCCTGCAAACAGTGACTTTAGTTCTAACACATGCCTGTGAGATACAAGATTATCCCATTTTACAAAAAGCAAAACTGACCCCTGCCATCATGTTAGTGCTGTCATGTTCATTCCTGGCTCAAGTTGCAATTAAGCACTGTAGATACAGCTGGGAAGAAGAGCTCTGATGCTGTGAGTGACTTTGACAATCTCCAGAGCTGGTGACTTGAGTAAAACTCCTCGAATAACTACGCAGCTAAGCTCTAGCACAGAAAGGAGCACGACCCCATTCTAAGGACACCTTCTGGTTGCCTCCAAAATGCACACTTTTTGCTGCACTAAAAATACTGCTTTGCCAATCTGGGATGTAAATAAACAAAGTGTTTGACTCCATGGACATCCTAGCTTAAAACCACTCTGGGTAGACACAAATTGTACTGCTTATCATGCCTGGAAAACATTCTTCTTTACAAAGCAATCTTCTTTACCTTGGATAGATATATGAGTCTACTTCTGGTGTTTTATTCAGCAAGAAAGTACTGAAGGCACCAACATGACTTCTATGTCTGCTTTTCAGCTCAGGACATAATTGACTTCCAGTACGTTTAAACATGGACTTTTAAAATCCAGACTGCCAGTTGTAGACTGATGGACATTTGACCATTTCTTGCTCCCTGGGAGCAAAGTAACAGACATTTAAAATTCCTCAGGTCAAAAATGTGTTATTCATAAGCATAGACACAAAGATTTAGTTCTTCTTCAGTCCGCTGGGAAACTTTATGCAAACAAAAAGAGCTGCAATAACACTGTGCCACACTGTCCTGACCTTCCTGCCTTTGGTGACCTACAGGAGAAACCCCCCTCCATTTGTTGCCAAAACACAAAATCCAGTAGATCTACAGTACGCACTGTGTGCAACTGCAGGCATATGCTACTGGTGAGCAGCGCCCTCAGGAGCCCTGGGCTCATTGCTCTCTTACACAGCCATCAATGCACTTTACTGACTATGGAAAAAGTGCTTAACAACTGCTGGAGGTTACATTGTGGCTCGAGCATTCAGCATGTGCAGTATTTAGGAGTATCTTGTGACTGCAGGGGGTCTCAAAAGTGTGTGTGTATGTGGGGGTGGATGAGGGTTAAGTGGGGGAAAGGATATATCTATATTTGCTCTGCAGGATCCTGGTGTTGACTCAGCCATGCTGGTTGCTGCCTTGGTCCCAGAGAACTGGATGGACTCGCATGTTCACTAGAAAACCTATGAACTGCACTTGCTGTGTAGAGTCAGCAGATAGGAAAGCCTGCATGCATTTCCGTCTTTTCTGAATGCATAGGCAGCTGCCCTGGGCCCATCAGAGATTGAGTTTACCAGACTAATAGGGTGTTTATTAATTAATGCTCTGGTTTGAATGGTCTACATGGACATGACTTTAAGTTATGGAGATGGAGCCCTATTTCTGGCAGGGGATGAACTGCCAAAAGCTTTTATCCCCATCTCATGTCTTATCCAGCCAATGCTTTGCCCATCCAAGTGGTGTGTGATGCTCCGGTAYACTTTACACCCAGACTTTTCCACTTTTGTGGGTGAGGAACCCACTGGTGCTAGCTCACCAAGCTCTTGCTGGAAACACTTTTGTACCAAATATTGACTACAGCCGAGAAACACTGTTAATTAAGTCTTGGGATGAATTTGACTGATAAACGTTAGAACTATGCTGGTTTTGTCTGTCCCCAGGAAACGGTACATATTTTACAGGTACAGTAGCTCATGTAAGATATCTAAGAAATGTGCATCAGCAGGTAATCTGCCTTTCCTATTTGGCTTAGCTAACCATGAAAGACTGTCTTGCTACACTTCATAACTAGGAGATAACAAATCACTGAACCCAGCATCAGATACTGCCAAACACCTCTGCATGATCAGACTCCTGATTCATGTTTTCCAAAAGGGTAGGACAGTCAGTGATAACTGCATTGAAACAATGCTTTTAATATTATTTGCTGCTTTGAATATTATTTGGCATTGCTCCTCTTCCTCGCAGCTTTTATCCTCATCTGTTCCACACGTGGTCACTGGACTGTTCACAAGATCGCCAGCAATGTGTAATCAAGAAATGCAGAGCAAATCTCTGCATTTTTTCCCATAATACCTACTACGGGAGAAGCTTGAGAGGGTGGTCTCTGTCTCAACAGCTGAAATGGTTGAGATAACAGATGGCTGTATTTAAACACTTTGATTTTTGTTACTCCTCCAACCTGCCAAAAGGATCCATCTCTACAACTACGTTTGATCTAACTACAGTAGGCCATGTGGACAAAGGATCTGATGATCTGATGGATCCTATGTGAAGTGTACAACTTGGGGTATAATTTGTCTAATTAAATTCTCTCTGCTTTGTTTTGTTCTGATTTTTTGAGGCAGGAGAGAGAAAAATATCTCTAGAAGGTGTCCTTAGGCTCTTTATAAACAAGTATTTGATGACAGCTCTGGTATTGTCCTAACAGTCATTCATATCCCTGCCACCTTTTTACAATCATATCTATACAGTTGCAAATCATTTGCTTATCAATTGCTTCCAGCTCTTGTGTCCCCAAAATTTGGATGGATTTGAATTTGCCAAAGGAGGAAGAACAATCATATGGACAGAGATTTGTGTAGTTGCAATTTCCTCAAAAGCGTAGTGAGTACTTGTAGCAATGAGGGGTTTGCTGCAGACAGCATGTTCCAATAGGTCCATTTATATATAGCAAGGCATTGATTAAATCCATGGCTCCTCAGTTTATATTTATAGCACACATTCACTCTAGTTTTTATTTATAGGTTACCTTTTAGTCTTGTCTATATTATATGTCTCTCTTGTTGGCAACAAGGCTTGAATGTAATTTAAACAGTCTTACAGTAAATGCCAACCAGATGAGATGGTCGTTCATTGGCCTTTCTTGGGGGAGGCCTCTGTACTTCTCTTGGGCTGTTTCTATTAATGGAGCATCTGAACATTACACTTATGGGCTGTGGATCTCCACCTGCCCCTCCATTGGCTCCCACAGCCCTTCTGCTGCTGCCTTGTTCTCTACTCATGCTGGTGTCCTCCCTGTCCTGCTTTCCATTTGTCCTCCCACTCTTCTTCACCACTTTGCCTTTCCCCGCACCTGGTTCTAGTCACTCACCCACTTCATGACATACCCTTCACCTCTAGTCTACGAACATCTTCACAGCAATAGTTTCATTGTGTTGTTTGAAATTAACATAGGGAAAAATATTCCTTCTCACTGAACAGATGAGGAACTCATCACCTTGTTTCTGTGCATAAGCTCCTCTGTCCCTAACTACGTTCATAAGGATATTGGGACTCAGGAAAACACAATCTTCTGCTCATTTCTTGTGTGACCATGAACATTACTTTTTCACTCGGTTTCTCCATCTGTAAAATGGAATAATAACCATAGTCACACAGAATCACAGAATCACAGAATGGTTGAGGTTGGCAGGGACCTCTGGAGGTCACCTGGTCCATCCCCCCTGCTCAAGCAGGGCCACCTAGAGCTGGTTGCCTGGAACTGTGTCCAGATGTACCCAATGTAATCCCAGATTACAGCGTCCCAGATGTACCCAATGCAATCCACAGCAGTGACACAAGTCAACAACTTCATGTCTTTTAAGAGAACTAGTCAGAACCGCTAGGAATAATGAATATCCCTGCATGGGCAGACATTTCTGGTAGTCATGATTTGCTTGTTTCAGATGCCTGCAGTGAATATAAAGCTGCTGCTGGACCCAAGACTTCCAGTCTTTTTAATCCAGTGCTGAAAGAACTTTTTTGGCTTCCAGCTAAACAGCCATACTTTAAAGCCATTTGCATATGTACATAGCACTGCTTGGCATTGTGCCGTATTTCCCATTCTGTTTCTCCATCCTTTCTAAGGAATAGACAACATGCTGGTATTTGAGGGCAACTTTTATGAGTGACCTGCGAGGATTTACTGCCAAAGCATACCAGATATATGAAAAGGATTAGTCAAGAGAGTAGGAAGAAAGAAAAAGAATTACATTTCGGTGTTAAAATTTCACATGAAAAGTTGAAACTAACTTTGTAGGAGAGCTTTTAAGATTTAAGGAAAATCTGTTTTCTTCAATTCATAAGAGGAAGGAAATATGAATATGGAAAAATTATTCAATATAGAAGTTGTTTTTCTTAAAATATCTTTTAGGGCATTTGTTTTTGTTAGATACAATGATTAAAACATTTTCCTCTTGTTGAAAAAACAAATGAAGAGCTGGAGCTCTTAGTGAAGGTACAAATAACATTAGTTCTGCTGATAACTTCCCCTTTTAACCTGCCCTGTTCATTTCTTTTCATTTGCTACATGCATCTTCCTAGACCAGGTCTTGGGTATGGAAGAGGTTGCTGTGAGTTCTTCCATCCACTGAGTTAAACTGTAATTTTAAAAATAAAATTCCCTGGTGAGGCCCTTTCCAAGAGCTGTCATACTTCACTTTAACTTAAGTTATCATTTGATGAAATAAATGGATTTCAAATTCCCAGGCCTTGAGTAATAGCAAATTCAAGACTGTCTTTGTAGTTGAACCTATAAATCCCTATGAAGTGACATTTCAGAGGGATCTTTGTCTTTCTCTGCAGAATGAGGCTCTTAGAAGTTAGTAACTGACCTGTTGGCCAGGCATGCTCTACCATCAAAGTCACCATGAAGAGAGATGGACAGAAGTCCTGCTCTACACCGTGAGGTACTCCACAACATGCAGACAAAAGCAGACATCTGCTCTGCAATTGTATTTCTTCTCTGTTGATTTTTGCTAAATTTATCTGAGCTTTGAAACCTCACAAACCTAGAGAATTAAAAACAAACAAGCTTGCTCACCAGCTTCCCCTTAGGCCTCCAAGCTCTATTTATAATTTCTATAAGCCTTCATTACCTCTGGTCTACAGCATCAAATTCTCCTGAACGAGAAAGGTCACATTCTAACTATTATTACTGGAGAAATTAATTCAGTGTGTGACATCATAGCTAGACAATTAATTACCCCATTTAATAGGACACTACAGCTGTTAGGGGACTGTCTGCATGCAAAAAGCCACTCTGCAGTGTTTACCATTTCAAGGGCAGGAACCTCATGCAAATTAGTCATTTGCAATTTCAAATTTATTTTTAAAATTTTAAACATTTCTGAGAGGAACACATTTTTTAGCTTAGTCTCCAAATCAATATTCATGATAGTTTTATAATAAGCACCCTGGTGTAGTACATTACATGCCTGTATTGTTCTCTTAAATTTCTGACATTGTTAACTGTGAAATATTTATTGCTTCCAGTGCTCCACGGATGTTGTAAATTAGGAATTAACCAGAATTTAGTGAAGAGTTTTGGGCACAATGCTGGTAATCTTTTTTTATCCACTTATCTTGACAGGTACCTCAGTTCTAATTGCATTTAATGAGATTACAAACTAAAGCAATTATGTGAATTACACAATAACAAGCTTTCTGTTTTGTTATTTGGCTTGCAAATGTAAAAGCAAATTCTTTCTTGCTGAAATAGTCATTCAGTGAAAACCCCTAATATTGTTGCATATTCTTATTTTTAAAATTTAATTCTAAGATGAGATAGGCTCCATGAAAATTAAAGCCTCACTGGGTGCATTTGCCATAGATCTAGGCAAATTAATATAATAATGGGGTTTTCTAGGTAAGTGATATGAAATGCTCATTAAAGCTGCAGTGGTGTGTTTTTGTGAAGTTCAGTAATCTGAATCTTCAAACATAAAAAAAAATAAATAAAGCAGTGACACTGGTTTTGAATCTGTAATCTTTTTCAGTAAATGAACCATTCAATGAGTGATGAAACAAATGAAGCCTTATTTTCTGTTACTAGTGTCCTTTCTGTCATCCCCTGTGTGTGGATCTCAATATTGTCCCTTTTTGTCTGCATCCCCAGTGATGCCCCCACCTGAGAGCACAGGGCTATGGCTGGTCCGGAGCCACGCACGCAGTGTCTGGCCAGTCTGCCGCTGCTAAAGAATATATCTGATGACTGAATTTAGTCCATTTTTCCAACTGTTGTGGTGTTAAGCAACAACTTAACACTATAAGATCTTGATCAATTATATCTAGAGGGGTTGAGCTCTCCTCAGAATTTACGGAAAAAATTATGGTTGCCTTAAGGGAGACAGGACAAGGCCCTAACTTAATAACAGCCTGATCTGAAAACTTCACTTGCTGACTTATCCCTGACAATTGGGAATATTTATGTATCACCTGAGGAGTTATCAGCTCATCAGCTTCCAAAACAGAAGTTTATTTTTGATGATAATAAAGAACAGATTATGATGCTGATGGAAACCCTCTTCCCAAAGTTTTAGACAAAAAGCTTAGAGATTGCTAAAACTAAAACTACCAAGACTGAAACTAGTTGCTCCAATTCTAGGTAAAATCTTGCTGGCGGGGGAGATAGATACAGAACAAAAGTTACCTCTATTTCTCCCTGTTGCGTAGTAGAGCTAGCAGTCGGACAGAGAGTGAATATGGCTAATTGCACATGGGTAACCCCCAAACCAATAAGCAAAGCAGAGCATGGGCAACAGGGAAAAATGACAAGGAACCCCCTCCCCAGCCCACTGTCACTCTGTATTCCTGTTCCTTGAGCGGGCTTGTGGATGCCTCCCTTGTAATAGTGACAGAGTAACGGTGACTCCTGCAAAAACAAGCAATAGCTGAAAGCCGGATGGCTTTATGCAGAGCAACAACATTATCTATTACCTTGACTAAGTAATTGTATTTAATTTAAGAAAAATTTCCTGTGTTGAAAATGTTTCCAGACTGTTACCCCTTCCCCCGTCCAAGTGGAAAACAAAATGCCATTCAGCAACAGAGATGGGGTTGGATCCAACATAAACATTTCTCAGCTAGGCATTCTCCATAGAAGTGCATAGTTATTTTTTCCATATACAGTGGGAAAGACAAAACCTCTGCTTAAAAGGCATTCTTCCCCAAAAAGGGGGAGGGCTAAAATGTTTTAGCTGTCTGCAAGCTGGCTAAGGATTAGAGATTAATACCAGCCTCTGCTCTAATGTACTTATTACTACAGCCACTAAGTAAAAAACTTACTCTTACAGATGCTCACTGTTGGAAATAGAAAATCTGCAGTTGGAAAGGTAGCTATTTGATTTTCTTCTTTCAAACAAAGTTTGAAATAACTTTGGAAAACAAGTTTATTCAAGGAGAACAATTTACAGGAAAAGAGATAAATAATTCTGCGTTGTTTCCTCATTAACCACCCCCYGCCCAGTCCCCACAAAACACTCACATGAAATGTGCGCTCTGAGTCATACTTTCTCCTCTTGAGTCCCCCAGATAAGCAAAACATAATCAGTTGACAAACTACAGCACTACCTGAGAGATTTCCAGATAGAGACAAAAATTTTCAGGGCATAAAAAAGGAAAGTGGCCTTTAAAGCAGGTATGACTGTGCTCATGGGATGCTGTTAAAACTGAGAGGGTAAATCTGAAGCTTCCTTTGACTTCCCTTTTGCAGCAGTTTCCCCCACCCCAGATTTCTAGTATTTCCTGGTTTGATTTGCAGCTCTTAGAAATGTTGGAATCGCAGTAGGGACATATAGTGGTCTGCTTGACCAATGGCCAAGGCATCAATTTAAAAGCCTGTTAGCATGAAACACAAGCCACAGTGTGAAAAACTTGAAAGATCAAGAAAAAGAGCTTTCATCCATCTCTCCCTCCCAAGGGTGGCCCAACTGTGGGCAAAAGAGGCAGCTGCTGGGGATGGCTGATGGGAAGGTGCCATATTTCTAGGCTGTTCTCCCAGAACAGTTTCCCCCTTGATGGTACCAGTGCTTTGCAAATGTGAGGGAAGGAATGGAGACAGCTAGGCATGGTTAAATGTGTGCTACAAGCCTTACATCCAGCATGGCGGTGGGCAGAGGCTGTGCTCTGAAAGGAGAGAGGAAAGGCCAAGGCTCGGGAGGAGGGATAACCTGCAACCGATCTCTCACTGCCTTTTGGTCCATGGCTTGTTCGGTCACCGGCATGGTCTGATAATGAAGAAATCAGTTTCTTGTTGACTCAAAAAGAGTGAAGAATAGATGCATGAAGAGAAAAAAAAACCCAATCTCTTTCCTCATCCCTCACAAAAATCCCTCGCCCAAACCCCTGTTTCCAGCTGACTTAAAAGTAATTAGCTGGTGCCTTAGAGCCTCTGTGGAGCCTTTGCAGACAATCCTCGCCATTGACGGGAAGCAGGGAGCCACAGAAAACCACAAACCTGCAAAAAGCTGAGTATGACACACAAATGCCCTCTGACCTTACACCATGTCTAGAGCTTCAACACCTGCCCACCTCCCCCCGAAAGCATCTGTGCCAGGTACTGGTGCTCCAGAGGCCTTGCCAACCCTCAACGGGCCAGGCTGTGCTAGCTTTCCTGGGGCACCTTGGTATGTAGGATTTTAATAGCTGGGGTAGGGAGGGCTGTGCTGTGTTTTGCCCTGCCAGCTTTTTTATTTTTAAATTTTTTTTTCTTTTTTGAATGCTGGAGCAGATTTTCTCTGGACAAATGCTTTCTTTGACGGAGTGCTTTTGAGGAAGGGTCCCTGGAGCCAGGAGTGGGGAGCACAGCATAAGGGAGTCATGAACGGCAGGCTCTSTGTGGCTCTCCACGGGCTATCATCCAGGCTCAGAGGTGGGAAACCACAGTGGGAAACCCTAGGACATRTTGGCCTCACATTAGCCTTGGCAGAAAAGAAGTCTGCTCATCTCTTGCTGCTCTGAAAGCCTTCCATACAACGGTAACAGGATGCATCATAGGGTGGTAACAGGGTACAACGCAGCCCAGAAATGATCTGGTTTAGTTGCTGGTTCCGTGTGCTTTTTCTTCTACCTGACGCCAATGGTGAAGGGTTGAATGAGTTCATTTGTATTCATTTTTGTTGGGAAGAGAGAGTCAAAGAATGATTCAGAGCCTTAGAGTTTTAGCTAAAATGGCTATTTTTACAGATCATATTGGAAGTTGTTCATGCAGGTAGAGTTTGTATTCAGTAATTATTAAATTATGTTTCAAATTAACATTCATGTGTGCCAGTTCTTCCCATGCTCCCTGGCTTCCATATGTCATGACTTAAAAAATAACATTTTCGTTTTTCTTACAGTCTTGTAAACTTGGAATAGTAATTTCTAAAATATTTTTCACAATCCACTATTATTCTTTGGCTCATATTAGGTATCTTAGTAACTCTTGAATGCTGGGGTTTTAGCACTGTTTCTTGCTGGTTTGTCTTAAAAGAAAAAAAGGAGTTCTAGTATTTCTGAAGTATTTGTTTTAAGAAAATAACCATCTAAAGAATTGCACAATACAGCTGAACAGGAACGACAAAACCAGATCGTATTTACTGCATTTTAGTCAATCTCTGTTTGCATTGCCAAATACACACTGTATGTATCCTGACTGATAGTTAGGAAAATCTCTTTGAGATCATTTAACGACAAAGAATTAGATTTCAAAAACTGTGGACCTCTAACAGCTTTGTATACAGTACTATTCAGCAATTGTTGAATCTTGCATTAGGATGCATAACCCAAACATCCCCAGCTCATGGTGGTGTCTGAAAATGAACTGGGATCTGATCCAAACCTTCAAGAGGACCAATTAAAATATAAAAACCAAGGGTCTCTATATTTTGGTGTTTGAAAGCTAAGTCCAGAAGCAAATTGTAAATTATCGGTGGCTGGTTATATATTTTTCAGAAACTAGACCTATTTTCCACAGCTCTTGAACACTAGGAGCTGTAATTGTTATCAGTTTAAATCAGGACAAGTTCTCCTTCAGAAACCAATTCTTTTATTGCTTTTCATGCTCCCTGGAAAAACTGGATTTTTAATTCCTTCCTTGCTTCCCATGTCATGAATAAGAGTGGGCATGAAATGCCTTTTATTGGTTTTCACAGCCCTGAATAAGCTTTGGGGCACTTTGCTGGTACTTGCCCAAAACTTTGTGGGAACTCGCTGCAGTGGAGTTTAAATTGCATTGTTCTGGTGGGTGCTTTATGCACCTTCTTGAAATGGAGAACATTTCCCACTATCCATCTGCTCTGTCCTGTGCTTCCATTTGCTTCAGCTTCCTATGATTTAAAAGGTTTGGGGTCTGGTGGCTCTACTCCAAGCAGCTGATTTTCATTAAAGCATTGATGAGAAACTTAAGCTGGAATCACAAACATCTGCAGTAAAACTTCCTCCCCACTAATAGACATTTCTCAGAACCTTGTTGTACCAGAAAAAAACAGCAGCTAGAAATCCAAATTGCCCATTATGGGAGTTAACCTAACATAACCTCAAGGCTCTGAAATGAATTCGTTTAAAGATCTGCTTTTTTAAAGGTAGATGCAGTTCCCATTAGCTTAAAAGAATATAAAGGTTTCTGTCAAGCTAAAACCTTTTTTGGCTCACACCTCAGGATTAGGTCTTCTGCTGCTTCTTTTAGTGCTAGTTTGTTTTCAACAGATTAATGCCACAAGTAAGGATCAAATTGTGGTTTCTCTAAACAGTCTGCAAGACTTTCTGTTCCAACCGTTATGCGAGAAGGGGTGAAGGCAATTTGGTGATAGTTTGAGTTTTGGTTAACAAGTGGCTGGGACTTTTGTTGCTCACTTTTATATATTTTATGATGTGAGCCATTTTAGAGAGGTGAGTTTGTCACAGGTCCCATGCTAATTATTGCTTATCGCTGTAGAGAACCAGAAAGAAAGCACCTCAAATACTGTTTCTTGCTTTTGAAAATTTAGATCAGGTACGGCTGGTAGAAGTCAGGTGGGAAAAAATGATTGTAAAACATGTCATTTTAACATGCAAGCTCCATCAGATAACTTCTGCCTCTTACGGTCTCTTATAGTAAATGGCTATTTTTGCCTTGACTATGATAATTGTTTCCTTTAAAGGACTTCTTTTGCCTCTCTGCCTTTCCCCTGAGCCAAAAACACTGATGCTGGAAACAGTTTTCCTCTTCCATCCATCCAACAATATCATGCCTTCCTTCACTCTGGGAATTGGCTTCCTGCCCTGTCCCAACTACTTCATTTTTTTCTTTACCCTTAAGGCTTTTGATTATCTCATTCTTGCTCTAATTTTTTTCCTCTCCTTTGTCTTCTTCCTGCTTTAACTTGCTTCCTTTCCCACTATTTGCTTCACTTCTTCTTTCCATAGAGGACATTTGAAATCTTCTTTTCTTGCTTGGCAAGTGTCTCCACAAAATATCTGTCCTCCCTTTCTTCCACTAATCCTTCCTACACTCATCCCCTATATTGRGCTCTCTTCACTATTTTCTTGACCTCATGTAGTCATTTACATCAGAATGAAATGAATCTTCTTCTGGATATCACCGTACATTCATTTTGCATTAAAGCAAGAGACTGCACAATGTGAATCACAGGGAATCATTTGCATATTCTCTAGTCTTCAATGTCTTGTACTATTGTTCATGCTCACCTTAGACTCTGTACTCTTCCACTGTTTGCAAGGAACTTTCTTCCTACTGGGGAACAAAATCTACATCTATATAATTCAAATCAGTGGAATTTACAAACACAAATGTTGACAGTGGCAGGCTTCACACCCAAATGGTAATGTATGACCTGCCTCTTATTTTAAAGGCATGTGYTTGACAGTGGGATATAACTGTTTTCAGAAGTTACTTCTGGTTTTCACTTTTGACTCTGTGCCTCACCAAAGCTGGAAGTGTCTCACCACCCCCTTTCCTTCTGCTGTGTCCAAGCTAATGTGTGGAACCCCAAACCAAAGATTTCTGATGTTTGCCACTTGCTTGTTTGCTTTCATTTGATATCTGGCTGTCAGTTTTAAATCCTTTGCTTCCATCTATGATGAATCTTCCTTGTAAAATATTTTAATCTATCCTTATTTGGAAAAATCAATCTCTGACTTAATGTTGCCAACTGCGGTTGGGTTATACTGATGAGCTGGATCCAGCACTTTGTGCTCATTCTCTTTCTGTTTCTCACTGTCTCCCCATACGCATCAGGATTCGGCACTGTAACGTCTCCCCCATGTCCCCTTATTGTCTTTGTGAGCCAAGGAACTTAATCATCCTAAATAGCACACAAGCAACTGAGTACTTGGGAGTGCTTTTCATATTGATCTGCCTCTTGATAGACAACCCAACACAACTGGATAAAGTCTCCAGTGCTTAATTACCTTTGAAATTAAAATTTGTAACTAACTTGTAGTCTGAACTGGGTCACCTTCAGTTTCCAGTTGTTGCATGTGATGAGACCTTCTTTTGTTAGACTAGCGAGACTATTATCAATTTTTTTGCCTGTATATGTGCTTACACAATAAGTTCAAAGTTTTTTCTTAACCACCCTCTGAGCTAAGCATATTGGATTGCAGAGTCTCTCAGCTATCTTCCATTTCCTAACACTGTAATATTTCTCATGATACTTTCCTGAATAATTTTCATCAATTTATAAGCATTCTTCTTGAAACAGAGGCAGAAAGCTAGATACATTATTCCATGACGGTCATTACCAGTGCTCATTATGCAGGTAACATGACATTTCATTGGGTGAAATCTAGTCCAGTTAATTTAAACATCTACATTTTGTGCCCCAGCCTTTAACTGATTAATAAAGCTGTCCTGAATTGAGTACCCAACACAGTCCTTACAGAGGAAGAGGTTCCTTTGAGGGCCTCCAGGGAAGACAGCTAGGAATCAGAGGTTTAAAAAACCTGGTGTCTCCATTACTGATGGGGAATTTGGGTTTATATTTGAAGACAGTGCCTGATTTGGATTGAAAAAGTTTAGGCACAGTTTATGTGCCTAATTTGGGTGTACTGGATCACATACYGATTAACAACCAGGACACCAAGCTACTAGATGTTGCTGAGGTTGAACTCAAACCCATGGTCTGCTCTGTGAGTGGGTACAGCATACTAGCATAGCATTGAAAATGTAGTTAGTTCTCTTCTCTCTGCCATCAAGAGGCTTTCATTCAAATCCAAGGCACAGAAAAGCTCTGCATTAACATTAATTCTGAATTTTTAAACCAGTTCTCCCAGTTCCTCTGAGTTTAGGGTTGCCAAACGTGGGAAAGGAAGAGGAGTGGAAAACTGAGAAATATTCACTAATATGTATTTACATTAATTGGGGTCTCCTGTTCTTCTATAGGTTCATAATATCAAACTCTTACCAAAATTTAAGAACATCCCAGCAGTTATAGCTTGGAAACTCCCGCCAGCACTGTTTCAGACCTTGCAAATTTCTGAAGATGTTGTGTAGAGCAAAATCATGTTTCACACGCTGAAACATTGTGATTTCTGTCTGCCCTGATCTGTGCTCCGGCTTCACAGCAGCATGTTTCACGTCGCGGTTGACTGGCACCATAGTCCACTATGGAGCACCATCCACGGCTCTGTAACTCTGCCTTGTAAATCTGTCCCCTTTGTATAATTTGGCACTGTTCAATGTGACTAACAGCCTCTGTCTGCTCGGGAGAGCTATAGGCCTGAGTCAATATTTAGACGAAGGAGCTGAATCAAACCGCGCTGTGTAAGGGAGTTTACTCTGTGGTTCACTGTGAGCTGCGGGTTAAGAACTCGGGCTTCGAAAGAGGCTAATTCAAACCTGCTGGGGTAAACCCTGTTCCTGGGGCTGAGGGAAGGGAGGTGGGCTGTGGGAGGGGGAAGCTCTCTGAGGACCAAAGGAAATGTTCCTTCCTCGGCTGAGAGACTACCAGACCTTCACTCTCTGGCCCCTGCATCAACCTCTGGGCTTAGACTAAGCTGGTTCCCCAGCTCCTGTTACCAACTACGTATGTGGATCAATGGGTAAGCAGGTTCTCACTGTCACAGAGCCATCAGCCCTATCCCAAAAGAGCATCCTGCTGGGCCTCCTTGGAAATTGCCGTGAAGGTGGGCCCTGAAATGCAATAGYAAGGTGAATCTGCAGCTAGCAAAGGGGCCTGAGATGCTGGCTCCTTCCTCATGAAACCATAACATCCTGCAGCCAACGGCTTTGGCGTGATGATAACAGGCAGCATCATTCATTCGTAACATGGGATCCAGAGTCTAAATGCTGCCATTGCAGGGGCTGAAGTAAACTGCCAGAGCAAACACCAGTCAGTGAGTCTATTAGATCGGGCTGTACAAATGAAACTTTAGGGAGGACTGAAATGGGTGAAGGAGACTAAAGTGTCGTTCCCCTGCAGTGTCCAATATATCTCACAGCACTTTCCCAAGGTAAAGTCTAATATATTAAAGTGAAGCAATGTGAACTGTGTCTTTGGGAAAACCATACTACACAATCATATCGAGAAAGGCTAATAATCACTTATGCCCATTATCCTGTGACAAGCAGCTACAAAACCCATCCAGCTCTTAAATCAGGCATTTCATTGAGGTACTTTCCATGTTGTAAGCAACAGGTGGCAATGCAGCTTCCCGGGGCTGATCCCAGGCCAGAGGAGAAGAGCTGTACATCCCACATCATGGAGCCTGTCCAAGCCCGGGATGGTTCCCGAGAGCCCCTATGCCGAGCAGAGCAAGGTTTAGCCTCCAGTTTTCTCACACAGGTCATGTTTCGTGCCGAGTCCCTGGCAGGGTGGGCAGGCGTTTCCCGAGGCTGCCCAGCTGCTTGGAGCCGCTGCACCGGGGGGACGAGCTCTGCCCAGCCCTGCAGTAACCCCGGCTGTCTGAAGGGCTTGTGCACTTATTTCCATGGCTGTTAGTTCTGGCAATTGGAGTGTAGGGGGAAAATTAGCCGTGTGATATCGGAGATTGCGATCTTGATATTGTCACAGTGACATGGCTGTGCTAATCTCACCTCATTTTTGGATGTTATGCTAGAAGAACTACTCTTTCCCTTCCCATGACCTTATGTAACTCAATTTGCCTCCTACTTTGCATCTCCCACGCATGAGACATTACTGTCCCCCCTTCCCAGTGTATGCTGGAGTAATTTATTATTTTCTCAAGCTGTATTTTTGAATAGTCCATTCCTGACGCAGCCTTGCTAGAATAAGGAATATCAAGCAATCCCAAAACACAGGGGTTGCAGGAAAATTTTCCACCATCAGATTGCTTCTCAGATCTCTCTAATTTCATTTATCACTAATCCCAACCTCATACTTTWTGGAAGTCTTAAAATCTCTGCAGGTGTTTTCTCTGCAGGCAGTTTCCTACACGCGTTTGATTTATTATCCCCGCTCTCACCGCAAAAAGGAACTTCGGATTTTGGAGGCGAATGGCATTCAGAGACAAAAGCACAAACTTCTACAGTACAGTGTTTGCCATCAAAAGACAGACTCTTTCTGGAAGTTTAAGTAAATTACAATTCCAGGAACTACAACAAGGCAAGCAGAAAAGTGTTGTGACAATTAACCCTTGTAAAATACCTCTGTTTGGACAGGCCTGTTTAGTTATGTTGGCAGGAAAGTCAGAGACGTGCTAAGCCAGCCTCCCTGCAAAGTACAGCAGCTGTCTGCTCACAGCAGGCAGGGCATGTGTACATTTTGAAGTCTGAACTGTATCTCTCTAGTCCCGAAATGCAACGTCTCAGACCCCCTGCAAAAAATCTCTGGTATCGCTTTAAGGATCGAATGATTAAGCTAACATTAACCAGATGGGAGCTTCAAGACAGACAGATGAAAGCAGAAAAGCGCAGACACTAGAGAGAGAAGGAGTTACTGTACCTCAGCAAAAGGCACCCAACTTCCAGTAGCTACTGCCTGCTGCTGCCCTCTGATAACAGTGGCTTCTTGCGCGCTGACCGCTGAGCTACCTTCAATGTCAAACTGAAAAACGCCTCCCTCACTCGAGGCTGTGCTGGAGGAGAAGCATCTCAAAAAGAATAATATAGGAGAAACGAGGGGCCAGGCGGAGATCAAAGCCATTTCCTCCCCTTACATCCAGCAGTGGTCTTCTAGCGTCTCAGTAATTGTTTACCCTCTTCTGCAATCAGCCCCCCTTGGCTTAGTGGTGCCTCAGTTATTTTAACTTTCTTTCAGCGTTCAGTTTCCAGATGTGGCACTTCAAGGCAGTCTAACCAGATCCTTATTTAAAAGAGGGGGAAAAAAAAAAGAAAAAAAAAAGGAAAAGAAGGGAAGAAAAGCGCTTTTGCTGCCTCCCTCGTTCACTCTCTGTGCCTGTGGCTCCTCTTTTTCCCCAGAGGCTCCAGCTCAATAACATACAGATGGGCAGTGCTTAAGCAGAGAGTGTCAAACAGAGATTGTATTCCAGGAAAGCACCGCTGGCTCCCCAGCCACCTTATCTCCCCCTGTCAGGATACAGACTGACGCTCTGCTCGGTGCTCTGGCTTCCTTCACATGTTCACATCATTCCCTTTTTTACCTTTCGTGTCGAGACCCTCCCACTCAAACTTTGCCGTTCGGAAAGTGAGGTCACCCTTTCCTCCCCCCACGCCACCCCCCCACAACTCCATCCGACCGCTCCAYGCAAAGCATTGACTCTCGTGACTGTTTATTTTTTCACATCTCCAGTTTATTCAGTGGAAGGCAGAAAGGTGCCAACTTTATTAAAAAAACTGCTAGACCAACCTTTTCTTTTGGCATGGGGGAGGGGAGGCTGTGGGCTGGAAGAGGAGGAGGAGGAGGAGGAGGAGGAGGAGGAGGAGGAGGAGGGAGACAGCCTGGCTGTGCCATGGGCTAATAGGGCTAAGTGGTTTCTCTAACATGCTTCATTCAGATCCTTTCCCTCAAGCCCACCTCTCAGCTTCTCGTTGGCTCATGAAAAAGAGTATCGTTCACTGCGATTTTGGAAAATGACTTCATTCCTCAGACTCATGAACTTTTATTTACAAAGAGCATCTTGTATTCCTTTTTCAAGAGATGCTTTGTGAGGCCCTGGTAACAAGGCTTGCAGTGTTTGTATGAAAGCGAGCTGAATATATTGCCCACAGCTGACTTAATTTTATGACTACAATCTCAAAAAGATAACGCAGTAACCCTTGCTAGGTTTTGGGACAAGGTCAGGGTATAATTATACTAATGTGCACCGTTCCAGCCAAGCGGTCAGCACCCCGTCCCTCAGGTGCCCTGTGTGCTGGGGTTTGTAGCACCATTGGCCCGTCAGGCTTCATTCTTAAATCTTAACAGAAATTGGTTTATCAGGCTTCATTCTGGAAGCGGATTCCTTCTTTCTCCCTCCCTCCCCCCTTTCATATCTGATTGAAGATATTATGAACCAAGGAAGCAGTCAATAGAAAATTAAGGGTAAAATAAATTGCTTTGGCTGTCTGTTAACTTCCACACACCTGTAGGCACAGCTTTGGGCCCATAAATGCTGTACAGATGTCATATAGGGACTATAAAGAAGTTAACCACCAAGAAACTCTGCCTGATTCAGAAGTGGTGTAGCTGAGCAGGCAAGGCCACTCAAGCTTGTGGGACAAAGTATTACACTGGCAGAGAAGAAAAAGCTGTGTGACCCAAGGCTGTGAGGTTCAGGACCAAGGTTTGTAGGAGGAAATAAAAGATGGCAATGGTGGTTGCAGGTAATTCTGTCCTGTGAGCAATGGAAACATCTCGCTGTCATCTGGACCTGATATGGTGGCAAGCACGCTGCCTCCCAGGAGCCTGCGGGTGAGACGTTATTGAGGACTGCCAGGACTTTTCAATCCCTTTCTGCTAATGGCAGTCCTGGGAATGGCCTGGAGCAGGTCCAAAGGCTCAGGGAGCAGAAGACCAGGGAGGACCCAGGCAGGGACCCCATGAGGTTCGCATTAGGCCTCCTGCCATAGGGAGAAGCTTGAGGTGTAAATATAATATTAAAGCAGGGGCAAGAAAGAGAATAAAACATCTTGACAGTAAGTGACAGAATCACCACTGTGGTGGTAATGGAGATTTTTAACCACCTGGTGAATTGTGCAGCAAATTACTGGAATATGCGTGAGACAATTTTTTGGATACTTTTTTTTTGGAAAAAGCAACGACCAGAGAATCTTCTACATCTGTTACCAGGCATTAGGGAGGAACTGTTGACAAAACAACAGAGAAAGATAACGTGGGGAACAGTTACTTAAGATTTGTAAACCTTTGGATGGGAAGAACAGGAAAATTAAATCTACGTATTTCTGGCAATCAGTCTTCAAAAAATTCAGACACTTGGGAGGAAAGTTCTCTTGCCTAGTAGAAAAAAGGAATTGAATAAGGTAGGTGGTCTGTAAAGAAATGACATGAACCAGAAAGACAGGAAAGACAAGAAGATTTGGCCACATGGTGAGCTCTTTCTGAACCTGAAGCTCAAGAAAGAAGCATGTGGGAAGTGAAAACTGAGACTACATCTGAGCACAGGAAGAACATATCGAGGTGAAAGCTGAAAGGTAAAGGCAGAAAATGAGATGTAATTTTAAAGACAATAGGTGTAAGAGGAAGATTTGGGAGATCCTTGATTCAATATCCATCAAAGAGAGAAAGTTATTAAAGGATAAATCTGAGAAGTGAAATTGTTTAAGATGGAGGACTGTGTTAAATGGCTTTTTGAGGGTTTTCCTAGCTCTGTGAGCTTTAGTTTTCCTAGGAAGTCATTAGCTGTTATGGTTTTGGCTCTGGAGAACAAGACTTCTAATTATAGTGGACAAAAATAAGGTGTAGCACTGTTTTTCTACAAATGATTGTGCCTTCTTTTTTTTTTTTTTTTCTGGATTGCATTGCAACAATGAAGAAAAATATTCCTTCCAGAATATTTTGGGAGAATTTCAGTAAATAAAATTTCAGAATAGAAGACTCTTTAAAAGAACTCCTTTCAAAAAAGTAATTCGCAGAGCGTATAAGGTTTATTTGTGTCTTTTCATCTGCCTAGTGATGTGGTTTGTGTACAGTTTAGGACTGGGAGTATGTCACAAGAAGTATCAGTATGTAAGAGGTATTGGAGACCAGTGGTAGGTACTAGTCATTATGTTGAGTGATTTGTAGTTTTGACAATTTAATTAATTCAAGGAATTAAAATTAATTGAATTATTAAACCCTGACAATTTCATTGATTTTTTTAAAAGTCTTTTTATTGCAGGGATGGTGAAAGGAAGTTGAACGGTGTATTCATGTACACTTAATTTAGGTCAAGATCCTGCAATTGTGTATATAAGTCACATAATGGCTTTGAAAAGTTCAGGGCTTATGTGTTTGCACAATTAGGCTTAACTAAGTAGTTGTATTGGGAACCAATAGCAGGGTTTGGAGGGCAGCAGCTGCAGGATGCCCTGGGCCAGTCCAGCTAGCTTGGCAACAGATGGAAACAGCCCACAGTGCCCCAAAACATGGCTCCTCTACTCAAACAGATGCTGAAAAGGGCAGTAGCTGCTGGGGTAGGAGATACTGGAGGAGAGACGTGAGGGTGCACCGAGGACACACAAAAGGAAAGATATGAGGGGGACTCATGAGGAGAAATGTGAAGAGACGCATTTGCAGAAACGAAATGGAGGAGACATTCCTTGGGAGATGGCTGGTGATGCAGTCTTGGAAGGACACACTTGTTGCTGGATGCCCACCTGAGGGTGACCCACACCAGGGCAGGGACACCCTGAGGGAGTGCAGCCTGTGTGTGACCCATGCTGGTCAGGGACACCCCTGAGGGTGTAGATTAGGAAGGGGCTAGGAAAGTGTTGGACAGAAGTTGAGTCTGGGGAGAGGGAAGGAAGGTATTTCTCTGAGTGTTTATTTAATAATTTGTTTTCTTGCTCTTTTTTCAATACCTAAACGAGTGATTAAACATTTCTGTTTATTTATTTCCAATAAATTAAATTATGTGAAATGCCCTGAGTCGAGACTGTTTTGCCTGCAACAGTAGTGAATATGGAAGTCTTGTGAATGAGGTGCTGAATGAAATATATTCAACCAGAGCAACCGTGAGCTTCACGAGCCTTKCTCAGCACAGCAAACTGACCATCTGCACCTTTGTGCATTCCACTGAGGGACCTTCTTCTTCAAATATATATCTGCTTTACCAGAGCAAGAAATACCGCTAGAAATATCATTAAGGATGCTTAGATTACAAGTTCTTCAAGTAAAGCCTTATTTCTATTGTGCGTATGTAGCAGGTAACAGAATGAACCTCGGTGTATGATGAAGGCGTCCCACTTAGTAGGTTATTAGGTTATTAATAATGCAAAAATCCTAAGACACATTTACAGAAGCAGAAAATACCATTGTTGAAAGGGGCAAAGCTTACCAAGTGAAAACAACATTTTTACCCGTCACATCTCTTTATGTAAAATCRGAATAAAGATATTCATATCCCTTGTAAAAGAGTTCAGAATGCTAATTTACAACACTTTGAGAGAGGTAAGATTGTAATTGTTCTCAAGATCAAAGTCTTAAAAGAGGGAAGATGTCTGCCTAACATCTTTGGAAAATCAGATTATTTAAAAAATCTCAGACTGGCCCAAGGCATTAAAAATCTGGAAAATCTCACGTTATTAATCTATATAGGGAAGGAAATACAGATAACTTCAAATGGTAGCATTATTAAACAATAAATAATTTATTCTTATGAAATACAAGAAAACAAGAAAGACACAGTTCATCACAGCTCACAAGATCTAAATGTCTCCACAAATATATATTAGTCCCATACCAGAAAAATTATGACCAAAATCTTTTGAGTGGAAGATATTATATATATTACTATCCCTAAATATTGCTATACTTTGCATCACTGGAATAACTTGCTGAACAATGCCATACAAACAACTGCTTACAAAAGTTGTTTCCTGCATTTAATTTTAAATGTTTTAAAAGATTGTACTCCTTTTCAAAAACTGCAAATTTGTGCAGAAATTCAGAAAAATGAAAATGGTGCACAGGGTGCTTATAAAATATGAGCCTCTGAATGTAAATTTATGCGTGATGGACTTCCAATTTGTTTTCCTTGGCAGAGATGAACAGTCTCAGATTTGGAACGGGTCTTCTTCAATATGGCAGGGTACAGAAACGGGAGTTTCTCCTTCTGTTTTCACAGTATCATCTTCTGTTCTTTTTATGAGTTCTTTCCCCCCTCTTTAACATTTGGTTTTGATTCACTGTGATAGACAGTAGGATTAGTGAAAGACAAAAGGAAGAATCCAGTGGAAGGCTTATTACAAATAACATATTCCGAATTAACCAATCTCAAGCTGTTGTGTGTGGGCCACTGGTGGTTTGTCAGGTCCCAGTGGGACATCTGCAAGCAGTCTGTTGAGCTCTAGTGCCAAGTGTTACCAGTTAAACATTTGATAATGTTGCGTGGTGGTCCAATGGAAATGTTGACAGATGACTGATGTTTGCGATCCAAACTGTTTTGGAACCAGTGTTCAAAGTACCTTTGTAAAGGTTAGAAGACGTTGGCAGTATATCTATGCCTCATCAAATGAATTAGCAATCTACAATCTGCACTAGAAACCTACGTCAATTGAGGGGCAACAACAATAATTTGTCTGTCAGTTTGTGCCAGAGAGAGATGCTAATAAAATCTCAGTTATGCAAGCAAAATGGCACTTCTGTTAACTTATTTCATGTGTTTTGGATTATGCCATACTAGGAAAAGTCTAAGTTTGCAGGTAGAAGATAGAATTTATGCTGTAGCATTCAAGGAGAGCATACCTTCAAAGCCTTCCACTTGTAGATCTGGTGCGAGGAAGCACAAGCATGTTCTTTGCTTCTTTGCCGTACTAGTTAAGGGCATCATCTAATGAATTTCCCACATGACAAAGCTTTAAAGTCAACAACGCTCATCCTTCATGGTATTAGTTACTGGCAACACTGGGATCTGGCTGATTCCAAGCTGCTTTCAGCTAACCTTGTAAGGTTTCTTTTCTGCCTTGATACTTGTTACTGCCTAATTTTTTCCTCTGTAACACTCTTCAATTAAGCATGCCAAAACCTCACAAGTCTGATGAAAATGCCATTATTCTTTAGTACTACAGTATTAGAGGCAAGCTTGTTTACTGAGAAAGATTTCTCAAGGTTTTCACCTCCAGAGTGCAACAGGGAAACAGCTGCCTGTCCTGCTAAAAGCATTGTCCTTGTGAACTGTATAGACCTCGTAAGACTAGAAATGAACCAGAACATCATGTAATACTGGAAAATTTACTTGAAAAATCCAACCTATGCTGGCTGTTAAAAGTCAGTCAGATTTAGAATAGTGGTTTTCCCAATCCAGTATCCTCTCCCCAATGGTAACCAATAAGCAATAACATTTTCATACCTTTTTAATATGAAAGTCTTTCAGTACTTCTGGTCGTTTTTGTCACCCATATCTGAATACCCCTGATACTCTTGATATATCATTATTCCTGTTGAATGGCCTGAATTATAGAGGTGCTATACTACCATTAATGGTATTATCTACTTCATTCTATACGGATCCTAAGGTTCTGTCTGCTTCTGAGACAGCTTCTCTACACAAATTACTGAGAGGGGGTAAAAGGTGTTAGTCCAACTCCCATTGTAGAAGAGGGCATGAGAAAAGAAAACACCATCACTCATAGTGTTGCATAACTAGCAAAGACTCAGTGGTCTTAAAAAGTGAATTAGAGTGAATTAGAGGAGGTGGAGTTGGAGAGATGGGGGTGAAGAGGTATTTGCAGGGATGGAGACTGTTCTTCCTGTCTTCTGTGGATGAGCAGTTAATTTCTTGTTATGATTCTCATGCCATCTCGGCTGTGGCAAGAGGACCAATGTAATATTCCAATCATTCAGTTTCTTGTGACCCAGTGTTTGGCTCTGACACCTTGGCTTGCACATTCAGCACCTGATATTTCCAGATGGTCTCCCACATAAATCCTGGGCATGTCTGCTTATCTTTTAAGATAAAATAAACCAAGTCAAATCAATTCAGTCTGTTATAGCCAGGAAAGTGATACTTCTGCTAGAACAAAATAAAATGTTAAGTGAGAAATTTAAAAAAAAAAAGATGTTATTTCTACAATGGAAATCTCCCTAATTTTATCAAATATATTTGTAGGTTTGTGTGAGTCTGGAGGGAGTATGATTAGGAAGGAATAGGACAACTATATTTTGCTCATAGATGGTGACGATGCTTAATATCAGTAGATACATTGATGGAGAAAGACATGGCATTGTAGCATAGCAAATACGAGTTTATTGGGGTTATGAATAGATCTTATTGATAACAGCAACACGTAATACAGAAGAGAGTGGATGGCCCTGACTAACAAAGTGTCAACAGCTTAATTTGAAATTGATAAGAATAGGCTTCAAAGTCAGATTCATAGGGTAGAGATCAATTGTTAGACAGACTCATATTTTGAACTTATAGGGAAACGGATGTCTTGTTATAATTAGTGAAGTTGCACTGGGTATTAGTGAAGACAGAAATTGTCACCGGGCACTCCAGCATAATGCAGCAAGTCTAGGATGTGGATGGTGGACTTTTTTCTACTGTGAATTTTGTACTCATTTACTTTTGAAAAAGATGACATAAGGGAAAGATAAATAATTTTGCACGTTAACCACGTTCAGACTAATGACAGGTGAATAATGATCCGGTTCAGATAAATCCTTCTCTTAAAGTGGAGGCCTGTCCCAAACTCAAATTTCCTTATATTTTTTTCCTTTTGCTATTCTCCTTGCAAATCTTCTCCAAATCTCCAGAAAGATGCTTTTTAATTTGTTAATCCTTCATGATTTCACTTGTGTCCTTACTGGCTCTGAAAATTCCTTTATTGGAGAGTCCTCAAAGCTACAACAATTCCTTCATGAGGCTGCCCTCCTAGTCTAATAATTCCTCTTCTTGACTTTAGCTTGGGTCCTTCACTACAACGCTGGGCACAATGGGCTAACTACTCTTCCTGGTCAAGTCGGGAAGATTTTACTCTAACAACAACAAAGAAGATGAAAGCAAAAAAAGCCTGATTGCTTTATTTCTAATCATTCATCCTCAATCTCTTTTTGGTACTCACACCCTGATAAACTGRCATATTTAGCTATTGCATTCCTATACAGTGCAGCATTTCCTGTTGCATTATGCTTTGACCTACACTGACCGCTTTCCTCTCTGTCCAGAGTCTTCAGACATTTCCCTTTCTCTCCCAACTTGTTTGTCTAATTCAAGTTACATATCTCAGTTTTATTTAATTCTCCATTCTCTCTCCAGGGAAGCTTCCCCACCCTTCCTCATCAGTTGTTGTTTGATCATAATAACGGAACATTGGCTAAAGAAAACGAGTTGCAGAAAAATCCACRCTGAACTTTACATCCCCTCTAGAAGTCCCCATAAAACAGCTTTCCAAAACTGAACCCCCACCCCCACCCAAAAACCCAGACCCTGGAAAACTGGCTAACAACTCTCCCAAATCCAACAGTGCTTAACTTAGCCTTGGATATAAAGTCACACAGAAGTAGATAGTCCAGCACACTGCCAAAATGCTTCCCCTGGATCCTGTGCCGTCAGCACAAAGAAGAAATTGTCTCAGATCCCTTCAAGTTTATCCTACGCACTCCAAAGGCCTGCTGGTGGCCAGAAACCAGTATGTCATCTACARTTAACAGCAAAAATGTAATCTAACAGAGCTAACTGAAGTAATACTGAAAACACGAGCAGTCTAAYCAGTGCAGCTAAGCACTCAGTGCAGCTTATTTTCCGGCAAGTTGGGTGGGTTTTGTAGCCTCCACTGAGCTCTGAACTTACCCTGACATGTCCCCTTGAGCTAGATGTAGCAGAGAGATAGCAATTTGTACTTGCAAGAACAATCTTTTCCAACCCTGCATGTCCCATAGGAGGGAATCCCAGCGCCAGTCAGCTCTGTCTGCTCAGTTATTCCCTTTTTAAGCATTGCACCAGTTTTAAAATTGCTCTGTGCTAGTAGTGCTTGAAAACAGCCTTAGTTGGCTTGCAGAGCAAGCCTAAAATGCAGTCAAAAACTTCTCTACTGTGATGAGAAAGAGAAATGTTGCCCTGTAAGATAAACAGTTCAGCAAGGCAGATTCAGAACATTTATAAATCTAGATTTTTTGTACCATACTTATTGCTGTATGATCTGATGGGGAATTTTTCAAATCCTTGGTTTGTCTAGTACTGATTTACATTTAAGTGGAGGGAGCTGTGAATGTGCTCTGTCTTAGCTTATTGGTTTTGGATGCTAAAATTAGTTCTCCTGAATGGCCCAGTAAGCAAGGAAGAGGAATAAATTTTGATTGCACTATGCCACCTGTATTCCTGACAGCTTAATTTGTTAATGTCAAGTCTGCAGGCAGTAAACGAATGCTCATGAAAGTCTTGACTATCTGATGAAGGGCACTGGCTAGTATGATGCAATTAGCTGAGCATATCGATTATGATGGACAGCTGGAGCTCTCTGGGTTTTTCTGAAAGAGCTTAATCAAAGGCATCAGAATAATAGAAGCTCTCTAAATGAGAAAGGCAGTGAATTAAGACAGTTAATTAATTTTTTTTTTTAAATTGTTGTGTTTATTATACTTCCCATTTGTCCTTGACATTTAAGTCTCAACCACAAATGAACATAACTGTACTGTTGATTTCACTTCAATCAAAAAGAGTTTTAATTTGCATAATAAGCTGAAAGTATTTGTATGAAACTAAGACCTGTAATAAGGCAAAAAAATAAATTCTCACACAGTTTTGCAGGATTTTCATGTCCTGTCTTAACTGCAAGGGTGTTTGAAAGTCACTTTCACGTACAGTAAACACTGGTTTTCAGATTTTTTTGTTTCATTTTTTGTATTTTTTTGTGATTTTCACCCTGGCTAACTGATGGATTCAATAGAATAACAAAGCAATTCCCTTTGACAGGAGGCACAATACCAGCTAACCCAGCTTGTCTGTTAGCAACAGGGCTGGCTGAGCAGCTGGCCCCTGTCCCACTGCCAGGAAATGCTGACAGCAACAGCTACACCATTTCAGCTGCTAACTGGCTCCATAGCGAGTCTTGATGGCTAATGAATTGCGTAAGTGCTACCCAGATCTGTCCAGATCTGAGGAAAAAGAACAGCAGCTTTGGGACATCAGCTGCTTTGAGAGAGACCTTGCACCACAGAAAGTTTCATTACAAATGTGTGGGTCATGCTCTGTCCACAGTGACTTTCCTTAGTGCGATAACACACATCAACTATGCTGCGTTTTCAGGTAAAGCAGAATGAAAAAGAGTTTAGGAGAGACCAGCATCTTTCAGCTGGCACAAAGTGTTTTGCTACGACAGCAGCCAGCCATGACGGAGCCAACAGACAGAGCAGTGTGCATGCATGTTGAAAATTGGCTGATTTAGTTGCCTACCYACACGTACAAACGAATCCTGGTAGCTCCCTAATTGCCAAGCTGTTAGCTGTGCAGTCAGGCAGCTCCAGATTAAGCCAGTCCCTTCAATTTTAGACGCTCGCTTTCATAGCTGTGAGGAAATCCATGTTGCTTTGTCCAGTTTTATTAGGCAATCGGAGATCTGAATGTGTACGCATGTGGACAGGCATTGTGTAAAACTCCAAACAGATCAGTGCTACGAGGCAACTGCCCTTAGGTACACATGCTGTGTGGATGACCAGAGGCAGCTGTTTCTTCTCTGGTGTCTTAGGCAGACTTTATCTGAAACAGGAAAAGCCGTCTGCCTTTAACAAGAATCAGAAGCTTTACTTGGTGGCTTTTTCTAAATAGTAGAAAGTTATTAACTTCAACTGGGATGATTACAAACACGATGTGGTGAGTTTTAAAGGCAGATCTGCTGCACATTGCTGAAGGTTGTGTTGATGGTACAAGCTTTGGGGGGTTGGGGGTTGCTTTGGGGGAAAACTGTCCCTGTGACGTCTCCTCAATTGTGCATTGGAAGTTCAGGCCTCCTGGGAAGATCTCACTGCTAGATAGCTGACATTTGGAGAAAGAGTGGACTGTTTAGATAGCTTTGGAAATGTTTTCTGGGATTTCTCTAAGCTTTGCACTAAGCTCAGATGATTCTTCTGGCTAAGCTGAGAATACCTTCTTGAGAAACTACCCTTCATAATTAAGGTGAAGGACATAACAAGACTTGGTTTCTGAGCTGAAAGTGTTTAACAACCCTTATAAACAGGTCAACCATGTGGGTCTGTAACTGCAGCTGGGATAACAGCCTTATCACCTATGATGAACATGGATGGATGCCACGTGGACTCCAGCTTCAGTGCTCCCCTTCTGTTCCCACAGAGCTCATTGCTGTATGCTGTGTGAATGGAGCAATCCAGTCAAGCTACCATCTGCAGCGTAGATGCAGTCAGGACCAGTTGACTCACCCATACAGAGGCAAGGTAATAACAAACCAATCGCTTCACCAGTCATTTAATTCTACACAGTGAGGTATACTCAGACTTTTCAGGATCTATATTTATTTTAAAAGCAACGCCAGTGGATGTATCCCAGTCCTCCTGACTCAGAGTCTGCTATATCATTCCAGCACACATACTGTGTCTCCATAGCATCGCCCATTACCCTGGTAATTGATGCGAAGTCCAAACAAGGCTTGTGTAACCCCTATCATTCTGATAACTTCTGCCAAAGCTGCAGGATACAAAGCACTTTATATATTTTTGCTTACCACTAATCTAATGGTAAAAAATACACCCTGTCAAAATTCCTGGTACGGAGACAACAGTAAACCCACTAACACTTTGACACCATTCCCATTGTGGTTTCCAAGAAAACCAACCACTTTCTTTAGTGACTATCACTAGTTTCCATAGCTGAGAAATTACTGCTAGCTGCCAGAAAGTTTTCTTCACTTCCCATTTAGGTTTTATTCTTACTTGCAACTGCAAAAGCTGTCTTTAAGCTCCTATTTTCTATTCTCTGTTTTCCTTAGCTGACGAGAACAGGTAGAGGTTTACATTGCTTTCTGTTGTGACAATCTTTCATGATGTTCTTTCCCTAGCTCTAGACCCTATCGGGGTTGGCAAATGCTTGAATAAGATGACACAGTGGTCTCTTAAATTTTATTTGTGTGATGGGAGAATTCATGGCTGCTGCAGTGACTGCACTTATTGTATCCATAGCAGCCAACATCACACTTGACTGCTTTGGAAACAGTCCCTGATGAACACTGGATTTGCATGAAAGGCTCGATTGTTCATACAGACCATCAAATTAAACAAAGGAAATTTCCCTTTTTGGTTGCATTTGCAGAAAGACAAAAATAATTGCTGTGGGCCTCATACTGTGAGTCCTCGGTGCTTGCTGAGCCAGAGCAGGTTTTTTCTGTGGATCAAATCAAGGTATCTAAAAATCTTTTGTTTGCCAGATTTGTCGTGGTTTAACCCTGGCAGCACCTAAACACCATGCAGCCGCTCGCTCACCCGCCCCGCTCCGGTGGGATGGGGGAGAGAATCGGGAGGGCACGAGCAGGGAAACTCGTGGGTTGAGATAAAAACAGTTTAATAATTGAAATAAAACAAAGTAGAACAGTAATAACAACAGTGGTAACAACAACAACAACAATATACAAAGCAGGCGATGCACAATGCAATTGCTCACCACCTGCTGAACCGACGCATGCCTGATACGAGAGCCCGGGACCCAGAGCCCCCCCTCCCCCTTAGTTTTTATACTGAGCATGACGTCACATGGTAAGGAATACCCCATTGGCCAGCTGGGTCAACCACCCCGGCTATGCTCCCCCCGCCAGCTTCCCATGCACCTGGCAGGGCATGGGAGGCCAAAAAGTGCCCAGTGCAAGCACCACCCAGCACCACCCAAAACATCAATGGGCCATCAATGCTCCTATTATACCAAACCCAAAACACAGCACCCCCCCCCCCAGCTACTGGGAAGAAAGTTAACTCTGTCCCAGCTGGAACCAGGACAAGATTCCAGGGCTGACACACTCCAGCCTGACTCCTCTCTTAGAGCAGATGATTTTAACATTGTTCATCATACAAGATATCCTTTAGTTTCTGATTCTTTTGCCTTCTTGTGATGCCAGTGGTACCTGCCTTCTCACCTCCTCACATATCAGCACGTGACMGCTTTGATCTGAGGATATTATTGTGTGCTAAGATGCTCCCTTAGCTCTCCTTCTTTGATGCAGCAAAACCAGAAAGTTTAAATATTTTAAGATTTTAAGCTCATGGAGTTGGGGCTGTCGTTATCTGGTATAAGCTGTCCAATTTTTTAGGCTAGATTTTTAGGCTAGATGTTTTAGGCTAGATTTCACAGTTTTTGGACTTGTGGGTTAGCACTGGAAGCTTAGCTCTGGAACCTCTTGCTTGTTGCCCACCTGTTGTTGGTTGTTGGTGAATTTAGGCTATCTTGGGTTTGGTTGTGGGAGCCTGAAGTTATTGCTCTAGGCAGCAGAAAAAAAGCAAGCAAACTCAAACCAACTAGCTTTTAAAGATTCACTGCAAATTTGCCATGTAGTTTTAATGGTGCCATCAGGAATAGAAAATGGTGTCATGAAAGAAAAAAAGAACTTTTCCATAGGCTTCTTTAGAACCTCTTAAAGAATGACGAATAGAACTGCACCTCATTTATAGGATTATATGGGATAGTAAAAGTCCCCAAAACTGTTAAAAAGAAAGGGAAATTGCTCTGGCAGGTCTTTTAATGAGTAATTTCTGGACAAACCTAGTACATGTTTRTGTAGGCCTATTGACAATTCCATGCTGTTTTACTCCAATAGTGCTGTCCAAAACAATGAATGCGGTAAGTAGGAAACATTGAATGCAGTCATCAAATGTGAATTTAGTCAGACTCTTACTGTGCTGCTCTCACTCTTCTACCTAACTGCCTTTAAGCCTTATTTTCCAATTGCCTGACAATTTATGCTGATCTAAGTCCATGTGCTAGCACTGGGATTTTTCTGATCCTGTGGTGAGCCAGTTCGGGGAGCTGAAGAGGAAGAAAACTAACCTTACAAAACAAAGCAAATTGTTTTCAGTCAGTTTGGCTCCCTGAACTTGATTGCTAAGAGATCAGCAAGCACCAGTGCTAGTGCAAGTTTAATGAATACTCTAGGAAAAAAGCTGTACTTCAGAAGCTGGGTATCCTAAATCTTACCTGATCCCTGGCTTCTGAATGGAGTTTGCTAACATAAATCGGGATTCACCAACTTCCTTACTAGGATAACTTGCTTTTCTATTTCCCAAATGCAGAGTTTGTTGTGACTCATTAGGACATACCTTGATGAAATAAAATGCAAAACAAATAACGGAACTGACTTAATGCATCTAGGAGTTATCCACATGCCAGTAAGAAAATGTAAGTAGAATATTTCAAAATACAACAAGATTGCAATTTGTTAACCAGGTCATTTGCATCATTTCACAGTTCTGCCAAATGAGCAGATAAGGTGAAGTCTTGACCCCTCTGGAATCCATAGGAGTTTTTTGATTTACTTGAACCAGGATTTTTCTCTTACAACAGAAAGCAGAAAATTAGAATTAACTCTCTCTGCATCCACAGTGGACACATATTTGAATATGTAAATATATTTGTTTGTATAAAATGGAGCTCACAGATGCAGAAACACAATGTGGATTTAAAACAGAAAAGAGGGGATAAACCTCTAGAATCAAATCAGAAACTATTGAACTGTCCATATATATATTTATCATTGCAATATAAAGTCCAAGAAAACAATTGATGTTTTGGAGGAAAGGAATGCTTTAGCAAGCATTTAATTAATCTTAATAAATCTTAATAAATTTAATTTAATAAATCTTACCTTTTCAGTGTAGTGCCTTGATGCCATATGCTGTAATGGGATATCTACAGTTGTGACACCTTGAAATATCCAATGTTACTCTTTACCTGCTAAATCTATTGTCTGTTTCAGTGAGAAACTTTACCAGGTGATTTGCTGGGATACAATACAATACAGGTGAGAAGGCCCAGAAGTTGCATTCCTGTATTCTTACATTTATTTGTTCATAAAAATCACTGAAAGATTCAAAGATGTGTAAGGAGATTACAAGGCAACAGCACAGATATTGTGGCTGATCCCTTTCTCAGATGGGACGTTGTCAAGGTCAGGCTATTATTCTGACATAGCATTGATTGTCTGGGCAGAGGGAAAACAACCTTTTCAGCATAACTATGTCAATTTGAATACGAGTAATATTTCTCAACATTTAATCTGGTAAAAGCTCTCAAAGGTCAAAATTATAACCTGAAATAAAAGAGGAAGATTCAGARCTACAAGATGTTTGGCAGTCAAGACTGCAAGCCAGAGCACAACTGAGCCTCAGCATGAATGTGATTCTACCAAAAAAAAACCCAGAAAGAAAAGAGAAAGACGGTGTTTAACACTGTGTGTACTTAGCAGAGTGTATTGTTGGTCTCCACCCCGTATTAATCCACTCCAGAGACTGTGCCAGTACACAACACTGCAGTTTTAAAAGGCTTAGTKTTTGGCAGCTGTTTTTCTTGTACAGTAGGCTCCATGTACAGAATCATGGAGATCTGGGATTACATCTTTTCCCCCCTCCACCTGAATGCGTTCACTTCCTTTCAACAGTACTGCGTAATTCCCCCAGAAAAGGGAGGGGGGGAAAGGAGGAGGAGGAAGAAGAGGAAAAAGTCAACACATAAAAATGCTATGGATTTAATTTGGACTAGAAAGAGACTTCACATGTCTGGAAGCACAATAGCTCTTTCAAAGCCCAAATTACCCCCATATGATGACCTTTGAAACAGCCTCTAAAGTTTTTTAAGAAGGATMACGTCATGGCTTGGAGTTTGGATGCATTTTCAAGTGCAGTGATAGCTTCATTGTTAGGACTTTTTCTGCTACTCCTCTCCGGTCCCTGATGAATTCAGAGAAAGTAGATCTGGCAAGAAACTGGAATTGACCACCTTTTAGTGAAGGTCTCCTCCTCAACGGCCATCATTAAATGTACGTGGGATGCTGGGATATGGGACGATGGGCTTCACTGCAGTCAGTGGAGCTGCAGTCCTTTATACCAGTAATGAGCAGCAGTAACTGGCTGGAAACATCTTTCCCACATCTCTCAGGCAAAAGTGATTCCATCACACTCCCTAGACCATGGGAAATACAGAGATTACTCCTCCCAAGGCACCATCCTTCTGCATATTTCTGAATTCATTCCCCAAGTGGAGATGTGGAAGGGAAACACGTTGACCCGTTCACAGAGACTACCAGCATGCTAAAATAATCTGGAAGTGATTGTATTGTAGGTAGTGTAAATATTTTTGAGCTCCAAGAGGATGCAATTCCAGACTGGCTTTTAGATGCTGAGTGTAGTTTGGCTCTTTCTTGTCTCTGCTTGGCAAAGGTCTCTTAATATCCTTTACAAGATCCCCATTTCAAATGGTCTATAGTAAGAAGAGGGAAATGAGGAATGTGTTGACAAGTATTTCCTTAATTATTTACTTTGCATTGTGAGGGAGAGGAAAACCAACTTAAATTTATATGGTGTTCTCTAATACGTTGGTTTTTATATCCTACTAAAGGATACAAGGGTTCTTTTTTGCCATGTAAGAAGCCAACTGTGGAATCTTTGGACTCAAATATACTGACTGTAGACATCTTTGAGTAAATGTTTGCTAAAATACTGTATTTCATGCCTGAGGTAGACAGGCAGGGAAGGAAAGAAGCTCACACACATACAAAGATAGCATGTACTTGTTAGTTTGTTTCCTTGTGTAATGCAGATCTCATTGCTTTGTCTAACTCTGACAGTAGAAAGTGCTGGCAGTATCAGGAGTTTGGTTTAGATATCTTGTGTTTACTCTTAAAATTAAAAAAAGCATCCATTTTAGACTTTACCCAGAATGGCCCCAAGGCTACTGGTTGCCTTTAACAGGCAAGTTTCCCTGATTTTGTGCACTGAGTCTGCCTAAAACACAAAAATGGGCTGTATAAAACAAGAGAAGACTTTTATTTGGAGACAGAAGMAGCACAGCACCACCTTTGGAAAAAACTCTGCTGGCACTAATGAACTCTATATAAAGTGCTCTCCCTTCAGTATCTTTGGCTAAAGKCTTTTTCCTGCCTGGCTATGAAATGTTTGGAGGGTGAATCACCCTCTTAACCAGCACACTACCACCTCTGTAACACTTTCCCAATTGGAAAAATGCGTGTGGATGAACTCTGAGCATCTGCACTTTCCCTTGTTCACCCAAAGGTAGTGACAAAGGTATTCTCACACTAAAATTATGTCTCTCTTTTCTAGGTTAGCAGGCTTTGAGTTGGCTCTTCACTTCTCTTTCCTATGTTGGTAGGGAGCGCCTTAGTTGGTAGACATACAGACCCCAGGGATTACGTGCACAAAGACTCCATTAGCTTCACAGAAAAAGGAGACTTCAGCACTGAGATGCCTTTCTGCTCCTGGAGGAAGGACTGCCTGCAACTGCGGGGCCTGTGGAAGAGCCATGAAAGGGGTGGGCAGAGGTCAGACCCAAACAGGCAAAGGGTACATTCCTTTTGTGGATGTGATGTGTTCCTAGTCAAAGGGCAAATACTTCCCAATGAACTGAAAGCTGCCACTTTGTGGTTTCTCTCATGTTTTGACTACCAGGATATATATAATAGTATGAAAGGATTGCACTGGCCTCACAACAGTGCTTGCAGGTAGCTGCTGTGAGGTCCCCAAGGTGTCTATGCCCATGTGATGTGTTTGTGCCGTGAAGGCCATTCGCTAGTGCAACAGCCACGGTGACTGCCTGACCAAGGATGCTGCTGCTCGGTTCACACCACTGTGCAGCTAGCTGTGTACCTGCTGCATCTGAAATACCAAGCTATGTGCCCTGTGACAAACATACCTCTGTGAATGATCACCAGAATACCTCCCCTACATTACTGCTCGATGTGTGCAGACAAGCTGACCCTACCACCTCAGCAGACAGCCTGAGAGGATTTCAGCCACAGCACTGGTGGCTCAGTCCTGGCTGAGCCTACGCCCTGACTGCATGCAAACCCACCCCAGCTGTCAGACACCCTGATCTCTGACACCAAGGGGTGTATGTACAGCTGTGGAACTGTATGGATTCAGTTCTTGAATGTCTCAGAAACTCTCTGTATTTAGTACTTGAAACTAAATTTAGTACTTTATTTTTTAGAAATTTATTTAGTACTTCRGAAACTCTCCAAAAAGTACAAACGCCTCTGGAAAGTAGGATGATACTGCTTTCTTCTTCCTGCTCTTGCCTCTTGGTCCTAATGAGCAAATGAGTTTTTCAAAGTGAGGAATAGCTCTTACTCTGTATATGCAGTGTCCTGTAGCACTGGGGTTGACTCTGAACTGGTGACGCTATTGTCATAACTGGTCAACATTCCTGGTCTACCRGTCAGCAAGTCGAATTCAAGACTTAGAGAGAAAAGCTCTAAGAGGTACTATAGCCAACTTGTTTGTTCTTCATACTTCTCCCCTTCTTTATTTAGTTTGTTAGGAAGTCTAGAAAGGGGCTTCAAGGGACTTACTATATCAACATTCTGTTGAGGAAAGTGAGTGCTCAATGGACCAGACAATATTAAAGCTGCAGTGAAATGAATATTGTGAAGCATCTCATGTGTGCCTTTCAACTCAAAAATTTTCAGTGATTGGTTAGTGCTGATAATTCAAGTTGCACAGAAGTCAGAAGCTATAAAAAGAGATTGATTTGAGACAGGAAAAGAGAAATGGAAATAGGATATGCATTAAGCTATGAGCATTACCAGCTGCAGTTTCTGCTCACCTTCTCCGGGTTTGGAGGCAGAGATGAGAGAAGATTTTTAGTTTTATTATTTCTGGAGAAAAAATCAAAGAATGTCAATGAGAAAAAAACAAGAAAAAAMCTCATCCCCTTGACCTTTCTATCAGCATATGCAACCATTTCTCCTGAGGAACAAAACAAATCACGAAACACAGAAGAGGAAACTTRGTGGAAGGGAAGCAAAAGGATTTGGGAGGAAGGATGGTGCAGTGGTTAGCGCATGAGCTTGCACTGGTTCAGTTCTTTGTCCTTTCTGGTCTTGTGTGGCTTCAGATCAGTTATTTCAGCTATGTCTTCTGTCCCTTTTAGTGCAATAGCATTTCTTTGATTATTGCAAGTATAAGCAGATTGAAACTAATTATGCCTTAGGCTGGGAAACCTATATGGCTCTTACCTTGGGGTAAGTAGGGTCCTTCCCTGGCAGAACTTATAACTCTCAGTAAAATCTTTCTCAGTCTTATTTCCCTCTTGTGATTAGCACGGCTAGTGCACATGCTAGCAGCAAGTCCAGCAGCACCGCACATTGGAAATGGAAGTTTACAGTGTGGGGATCTTCTTGGCTATTCCCAAGCTTGCACAGATAGGCATGTGGCAGCTTGGGCTGAGCACAAARAGGGAGTATCAGAGTAAGTTATAAATCCTCTACAAGACGATGACCTTTCTTCTGTTTTCCAATGTATCACAATTAAATATGCTCATCTTGCTTGTAGTATATTGATAATAACTTATGCTGTTCTTGTTTTGTTTGATATTGTTCTCTTAAACCTGTGTTGCATTACAAATATGTGTGCGCACACAAAGACACAGTCACGCATGCAYGCATCTGCTACAAAATAGTCTGTTGATATCCTCACCACCTGAAAAGTGTCGGAGACATCAGGGCTGAGAAGTGTCAGCTTCTTCATATGGATTTGGTCAGCTCCCACCTCCAAGACCTCTGGATTCTGGGAAGCAGGTCCCTCCTGCATGAATCTGAAGACCTCCTAGCTCAGTGCTAGGAAATCTTTTTACCAGGTCTTCCCGTGGTCTTCCAACTTCCTCTGTAAAGCACTGTGATCTTCTACAGAAGGAGACATTTTTCCTGGCTTCTCCTGTGATATTGCTTATGGTGCAAGGAGAAGGGGAACAGGTCTTTCATCTTGGCCCTGCTCCCCAGGTCTGTCACTCAAACCTCCAGYGACATCAAGCAATGCTGAGCTCTTCATGGAGCTGCAAGGAGATGGGACTGCAGCTTACTGGCTGGAAAGCAGCTTTGCAGCGAAAGACCTTGGGGTCCTGATGGACARGAAGTTGAACATGAGTCAGCCTTTGCGGCAATGAAGGCTGTCTGCATTTTGGGCTACATTACCACAGGCTGTAGATTGAGTGGAATGACTACTACCCCTTCTCCACTATTAGACATTCGTGGGACTGCATGTGGAATACTGCATCGAGTTTTGGACTCACAGAACAAGAAAGATACTGTCAAACTGGAGCAAATCTAGCAGAGGAAGATGTTTAGGAGAAGTATGTGGCGTGACAAGAGAGACTGAGGGAGCAGGTTTTGTTCTGCCAGGGAAAGCAAGCTGCTGTCTTCAGCTGCCAAAATGAGGTTACGGAGATGGCAGAGCCTGACTCTTCCTAAAGGTGCACAGTGCTGGGAGTGGGAGGCAGCGGGCACCAGCTGCAGCAAGGGAAATTCCATTACACATAAGGAAAACRTTTTTCAACACGAGGGTGTTTGAGCATTGAGATGTGTTGCCAGGACAGGTTGTGGAATCTCCATCCTTGGGGATATTGCAAACTCAACTGGGCATGGCCCTTAGCTGTCTGATGTAACTTTGTAGGTAACCCAGTGTTGAGCAGAGGTTGGACGAGATGGCCTCCGGAGGTCCCTTCAAGACCTAATTATTCTGTGATTATGTGATTCTACAGTATTGTCGTGAAAGTACGCACACACACACACACACACACAGAAAAAGGGTATGGGGAGGGTGCTTGCAATGATCAGATTCAGGACCTGGCCTTTATTTTAGGAAATATAAATAGTAATATGACTGTAAGTACAGTCCCAGAAGGGCAGTGACCATAACAGGTGCAGAACAGCAAGAAAGAGTTACAGACACCTAAGTAAACATTTCCTTCCACTGTTCCTCTTGAAGAGAGGTAGCTGGGCAACAGCTAGTCTCCCTCTCTTCTGAACAGCCAGGGCCTCTTCATTCAGAACATTGGCCACTCAGAGATAATGAATGGGTTCTTATTTTTCATCTGCTGCATTACATGCATATATTTTACAATAAGCAGAAGTGTCTGTCACTGATGGGTTACAATACTAAGAAGAGGGACAAAGCTGTAGAGATCAGCTTTTAAATTTAAGCTTGTATATCATTAAATGGTGTTTTTCCTGTGAGGCCAATGTCTGTAGCTACTCACCCCAGAGAACCTGCAGCTGAGATGCTTGACAAAGAAAGAGAAATGTATAGATGGGAAAGCAGATGGCAAAAGGACAACTAGTGAACAATAAAATAAATGTGTTTTTACATAATTACCAAGACCAGGCTTTCTTAGATGCTTACATCTATGCCTCTGTGGTACAGAACTAGCTTGATTTATTTTTGAAATGCAGTGGGTAACATCTTGTAAAAATGGGATTACATGAGACTTTCAGGAAGACAAAATTTCATAAAATGACGGCATTACTGTGTGTTTCCACAAGCTTGCCATAACTCAGAAATTAAGGAGAAGATTGTCAGCTTGTCAAAATAACTTCCAAAAATGAAAGGGAGGCAATTTGCCAAAGCTTAATAAAAACAGATGACATCTGCTCTTTCAGAGTCAGACTGATACTGCTAGCTACCTTAAATTGTACCTTATTCTCAATTCTGCAAAAGCTTTTGCCTGAGCTCAGCTTGATTACTATTGATTTCAATAGCACTATTGATAATAAAGAAGTAAGATAAGGACATATATTTAAGCCCTGCAGGATCAAAGTCTTATTCTGCTGAATTTTCTTATTGCTCCAAATCAAATTTTTTGGACATAGGGATACCACTGACACAAATAATTTGATTTTTTTTTTTTAATTAGAGATTCAGCATTTCAGTAAATTGCCAATTTGTAAAACAAATCAGCATCATCTACTCTTTGTTTCTTTATGCTGATACTTTAATGCAACAGTGGCAGAGTTACTAGCATAAAATGCTGTCACTAAAAAAATGTCAGAATGACTATTTTCTCTACATAGTTCTGTTTACAATATTTTACATCAAGAAGCTATTCCACTGACATTATCTCTTCAATTAGACAAGCCTGCTGTGCTGCTGGTAATTGCGAAGTGGATTATTGTACCAACACAAAGAAAGCTCTTCTCCAACATGTGTGTGAGAGCATAGTAGGTGGGGGCAATTATGCCCACAGTTTGGGTCTTCAGAGTTTATGAATGTCATATTTCAGAAGTATCTGGATATTCAGACTATGTTCAAGTGTCAAGATAAGCTGAGGAAGAATGACCATAGAGCTCATAAGCAGAGTTGTAATATACTCCATTTTAGCAATCCACTCTGGTCTCTAACGTGGCAGAAAATTGATTGCCTGACAGTGTCCGGTCATAATGTAAGAGCATTGGGCTCCAGCACCACTAAAGATTCACTGTCATAGGCAGTAAAATGAGGCATTAACAYATTTATATTGCCCTGACTTAGACTTGTCTTTGCCCCAGCTCTGTGTGCACTAATCCCATGCTGCCCACGCCGGGAGGGAGCACTTGCCAAACTCCCTTGCATTCAGGCTCAACATGGCATGATCCAATGCAAATGTTGTGACTGCAGGACATTTGAAATGAAGCCATGGGTTGTATGTGCACAGGCTCCCTGTCTTGGTCAGGGAATTTATCTTCACAGCCTGAAGATCACTACCTGATGGGACTCATATCTGAAGGTCCCACTTTGCAGGAGAATGCCTTAATTATCAGGTGGTGCAGAGATTTTAGTACTTTGTAGGCCAACTGTTCCCCTCACCCCAAATCACATGGGTCACGGGCTATCTCTAGACAAAAAAAGAACAGTCCGGGGCTTAGTCCTGTCCCTGAAGCAAAGTAGCACAATAAAGAGTTTGCATTCACAGACTTGTCTTCTCCCTTTAAATAAGGAGACTGCATAAAAACTGCTTATTGAAAACAGTCCTTATCTTGTGCTATCCTCCAAACTGTGCCGAGTGAGCCAAAATTGGACCAGGAACCATTATAATCATTTAAGAGAATGAATGATCATGCTCCAGAGGCTGGGTCCATGCCCTGTTTGCTTTACTGGTACAGATGAGTCCTTGGGGATTAGCGTGCCCAGCTGAGGAGACCTGGTTTCTTGCCTTTGACCCAAAACCGCTTACATGAAACAGTTGCTGGCTATAACATGAGAAGGTGAGACTCTTCCTACTGGTGGAGAAAGGCATGTCTCGATCAGTCCTTTCAGGTGGAAATTATGTGAAAGATACTAGGCTGGGTTATAATTTATTTCAAAACCTGACCCGAAATGAGTGTGTGTACCCACAGTGTGTGTACCAGAACAGGCTAGAAAAAGAGGTTTCTGTATGTAAAAACCAGCATGGAGCTGCCATGTCCTGCTGGAAGGAAGGGGAAATCTGGCAGAAGGGAAACTGGTGGAAGGAGGGATGCTTCTCTCATCTTGCAGGACTTCCTGTGGTTTCTGAACGTTTGCCATTCAGGGCAAAAATGAAACAGAAACAGTTCAGAGGTTTTCAAAAGTTAAAAGAAATCAACTCTTCCCAAACCCTTTTCCGCAAAACCTCTCTCCCTTACTCAGATCAACCCAAGCAAGCAACAAGCTGCTGGTCGAGGCACTCATCTGGGCCACCTAAATGCCAGATTTAGGCCCTTGTTCTAGCTTTCCCCTTTGTGATCAGGAACTGGGACTTGCTACGGCTTCTCCAAGTCAGAACCAGCAAGCTGTAAAGTCTGTCTGCCTCCTCAGCCCCATGCTTATTTAATGATCTCTACAGTATGGAGCTGCTGTAAGGAGAGAAGCCTCCATTAGGTAGTAATCACATCCAAGGTCTTACCCAGGATATGGGACCCTTCCTGTTCTTACTGTCTTTACTGTCTCCTTACTGTCCTTTCCTCACTCCCAGGAGAGTGTTATTCTGGGATGGAGACTTCTCAGACCCGAAATCCCGTTCTGAATCTTATAAACCTTTTCTGATTAACTTTTTTTCAAAGCCGGTAAATCCTTCCATCAACATGCTTTTGACAGTGACGTTTCCCAGCAATGACAGAAACAGCATTGAGTCATTAGAAAATCTCTTCAAGTCAGACTTTTACTGCATTGTACTTGTAAATCTGCAGAGAGTAGAGAGCTATTTGTGGAAAATTTTCCTGATGTCCTTGTTTTTCAAGGCTCTAAGGATGTATGACAAAGAAATGCACAGATGCTTTTCCTAAATATATATGCTTCAGAGTGGACTAAGAGATTTAGCATCAAAATCATCTCTCCCTAAACACAAGGTAACACACTGACATTCAAAGAGAATGGCAACAGATCACTCTGCCAGTATGTGGTGATGGATTCTCAGCTCCTTGTATGATTCATGCTGATAGCTAGATGTCAAGTCTTTGCTGCATACAAATGAAGAAAAAAAAAATAGTAACAATAAAAAAAATCTAGTGACTTCTGACAGGAAAAATCTGAGATAAGGGTGACCTACCTAAAAGAAGCTATGTATGTTAGATCCATTAATTTTATTTTCTTAGGAGTACTGAAAAGATGTGTCAGGTAGCATGAAGAGTTGCTGACATTTTCATGTACACCTTTTTTGGTTTCACTTTCCAGTTATGTGATTGAAAGCTACTGCATTTTTATGGGATTTTGTAGGAAGCCAAAGGCTAATATTTTCAAAAGCAGAGGTGTCACTCAGGAAGCTGAGCAACTCTGAAAGTCAAAGTCTGTTAATCACCTACATCATTTAGGCCAAGACCTTAACAACGAGAAGTATTTGGCTGCCTCTTTGAATTCCAGTGACATCTTAAAATACAACATCCACCTTCTGCCAAACATATTCTACTGGGTATGCTAAAAACCTCCTAAAGGTTCATACTGCTCTTTGGAGCCACGTGGAATCTTTGGCCAAACTCAGAACTGTTGTTAAGCCAGGTTTTATTTAAGAGCAAAGATAGGAATGGCTGTGCCAGACCAGGACCAATAATCCATCTCCCCCTGTATCCTGTCTCTGACAGTGGCCTAGAGCAGGCATGTTGGAAAGCGTATAGGAACAAGAATGTCACGTAGTAATACTTCTCTGCGGTATTTTCCCAGTCTCCAAAAATTAGTGTTCAACAATCTTCTGAGCCAGCGTTGTCCTCTTTGTATCAAATAGTCCTCAATGGATTTTTCTTCCTTGAGTTTTTCTGGTCAAATTTTGAACTCATCTTAATTTTTTGCTTCCACAGTGCCCTGTGCCAAAGGACTGCTGCCACCAGCCAGTGACATTTGATGCCTTCTGATTCTTATGGGATTTCTTCATTAAAAATCTACTCATGCAACTACCTTCCAACCACAAGTGTTGCAAAATCATTGGGTACTTTTCCTGTGGATATCTCTGTTTCAGCTTCCTCTTTGTAAAATACAGCCACGTTCCCACAACATGTAAGGATGCCGCTTATGAATCACTGAGATGCTGTGCCAAGCCTGTGGAAAAACCCATTGGGAAAATGAACAGCTGAACAGCATGCTGTACATGAAACTGAGGCCCAGATAGTGAATAATGAGGAGAAAACAAATTATCAGTGGGATGCTCATCAAGTGAACACCATCCTCTGGTGTACTGGACAAGCATAGACAAGCTTGTTATCCACTTCTGTAATTAGAAGCAGTGTCCTAATATATATGCAGAAATGCGCCAAATTCAGGTGACTCACGTTTGACTTACTTTGCAGTCTTAAAAAGTTGTTTCAGTGTAGCTTGTGCATGTGCATGTCCCATATCAGAGATAACACCTTTCACTTAAAATGAGACAGCTGCATATTAAAAATTGATATTGTATTTTTTCTTTTTAAGTTCTAAAACTTGTAAGAGATTCGGTTTTGAGAACAGCTGAGCTGGTTTTTCTGCGAATTTCATTTCACATCCTACCCATTGCAGTATGGATAGGCCAGTGCAAATATTATTTCTGTAAATGAAAAAGACCGCTGATAACTACTGTGACCTGTATAGATCGTATGTGCTAGGGTTAACTAGAGTGTTTATCAGGCTTATGTTGGTAATGAAAATGAGTTGCTCTTCAGTCACAGCGAGTTGTTCATAGCTAGCAGTTCCCATATACAACTAAATTGTGTTTTGTGTAGGGCAAGGTGTTTGCAAGACGTTCCAGGCTGGTAAATACAAAAGGGATGGATTTAGAAACACCTCTGAAAGCAGTATCCTATGACATTTATAATCCGGAAATATTTTTGTAACTATTGAGGAAAGCGTCAAATACYGATGCCAGCTGTCCAGCTGTGTTAGCAAAGAGCCAGGAGTGAACAGATCCAGAAGAGGTCTAAGTGGATTTCTAAAGTAAACTCTCCTTGTTCTGTCAGCTGTTTTACCTCTGGGTTAGAGCTGACATAAGCTTCCTGGTGATGCTTGAAAGATTGCCTTTTTCCTCCCCAAATCTTGCTTTCCTGCAGGTAGAGCAAGGTATTACTGTTCCACAGCTGTCAGTGGTCCACGGGACCTGGCAATAGTAGTAGTGGAAGTTTGTATTAGTGAAGGTGGAAACTAAATGCAAAGACAGATGAAAATTCAATAGTCCTATGTTCTATAATACATATCTTGTGGCAACTAACTGGGGCAGTATTCCACCATGGTCTGGTGTGACCACACTGAAAAAGGACAGGAAATAAGCACTTTTGAGTTTCAAATTAAAAAAACAAGGGAATATAAAGATAAAAAGTGAATGAGTGAAGCAAACCTAAGTAAATATAAACTGTGAAAAATTCAATTGTTTCAGGTTTTCTGGATATAAAGCAGTCTTTGGACATACTTCCCAGCACAGACATAGCAAGATGTGCCAGCCATATGTGTAGAATGGCAGAACTAAAGAATAAGAGGTATTGGGATGGAGGTGGCTTTTTGACATTAAATTTGCATCACAGCCAAAGTAATTACAGTGGTTACTCTTAGGCCACAACCTGGAGTGAAGCTGTGGTATAGTTAATTTCTTAGTGACAGAAGCTGACCTTCTCTGCAACAAGGGAACACATTGAGGAAAACCTGATGTGAGCCAAAGCAAAGTCTCACAGCTTTGTTTTTTTAGCTGTTAATACAAATAGCCATTACTCCATAACTTCTTTCTTGCAGGAGGTGTAATCTTCTGCACATGCTGASGGAGACAGAAGCAAGGTGCAGCATAAGCGGTAAGGTCATATATCCATGCTGTGGCATTACAGATGCACGGCGTTGCAGGTCTGTGCTGTACATCCAATGYGCTGTGTGATTATACAGAAGGCAGGGGAGGATGCATGAAGCCAAAAGGAGAAATCGCTGACAGTGTATGACTTTGGGGGCCCGGTGGGAAAGGGACTCTGCTGAGTGGTTGCTTTGTGGTCCGTAGCCTCTGCTTCCCCTTGCCTCTTTGCTCATTTACCCTGAGACAGTTGAATGAAAACCTCATGTACAGCCCTCGGGTAGGCATCCTCTCCCGGCAGGGGCACATAGGTTTTTGGGGTTGCCCTTTTGAGATGCCTAATTCTGCGAGGTGGCAGAAAATGGAGACTACGTTCCCAATCCTAGATACTAGGCACCCGAATTTTGGCACCAAAGCATGTAAAACRTTGCCTCCCTCAGCAGTTTCCACTGCTCAGCTTTGACGGCAGCATTCTGTGTGGCTCTGGTTTTGGCAGCGAGTTAGTACTAATTTTGCTGTGGGTATCTGGAGGTGGAGGAAGGCTGAGGGCTGATGGCAACTGCAGAACTTTGGAATCACCAGTGACTGGCAGCTTCTCCAAATGAGGCTATAAACCCCCTCCTGGGCTGGCCCGGGGCTGCACAGCCATCATTCGCGCCGATGGTCTGGCTTTCTGCAGCAAGCGTGTGAGAGCGAAGCCGTGGAGCCAGCACTGGCTGCCGACCAACAAAGTCATCCGGCAAGGAAGGTTCGTTCGCCTGCTACCGCATGGGCAGGAAATGCCTCCTTCTTCACCTGCCACACACATCAGAGTGAAATGCTAACTTGTGCGGTGTGTGTGTGTGCTTGTAATGAGAGATCTTGCTTGGCACCGAGACAGAAAATGTCAAAGATGGGTGGTAAGAATAATATCGGAAGAAATTATGGACGACTCCGTCACTCTCCCAGCAGCTTTGTGTACATGATGCTGTAGGAGCAGCCTTTGGCAGCTGAGCTTTGGGCATATTTGAGTTGCTAAAAATTGCTCAGGAGGGACCTTTCATGGGCATGAAGTCTACATGGTGCGCTGTGGGAGTCACTGGCAGTGTGGTCACAGACCTTACTGAGAGGGGAATCAAACCTGTAGCAAACAGGCAGCTAACTCCCAACACTTGCAGAGCTTCTCAAATTCTTCAATTTGTTGTAGTTACCAAAGGTGTCATCTCCTCTTCCGTCATCACAGTAATCCCTTCTACCACATGCTGTGCTAGATACTGCTGGTATCTAGCAGCTCTTTTTCATTCATTTTTGGTTACTTATTTATATTTAATGCGAGATCCCTAAGAAAATAACAAGAAATGAAAAGCAAGTTCTAGAGGTGCTTGACCAGTGTATTATTTGGTATTGCAACCCATCTGGGTATATGTAACTAACATTTAGATTTAAACAGCTTGAAAATCATTTAACATTTCCCCATCTTTCATTTGTTTCTCCTCCTCTCCCTTCCCAAAATACTGAGCTCTTCGAAGGGTGAATGAAATGCCCGTGTCACTTTTTAATATCAAGGGAGAAGCTGATATATGATAAAAATTTCAAATTCAACATTCTTTTTATTCACATAGGGAAAAGAAAGGAAGAAATGTTAGCTTATTTATTTCCAGGAAACATTAAAAATTCCCTACCCTACCCTGCAGTGTGTTTTGTTTTGTTTTGTTTTATTTTGTTATTAGTCTGTATTCTGATTGCTGCTTGGTAAAGAATAAAAGAGGATTCTTTAGTCATGGGAATGCAGAGATGTTTATTTCCACTTTGGGAGTATAACATACTTTTAAAAAAATTCAGCTGTTTCCAGAGTTAGTTACTGAAGCACCTGGTATCCCACGCTCCACCCAAGATTATAAAAATATTTGAAACTGCAGGAAGGCAATACAGCTGTGCAAGCTTATATGAGGACTTGTTGATCTAATTAAGTTCAGAAAAAGCAGCCATACTAATAAATGTGTAGTTGCTTGAAAGAGAGAGATGCCATGCCATTTGCTAAAATAAAGTTTTCCCCCTTAATTATCTGGTATATAGTTAACATTATAGTCTCCCATCATTTCTCTGCCAGTGTGGTGTGACCAAATTCTGTTCTCTTTGAAACCATGTGTTAGATAATTGTTTTTTAAGGGTGAAAAAATGACACAGTAAGGAGAAATTCAGATGCAGCTCTTGCTGTTGATGTTTGTGGCAGTGCAACCTGGTTAAAAAAAAAAACAAGCCAAACAATTTTCTGCCTTTGTGAGTGATTCTCCTTGGCAATAAATGCAGTCTTTTGTATGAAGACCCTTCTTGCCTTGATTTGCTAGACAGATATATAGTTACAGGAGAGAGCCCTGGCTGGAGGATACCATGCATATGGGGCAAAGAGCAGCAAATGTTTCAGTGGATGGGATTCAATTCCCGGAAGGGCTGGATGCGTCACCTCCCGTTGGCCCAACTGGGGGAAACCTCCAGCAGTCATCCTGGGAACAGGAAAAGTGACACCATGCATCCTTGCTCACATTAAATAAGGGAGGTGCTAAAGTGATGTTCAACATTCAGGGATAAATGAGGGTATGGAAAATGGTATTGCGTATAAAAACGGGTCTACCTCTGAAAGGCGAAACCGAAATCCAAAAGAAAAGCTGTTTGTTACAAATGAAGTTTTTCTGCAAAACCTTAGTGTGTGGGATAAATAGGGAATTTTCAGCTTTCCCCAAACTCAATAATCCCAAACTATTTGGAAGAATTGCCACAAATCTATATGCGAAGCTGTTTGTAGTTTTCTTGGTTACATACCGTATGTGGCAAGTTTCTGATGTTTAAGTGTAATGACCATAAATCACTATATGATTAGTTAGCAGAACATATATTTGTATAGGGGTGTGTCCTGGTTTCAGCTGGGATAGAGTTAATTTTCTTCCTAGTAGCTGGTATAGTGCTGTGTTTTGGATTTAGCATGAGAATAAGGTTGATAACACACTGATGTTTTAGTTGTTGCTAAGCAGTGTTTATACTAAATCAAGGACTTTTCAGTTTCCCATGCTTTGCCAGCGAGGAAGTACACAAGAAGCTGGGAGGGAGCGTAGCCAGGACAGCTGACCCAAACTGGCCAAAGGGATATTCCATACCATATGACGTCATGCTCAGTATATAAGCTGGGGGAAGTTGGGTGGGGGGCAGTGACCACTGCTTGGGGACTGGCTGGGCATTGGTCGGCAGGTGGTGAGCAATTGCATTATGCACCACTTGCTTTGTATATTCTTTTTATTATTATTACTATTACTACTACTACTACTACTACCACTACTTCACTTTATTTTATTTCACTTATTAAACCGTTCTTATCTCAACCCATGAGTTTTCTTACTTTTACTCTCCCGATTCTCTCCCCCATCCCACCGAATGTGGGGGGAGTGAGCGAGTGGCTGTGTGGTGTTTAGTTGCTGGCTCGGGTTAAACCATGACAGGGTGGTAAATCAGTACTAAATGCACAGCATGTGGAACAAAGATCACCAGTTCACTCACTGGTCTTTAGTTTTTCACTTGAAAATCAATCAATCATTTGGTTACATAACGCACTGATAGATGGGAAATTTTTTTCACCTATTTGGTCTGCATCCTGTTTGATTTTGAAGTGTTCCTGGCTAAACTCACTGGCAGTGTTTTCACGTGGTAATAGTGTGTTTACATATTGTCAGGGGAGAACTCTGAAACTTGAGAAATCATCTAAGTGAGGTTTTAATATAAAAGCAGAGTGACAGAATTTTTGGAAACAGAAAACACCAATGACTGAAACAATGGCAACAGTCAGGATATGCAAACAGAGAGGAAAGATGAGTTATCACCACCCTTTTGTTACATATTTTTGCTTACTAGAGATGTAGTTATACTTGAGATGTGCTGAATCCTATCTCATTTGGCTGGGTCATCAGTGAGGCTGATACTTCAGAAAGACAGTTCACCATAACTTCTGTGCTGGAAAGCATATGGCGTGGGTGAATATAAACCACTCTCCGGACTTAGGCATGATAAATGTGAGCATTGAGGACGCCACGGACAGATATTCTAAAACCTGTGTAATATCACTCCAACTCTTCACATGTTTCTTCTCTCTCTCTCTCTCTCCAGTGATATGAAACAAAAAGAAAGTTAAATGAATTTGTAACTATTTCATGCTCAAGTACACAAAAGCATCCTTGCTAAAGGTGGTCTCCTCAGCTTGTTTGTCTCTATCAAAAGCTGCTGCAAGTTTGGTATAATCATTGCCTGGGATTCAGAAGCGTGTCGTCTTAGAACCTGCGCCTGAAAACACGGSTGCTCAATTTCATGTGTGAAACTGTACTTTTCAGGACTGGGTCTGCAAACTTTGCTAAAAGTAGGTATAAATGTGTCTGAATGGGTTGGGAGAGCATTTTGTTAGGGAATCAGTTGATGATCAGTTTATACAGTGACATACAACACCTTGAAATGAATATAGTACTAGGATATGAGATATGAGAAGTGCAAATATGGTATCAAGAGAARTCTTCTAACTTTTCATATTACAAGGGGAAAAAAAGAAAACATAAGCATATGCTTTTATATGAGATGCTTTGCTAAATATGGTAACGGATCATGGCCTTAAAGTAGTAAAAAATTATAAATACACATTTTATCATGTAAACTCAGTACTGTTTAATGACAGGATGACCAAATCTATAGATAAAGTGAATGAAAGATGAAATGTAATTGGATTTTAGTAAGTATTAGATAATATTTCAAAGTCAGTTCAAACCAGCTGTGGTATGAACACCATCATGCGGATCAAAATCTGGCTAGCTGGTGATAGAAAGGCTGTAAAAAGAACAATATGTTAAATGGGAAAAGATATCTAGTTGGGTGATGGCAGGGTTAGCTCCTCAGTTCTAAATTTCCTGGCCCGGAAAGCAGTGAATAACATCCTTATGAAATTTACAGCCATCAGGGAGATGTTTTAGAGAGCAGTGAAGACATGAAGAAAAGGGGCCTAGAAACAGAAATGAGAATTGCTAAATAAAAGATCATCTGCACACCCACAAAGGGGCACAGAGAGGCAACGGCAGGAGGGGGAGCCCAAATAATATCCTGCCCTGGCTCCTCCCAGGCCCACAGCAGGCACCAGCAGCCCTGATATCACCAGCCCCTCTCTAGATACCCAGAGCAGYACAGGGGCAAAGGCAGGTGGGAACCCAAGCTGCAGGCACAGAGGGGACACCCTGTCYAGTCCTCCCTGGGCTGTCCCAGGAGAGCCTCAGCCCCCGTGTCCAGGTGYGACACCCATCAGGATGAGTCAATGCCAGGGTACTTTTGGGATGGAGGGGGATTACTGCCTTGGGGCATGGGACACGTTGGGGCATGCTGGGGAAAAGCATTTCAGGATCGCACAGAACTTGTTATGGGACGTTTAGGGGAGGAACTAGGGAGGGATTTAGGTGATTTGGGGAGGAACAAGTGTGGGAAAATAAGAGGGATAAGAGGATAAACAGGACCGGTCCATGTAAACAGTATGCTTGTCTGGCCATGCCCTGTGCCTGATCAGTGCAGCCTGTCCTGCCTGCTTTCTAAACTGCTTTCTAACCTTTTCCTGTGTGAGGGACTCTCCATCTGTGTGTGTGTGTGTGCGCGCGCGCATCTGTGCGTGCATATATATGTGTGTGTGTGTATATATATATTTTCTCACTCGCAGACCTYCATCCTGCTCAGCCAGAGAGGGGAGCAGGATGAGGCCATTGGTTTTGTCTGTGTTCAGGTGAGTGCTCTATGTGTCTGTCTGATCTGTGTCCAGCCATGTACACGTGCACAGATGTGCTCTGTGTAAACATGCCTACTGGCAATACATTTTCATCCTTGCTACTGGTTGGAACTGGGGGCATTGATGTGCACCAGCCTGGCCTTTCTCAGGCTGTCACATACGGCCCAATATTTTGTCCCCTAACAAGAATGACAGAAGAAGAAATGACACTGCTAAAAATACCTAGAATTATCTGTATGGACGAACTTCTCCTGAAACACATTTGAATCTGAAAGGAGATGTGGCCTTGTAAAAGAGGGTATTAGCAAGCAGAAGAGTTCTGCTCCAAATTTCCAGCCTGACCTTTGGTTGAATCTTAACATATGATTTACAGTGATAAAGAGTATCTGATGATGAACTTGCAAAGATTAATTGGGTTTTGAAGCATGTAGCTTTGATAGTGGGGTTGATGAAGCCGTAGCATCAAGATCAGATTTAGTAAGAGAGACTGGGAGCTGTACCTTCTTGCAACGTGCTGTTACCATCGGCCAAGGTAGCTGCCTTTCCAGGCCATGTGAGGACCACTGCCTTTCTTCAGCATACTGCAGGTGTATCTAGCTCCCCACAGCCCATTGCCACTCATGGCCCATTTATTCATATTCTTAGTAGGGTCAATCCACGTGCGACGAATTGCGGGTTAATACATCTCACTGCGAGCTGTACCTCCCTGGGTGGTGTGAATCTGCCTTATGCATTTCTACACTGCACTGCAGTTGCAATAGTAGTAGGAGGACATATGTTATCTGTTTTCCACTTTTAAAGATGGTTATGATGGTAATTCTTTTTGTATTCTCTAGAAAAACATGAAGGGAGGTCACTACTTCATCTAACATGAATGATCACAGCGTTGAGCCTGAAATTTAAACCAAGTGTCTCAGGTGGGAGGTAGCAGCCCCTGAGTGACTGTTGGCTGCAATGGGGAAAAGCTGATTAGTTTTGTCTGGGTACCTCACTTTTGACTGCTGGTTATGTGAGGTGACAAAATGTACACAAAAGACTTGCCAGCATGCTTCTCCAGAGCTGGATTCAGATCACCTCTGTTAGGTGTCGAAGAGATTGTTGTCTGATTTAAGATAGTTCCCTGAGGCTATTCCTGTAGGCAACAGAGTGATGCAGGCACCTTCAGGGATTGATTCCTCCTGTCTGAGGTACAGCAGATGAATCACCTTCTGGAGGTGCCTGTTTCTTTCTTTTGACTCTAGAGGCAGTCCAGCCTAGCTTTGGGTGGGTGTCTAAGGCACAGATGACTCCAGCTGGGAGCAGGAATCCCACCCACAGCATTCAGCACAATGTGGCTCTGCTCCTAGTTAGCCCTTCAGAGCATCACCGTAATAGAAATCACTGCACGCAAAACCACGACATTGAAATGCATGCTGTATGTTTATTAAGCATTTGATTTCTCTGGGGCTTTCTATAGCGCTCATCACTCAAGAAGCTGGGTTTTTCAGAGTTAATGACTTTATTTTTATTACAAGCTGGCTAATGAACCAGATCATCTGTAAATGGGAAACAGCTACAGAGGTTGAGATGGAAATGTCTGTGATTTTGAGTGGCCAATCAGAGGTGGATAGTACCACTCTCTCTGCTTGATCTTCCAGTGTCCTTGCTTGCAGGTTTTGCTCTCTGATACTTCCACAGCAAACATTTTTCCTCCGGATGCCTTTGCATCATGGAGTTAGCATTTGCTTGTGCTCTACTTAGACCCAGCTAGGGGACCAATGAAAATATATAGAAATCTGGCTCTCAGATGAGGCGCCTGGACCAAACCTAGAGCAGCTCAAAATTGCAGTTTTGTGCCTCATTGTGCAGAGTCTTCAGATGTTTTAGCTGCAAAAGTCAAATGGTTTCTATTGAACATGCACGAACTGTACTTTTGAAGGGTCTGTAACTTGGCTGAATTTGTTCAGATTTTCGCTGGGTAGGAAAAACAGACAGACAAGCTGTCCTGTCAGTGCCAGCTATGAAATGTGTGCTCTGAAGTTCAGGATTTTGAAGAAAAAGTTGCCAGGATTTACCAGGACCAAGTGTTACTTGTTTCTCTCCTTGGCCCAGTAAAGACTGAGAGGGATAAATCCTAAAGCCATACCACCCAGCATGTAAAATTTGAACCTCAAATTGTGATAGTTTGGCAAAGCCGTAAAGTGAAATGCAGGCTGCAGAACGTGAAGTGCTGTAGGCTGGCAGCAGGCTGGGCTTCCAGCTTCCAGCCTGCTGACATAATTTCATTACACACTTCTAAGTTATTTTCTTGTATTTGCTGTACTGTACTACACTTATGCGCCTTTATGCCGGGAATGTATTTACTTATATATAGCTTTCCATGAAAAAGTGATTTATCTGCATATACATGCAATGCAGACAGATGGAATATATTCTAGTCTATGTAGTACCAACAAAGATATGCTCTTGTTTTCCCTTTATATTTAACTTAAAGTACTTTTTGAATGCCACCATCTGCATAGCAGTATGCCACAGCAAAACCCACTGGCCCTAAAAACAAAACCTCTGAAGCAAAACCATTCTACTTACCCCCCCTTTTTTCAAGTGCCCAAGGAAATAAAGAAACTAATAGGTGTCATAAGGCATTTTTGTGTTATTTTAGATAAGCATAGTTGTGAATTCTAAAGCTGCAAATTCCTTACATCCACCCCTGTTAATTAATAAAATTGCTTAAATATAAGTTAGGCATCCATGTAAATGTTTTCTTAGTAAGTTTAAGGATGGGCCCAAGAGCGTGACTGGAGAGCAGTCCTTCCCCACACGCTTCACAAGCTCCAGCTCACACTCACCGCCTGACCTTTGCTGCGGAGATGTGTGGGCTGGGGACAGCTTTACAGTGCCCATATTCTATTCAGTTCAAAGGAGATGGATTTAATTACAAGTGCTATAATTTGAAAAGATTTTGTATTTCAGAAAAGCTTTTAAAAATCCTTGCTGGCAAACTAAATAAATGATCCTTTATTGCATTTCTTCATCTTTGCGTGGCTGCAGGGAGTTTAACAAGGACCTCTGCTGTTCGTTTAATTTATTACACCACCTTACACTTTACATTCCTGTAAGTTCTCTTTTTATGAGTTCTCGTTTTGTTGGTCTTTCACAACGTTTTTTTCATGCCCCTTGTGTGCTTACATGCACCAATTATATGTCACGTAAAAATCGTAAATCCTCCAATACCAGCTGGTGTAGTTAATAAACTTGTAACTTTACCCTTGTTGAACTATGTCAAATCCCTGTAACATCTGGCATGTTTTAATTTCTATGCTATCAAGGGTTGAATTTTCATTTAAGAGCTCCCAGATACGGACCTGTCAAGAATTCGTTTGCACTACAGCTTCTTTAAGCTCCTTAAACTGCATCTGTAAGTGTGAAGATTTTCAATTGACAACTGCTTAATATTTATGGAATTTTTTTTGTTTGCTTCATTTGTGTTAAGGATTTTTTTCCTTTTTTATTTTCTGTCTCGTTTTCTGATCTGGTGAGTAGCCCAACCAAATGAATAATGGATTGCCATTTCTCCCTGCTGTGCTGGTCTTTCTGCCTGTGCTACTGGCTCCGTACCTACACCCCCTCCTTGGAAGAGGAGGTGGGCAGCTTTGGACAGGGGGAATGTGTAAGTGAGAGCGGTTAGGTTAGGAGTACAGTTTTGTCTCTCCTGCTCTGTCATGTGAGATTTTTGTAGCATGCCTATTCTTAATATTTTTTAATAACACTGAATTTATGCCCTTTGATACTCAACAGTGCTCTCCTTAGTACAACTGGATTTCAGTATTTCTTTCCCACCGTTTGTACTGGGCTGGGCACACAGGTCAGAATAAACCTTCCAGAGGTTTTGCTTGTATCACATTTGGCCTCAAACTCCTGCCCTCCCACCTGCTTCCTTATTTTTTAAACAAAAGGTAGTAGTCTGGTTGAGGAAGGTTTGCTGGAGTGTGTCAAAGGGTTAATACGTTCCTCTCTCACTGCAGTTTAATGGATCATCCGTGTCTTCCATATTAGCTCATCTGAGACTACGCCAAATGATATATGATCTGTGTAGGCACTTTCAGGCAAACCATACCATTAGCAACGCTTCCACAGCATCCCCTCATCTGTGTGAAAAAACGCTTTGAAAAGACAGGCTAAAGCATGTTGCTGGTTTCACGAAAGGGATGAATAAGGGGAGAGAGAAACAAAACAGAGCGATACGCAGCTGGGGCCTCACTGTCACCATCTCTTCTCCTTGGTTCAAGGTTATGGGTCTGCACACCAGTTCAGATTTAAAGTCTATCACATATCCTTCTCTCTTGGCTAGAAAGCTACAATGGTATTAAGATGGAAAGAAATCGCTCTGCTTGGGGGAGTCAGTGGAAACCCTTTGCTAGGAATGGGTATGGCTCTAAATATGCTCGTAATGTAATAAAGCAATAGGTCCAGCAACATGGTGGAAAGAGCCCTGAAGGCAGCTGTTAGTCTGCGCAGACTGGAAGACCTGCTGAAAATAAGCTAGTGTGTAGCTTTGTGAAAGACCCAGCCAGAGACTGGCAGCTGGAGAGATGCTCAGCTTCTTGGAAGCATCCCTTCTGGGCAGAATGAGGGAGGGTTTTCAGCATGTGCATGATTTACCATCTGCAGTGTAACTCACACCAAAGCACAGCATTACTGGGGGGAGAGGGGCTTGACGACAATTTCCTCTGTCTGGGGTTCCTAAGCAGAAGGTTGTGTGGTGTGGCACATGTAAAGTCAACATGAAACTTTGAGAGAGTGCMAGAGTTACAGGTCGTGCAACACAAGCACATCAACCTGCTTTGTGGGAGCGACTGTGCAGCACCATCCAGAAAATTCAGTACTTTGTGGCCGCTATACACATACCTTAAACCACCTGATATTTCTGGATGACCAACGGCCCAGCCTAAGCTGTGCATGCCTGGAGCTGCAGGTTGTCAAGAAATCCCAGGCCCCGGTATGCATCTCCTCTGACCTTGCTGAAGGAGATCTGGGCATGTGGTAATCTCTACAGAGGTCAGGCGTGTGCTCCCAYGAGGCGCTCTCTCAGGGCAATAACCCTCTCTTGCTCTAGTTCAGAGCAAAGGCTGTGTCTGCATTGCCCTATGAGCTGGATTAGGTTATTTCCCCCTCCACAAACTCTGAAGGAAGGACACTGTGGTCTACCAATATAGTTGCTTACTAAAATACCTGTAAGTAGGTACTATACATTAACAGCATCTTTCATTTGTTTTATATGGTACAACGAAACACTGCCTTTTTCCTGACTCTCCTGCTTTGGGAATGGCAGTGGACCTGGAGTGGGTTATTTATGAGGCTGAACTCCCCCTGCTGACTTACACATGGATGTCTCAGCTGTACGAAGGACCTAGAAATGGGACTCTTGTGAAAAGGGAGGGAAAGGGAATAAAACCACTCACTGTTTCTAACTGGAATTTGAATTTAGGAAAAGAAGTTCTTTCTCCATGCTGAAGCGTTAGCACACCAGGGATAAGTGGTCATGTAGCTACTAGAGCTAACCAATAACAACAGTGCAAAACAGTTGCTATTCCACAAGGAAATCTCTCAATTGGTTAGCTGACTTTGTATTTTACATCAGTCATGTAACTTTTCAGACTTTAAAATAAACTTACATTACATAATTCCTAAAGCAAATGGCATAATTTTGTTCTAATGTGTTTAATTAACTTATTACCATTAATTAACACTGTGGAAATCACTARTATGATTCAGAATTTGCTACTCTCTTTCTCCATGTTTTTCTTCTTGTCTGCACACACTGAAGTCAGAACTAGGAAAAGAACATGGACCTCCTAAACGTACGAGCTCGACACAGTTGTATTTGGTGTCTTTACGACCCTCAGACCACGCATCGCTCTTAGAGGTGATGAACACTCAGGAGACTGTTAATGAGCTATGAAACCTTGTACATTCAGCTTATCAATCTAAAGCCACTCAGGCTGACAATGGCTGAACAGTCTGTATATGACTTGTAGAGGGATTTACATGTGTGATTGTGCAGGCTGGACTACCGTTTCCACCTACTTTGATGGTTCCTCAGTTTTCTGCTAAGGTAGGGAGGCAGAGCAGTGAGAGGACCATTGCCCTTTCTGTGTTTGTCCTGTGGACAAAGCATAAACATTAATTCCCTTGTTTCAATCAAGATCCCTGCTATACTTTTTACTTCACATTAACAACTAGTGCTTTAAAAGTCTGCAGCACTAGTATAGTGTGGGTTTGCAGATGGGAGGAGAGCCTCTTCTCTACTCGCATGGGCACCCTGGCGTGGTGCACGCTTCTGTTTCGCTGGTGCCGCTGGGCTCAGAAAAATGCCCTCTGTTTCGGCAGACGCACATTTCACGCTCAGCCCCCCCTTACATACAAGTAGTTTATAGTCACAGGGAGGGTCATTCTTTCTGGTGTGTGCTCATCAGACATGTGAGGTTCATGTACAACCAAATGGTACAACATCTCTATTGCCTTTTGTCAGGGGAAGCCAAATGTTACCATGTCATCATGACTTACAACGCGTCAGCTCCGCATCAGCATCATTTTAAGTTCACTGATTAATTTATATTATGGTTTTATCTTTTGGTGTGTATTCATGTACACATAAGCAGTAGTGGAATTGCAATGTGGCTCTGACTCTGTGCAATACTATACTTCACCAAACCTTCAGCTGGTACCAGTGTATTACAAATCAAGTACAGCATTATCTGTATCAACTGGATAAATATATCAGTTTATGCCTATAATCTTTCATGAAGCTTGTATGACACTCTTTGTTTTTGGGGCATAAAAGACTATTTGGTGTAACATTTGAGGAATGGGAGAAAGCTGTATCAAGGCATTATTTTACAAGCAAATGATGCTTTGGCTTATGCCTTGGTAACTGCATGGTATTGTTTAATTTTCTAATTGTTGAATTCTCTATCTCCAAGTAAATGTTACCTTAAGTTCTTGCTAAATTAATTAAGCTTTTGTTTGCCTATATGAAGGAAGTTCCTATCTAAATAGTTCTAGCTTATTTGGGGACTCTGTCAAAAGGAAGAGAAAATTACACAGTGAAAATACTTTTCCCTGTACYGGTTACTGAGCTTCAGCATACCTTTAAACTTTTTCAAATTGTGGCAGTTCCAGAAAGTAGCCAGTCTTGATTTGAAGATGTGAAAAGATGGAGAGTCTTTCCTAAAAACATTTTGTATCTAACTGAAAATCTTATCATCTAACTCCAGTTATTAATTCTTGTCATTCCTTCCTTTCTGTTGGTTCRTAGGGACCTTCAATATGCTATTTGTCATTGTGAAAGTGCTTGCTGTGACCAAGCCAGCTCAGTCCTCTGGGGCAATTTTGTTAGCTCCATAGATTCAGCATCTTAGGTTTCTTACTAGAAAGGATTTTTTAGTTCTTAGATTATTCTATTCGTTTTTCATTTTTAGCCCTCTCCATTTTCCTCCATCCTTCGTAAAATATGGATACCAGCATTATGTGCAATATTTCTGTACATGCTGTGTGCAAATGTAAAATCACTTACTACACCATTCACTGATTTCTTTACACAAAGGGATCACAGGGATCACAAGAATCACACCCATCCTTTTTTGCTGGCCTCATACTGAGAATTCATGTTCTGTTTCTTTTCACAGTTTGGTCTTGAAAAATTTGTAACAGCTTGACAGTTATCCCCCTATTGCCTCAAAAACATTGTTTATCTTTTCCATTTAAGAAGTCAGCTATTCTACAATTTTTTTTTTGGGTGTCCATCCCCCATTCTCAAAGATGGGCACTATAATGGGCCTTTTGCATTGTTCTGGAACTTCTCTTTTTCTCCATGAATTTTGAAAGGTGTAAAGATTAGTTCATTCAGGTCCCTAATTATGCTAGAGATGGTGGGAGTGGGACCAGGTGTTTGGGTAACATAGGTAAGTAATCTCTGACTTGTCTTTGTTCTAGCCTGAGCCATTACCACTTTGTCACTGATGTTAACTGTGTCAGCCATCTGAGCCCAGTTTACTTTCTTAATGAAAATGGAAGCAGAGACTGAAGCAAAAAAAAAAGAACTAAATGAATTGCCCTTCCCAAAGCCATCTGCTACCACCTTTCTCCTTCATTTAGTGGAAGACCAGGTCATCCAGTTTGTTCTGATTTACCATAATTAATCCAGTGTAACCCTTCCTTTCTCTGCCTCAAATCAGCCAATGTTTTCCAAACATGTTGTTTTCATAATATTGTTCCCTCCATGTTGGGCCATCTTTTCCTCATTGTGAAGAGCCTTTCAAATGATTTCCATTTCTGGATGAAAACCCATTCTTTTGTTTTTGCAGTGTAGAGTTTTTTTCAGTGAATTATGGTTTATGGCCATTCCTCGCAGGTGAACTGCCCACAGCAGTGCTTTAGGAGTGCAGTCAAATGTCACTCATGTGGTGCAAAATGGTCTCATTTGATTTGAACCTGATATTGAATTTTCCTTCTTTATTTGCCTCTGATGAAATGCCCTCAAACTTCTACAATCAGATTACTTCCTCATTAATCGAAATTCCTAATGACCTTTTATAAATGTCTCGGTATACCAGCATCTCATTTTTCCTGCAAATCTTACACAAATTCACAAATGTAGTTGCCCTTCAGAGAGATTTCAGTCTTAATAACATTTGTTAGGAAGTGACCTCTTATTTTAAGTCAACTTTGCTGACTCAGTACATATCTCAATGCTGCAGCTATCAGCAAATCTGGACAGCCAACGTCAGTGTTAGCCTAGCAGGCAAGTCACTAGCTGGCAATGAGAGTTGGGGTAAACCTCTGAGCTATCCCAACCCAAGCTAACTTGTCTGGAATCTTACAAAAGAGGATAAATGGGAACGGTAGCAACATCGTATAAACTAAGATAAGTTTCCTGTGAATTATTTTGCAGGAGGTCTGATTTGTCTCCCCTGATTTAATGTCTGGCTGATCTCAGATCAGCTCTAGGTCTCAGTGCTCAGCCTAAAGCTCTGCAACCCTGAACATGATGCTCCAGAATCATGACTAGTGCTGAAAGTACAAACCTCCCAAGCCTCAACAATAAAACCTCCAACGTAACTTTTAAAGTCATCCCCAATTCTATTACTACTTGAGTTTTGCTCCTTGTTTCAAGGGAGATGTCACATGGATTTTACTCTTTAAATTACTGGAGCATAGCTTTGCATGTCTCCTTGGTATGCTATCATAGTCTCCTACAGAACTGTTTGATCTTTTAAGAAAATCTTCCTCCTTTACCTGCGGGATTAAAGAACCCATCTATGACACTGTATGAATTCAAGTTTCTTCTCTGCCTGACTGGGAACAGGATTTATTACTTCACATGAGACCTTTCTTAAGCAGGGTTTGGCTGCATATCCCAAGGTGACCTACTGCACTGTCTTCATCTGAGGATGTTCCATCTTTACAAAATATTCATTGCTGAATCAAATGTAAGCCAAGACATATTCCCCACTGAGCTCTAGATTTCCATGCTTGTGGCCCAGTGGATATTCAATAAGCAAGACTGAGAAGCACTATGAACAACTAGATAATATCTGCTAGTTTGGGAAGAATAACATAAGGAAACAGAGTTTTTTATTAAAATCCCTACTGCAAAAGAGGCATTAGAGTTTTATTTGACTTGTGTCAGTACTTTATCAACAGGACTGCTCAGGGGAAAGAATGGTCAACAGCACCTGCTGTGTGTTGTGGGTATATCCCAAATGGCTGGTCATACTCTGAAAATGCCTTGCAAGTTGGACCCTGGGAAACAGAAGAGGGGTCACGAGCACTGAAAACCTTTCTGGGGGTCAAGTACAAAACACATCAGCAGCAGATAGGGTCAAGYGTATATCCTCCATGAAGAAAACTTAAGGGAAGATGTTGAGTAGGGAATGTATTGAGAAGGCAGTTTCAATATCTTGATGGTTAGGCAGTAGCTAAGTGTAGCATATGGAAAACTAAAACATCATTAGGATTTTAATCCGGTTTGTGAATCCTGCCTAAGATCAGGAGAAATAATGTGCATACTTTGCACAGGAGTATAGATCTCCAAACATGGCAAATGCTCTTGTATTTCTACCAGTTCTGAAACACCTATTAGAAAGTTTGTTCTTCTGTTCTTTTTCCCACAGCTCAGAATGCCTTTAGCAAGGATTTAGTCTCCCTTGAAAAGGGTCTGCAGGGACTTAGCCTTTTTCCCAGAAAAAATAAGGATAAATAAATTAATAAAAACAAATTTTACAAAATGTTGTTGATGCATTAGCTTCAGCAGGGTGCCAAATCTAACGTCTACGTGGAAGGAGCCTTCCAGGGCTCTGACCTGCATTGCAAATTGTCTGTAATTTAATAGTGAGTGAAGCTTAGTGGGAGCAATTTCTTTCAAATGTTTGCTGCCATTAGCTTAGAGGAGAGGAAATTAGAGGAATCCAGAAGTTTTCATTTCCAAGTGAAGTCAGTCACACAGCACAGCACAAGACCTTTTTAAATTGCAATATGGCATCATATTAAACAGAAGCCATCTGTGTTTCCTTTGGCTTTCTATCAGTTTACATTTTTTTCTTAGATGTAGTAGTAGCAAATGTCAGAGCTTTTTCACCCTCTCCTATAATGCAAAATTAGTATATGACTGTTTGTAGATCTATAGCTCTCAGCTGACCCACTGCTGCAAACCCTGAGTTGTGTGAGCTGCTCGTCTTCACAGAAGTACCACCAGTGAACTTAAATGGCGCCTCACACGAATTGTAACCTAGATCCTGCAAAGTATTAAAACACTTGTTTAATTAGCTTGCTAGAGGGGAGTTTTGAATTAGTTGTTTTTTTTTCAGAAGTAGGACTAAAGGCAGTTGCAATAACATGTGTGGTTCCTGAATATCTTCTAAAATGACACTGTAGTTTCCTACATTGTTGGCTTCCAGGGCAGCTGTGCTAAATCTGGCTGTGATGATTAAAAATGCTGTGGTCCCTAACTGTTTCCCTGCCTCTCTGCTGGAAGCTACTGCCTCCATAGTAGGATAGGCAGCTATCCTGCTACATGCCAGCTGCTCAACTTGTGCAGTTTGCAGCCTGGGCTATTAGCTTTTACTGCAACTGGAGATAGGCTAGTCTCTGAACAGCATTGCCTTGAGGTGTAATGCCGTACTGGTCTGCCGTAACAGCAATAGACACCAGCAGAAAGGGAAAGGCAGTCACTGGGAGGTGAGGAAATATTATTTTCCCCTGGCATGAATTGCTAGCGCTTGTGGACCTTTAATGACTTTTGTTTCTTCAGGATTTTGCCAAAATAGACACAGTGTGAAGTGACTTTATCAAAGAAGTGCTTTACTGCTGTTAATGAAATAAGAGAATAGTGATTAAGGTGAAATGATGCCTGAAAATGAAAGGAAAGCACTATTAGATACTGTTGGGCTAGATGATAGTCATGTGGGCCACTAGCAAGGTATATGGATAGACCCCAGTACTAGTGAGGTGTACGGGCTGTGCCTCTGCAGTGTCATTGCTCCATCCACACAAGGAAGGAGGCTGGGGCTGTGCTGCCTGAGCAGGGGAGGGTGCTGCCAGGGACCGAACTTGGGGTGGAGGGGCCTTGAGGTCTGATCCTGCCTCCCTCAGGAAGGAGAAGGGGCAGGTGGTGTCCGTGGAGCTGGTGGCAGGGCAGGAAGCCTGGGGAAGGGAGAGTCTTGCTGGGACAGCCTTAACCATCAGCTAATGAACAGTCTGCAACTTTAACTGCTGATTCCCAAGCACTAGTGGTTTCTTAATCTTGGCAGTGAGATGTGAGCATTTAGAAAAAAATTACCAGGGATTTCTGACAGCAGGGACAAGAGATTGATGCGCTGCTGTAAGGGCACCAAGACGTGAGGCCGTGTGTGTCTGGAAGTGAGCTCCTCGCGTGCAGCCTGCGCCCGTCGGTGCTGCCAAACCTCTCTCCGTCCCTCATCTCCCCGAGGGCTGACAGCTCCGGGGGCTGGCAGGGAAGCTGTGCTCAGATGGGCTGTCGAAGCTGCCTGCGGGGCTGATGCCGTCAGGAATGTGCGTTTGAACTGGACCCTGTGGGGAGATAGCATGGAGAGATGAGCTCTGGAAATAGGAGATTTTGATGATTCCTGCTACTTAATGGACTGCCTACTGGGTTTGCTGTGAGTGGGCCTTTGAACGGCTTTGCTGCTAGGGAGAGGGGAGGTGGGTGCCTTTGATAGCCAGGAGTGGTATGGCTAGAGATGATCCTGCGCCTAGCATTAGTCAAGGTTAGATTGAGTCTGGCAGTGACAAAACTGGGGGAAGGTGTCCGTCATGTGCAAAATACTGCTTGTGTGTCAAACAACGGTGTCCTGGCTGGGGTGGTTCGAGGGTTGCTGGGAGCACTGGGATCCTCTACCAGCTCACTGGGTACAGCAAGGAAAAGGGTGCAAGTTTTCAGGTATATGGGGTGGGATTGATCTTGCCAAACTGCAGCAACTCACCTCATCCTAAGGCCAGCATGTAAATTGGTTCAGGCGAGTTCCTCTCATGGAAGCTGTGGAACACCAAAGGGCAGAAGAGTTGCACTGAATTTGTTTGTTTTCATAAACTTTCAGCAGTTTTGCTTTCATAATTCATTTTCTGGGTCACTTTCTGGTCCTACTAGTTTGTTATTACACAAACTTGTGACAATCCTGGCAGCTTTGCACTGATTACAGTAAGTGTGTTCAATTAGATCAGGCTCCTTTTTTAGGTATAGATGTGCAAAAATTGAGATGGATCAGAGACCAGCTGAAAAATTGCACCTAATATTTTAATTAAGGTTTTAACTTATCTAATACTATATCCTGTCTTTTGGAGCAACTAAGATTGCTTGTGGGGGCTTTTTTCCTGGGATGTTCAGGCCCCCAGAAGCCAAGTAGATGCATGAACTGAACAGCTGTGAGAATAGGCAACCTTTCTGGGCCTTTTTTTTAACTTTTTTTTTTTTTTTTTTAAAAAAGCTTTTCTATTTTCTTGCTCTGTTCCTGGGTCTTGATGTTTTCTAATAGTGTAAAGTCCTGTGCAGCCTGAAGAGATGTAATGAAAGCTTAAGAAAAAATGGCAATGGTGCTTTCTAAACTCTGCTTAATGATGTAAATGCAATGCAGATGAATGCCTCTCCTCCAGCTGGCTAACTCCAGTGGAACTCATTCACACACCCACATGTACATACACATACTTGTGCTTTTTCCCTTTTTGTGGCCTTAAAAAAAAACCAAAACAACAAACAACCCAGCAAACCTCCCTTCTGTTCATAGAACTAGCAGATCTTGGTCTGCTCTGCTGAAACCATGATTAATGAAGTACAAAATGGATAGTTTCCTTATCGAAGGGCTACTGACAGATTGAAGGCTGATTAAAGCTGACTGTTGCTTACGTGTGAAAGGAGGCAACTACTTGATTCCTGGTGGGCAGCAGACGTTATTCTGTGTGCTCTTGATGGGGCTGGAGGACTGGCAGAAGGATTCCTGGAAGAGTGCAAATTTTTCTCTAAGATGAAGCAGCCAAATGCTTCCTATGCAGTTTGTCCCAGCTTTTATATATTAAAAGATATATAAATGCATTTAGAGTAAGGAGGGGTGGAGAACCCTTGTGGAAGCACTCAATAAATCCTGCATMAGGTAATAAACTGSCTGATATCAAAGGGCTCATCTGCTMCTTAGAGATAAGCTCTTATGTGATTTGATACTTATCAAAGACCCATGAGTTTGCAAAATTTAGTCGGGAAATCTTCTGAGCAAAGGCCATGACAAGCCATTTGTGAAAACAGCATGACATATTTCACAGCTGTCAAAGCATTAGAGCAGTCTTCCTTGCAGTATCTTAGAATACTTGAATTTCTTGCTTAAGCACAAGAAACTAGGGAAAAGAAGTAATGCTAGCTCAGACATATCCAAAACATCTTTGTGCTGAGAAGATCTGGCCATTGGGAAACCTTTATACTGTAACTCAAGGTGCTTCATCTACCCCTACAATATGCTGTGCTCATCCCTACAATCTGTCCCTGTGTACCACGATAGCAGAGGTTTCAGCAGTCGCAGCAGGCTTGCGCAGCGTGCATCCTGCCTGGCAGCTGCAGCAGATGTGGTCCAGCTTCCTCCAAGACAAATCTTGTCGGCAGCTTCCCCCACCTTGCCTTGGGAGCTGTGTTTAAGCTGGTCCTTGCCTGAACTGCATTATGGCTATGCCTGTACCTGGCCTTGTACCTTGTGGACCCAGACCCACAGGCTTGATGTCTTGACTTGAGCAAGAGTGATGCCTGTCCAGCTGTGTGCTTTATCTGTGGCTTAACTTTGTTTTCTTCCATTGCAGACCAAGCTACATTAAATAACTATGTTTCCCACCAGTTAAGAGCATGTACAAGGAAAATCAATTGCAACTTGTTGCCTTTCCTCTTTGAAACCATTCTCTGAAAACAGGATCAGTCTGTTTGGTGTATTTTGTGGTCATATTTTATTTTTCCTTCTAGAAAATGCCTTATTTAGTTCTGGTCATACTGGTCATGATAAACATATGCTGGCTAATAATAATCAACAACCATAATACCACCGATGTTATAGTTTTGAAAGTGTATTTGCAAATATGTCAAGTGGATTTTTTTTTAATGCATAATTTGATATTTTCCTTCCATTTTCTCTGATGGTGTCTCCATAATTTCAGTTGCTCTGCGGTATACATCACAGTAATTACAGAGTAAATAGACACGAACAGTGCTAAAAAGTAGGCTATTTAGAGTCTGTTTTGTTAGTTTAAAATAACCAAATGAGTATTACATGAGTTGGCAGCAACTTTTCTACCTCAGAGAGGTGAAGAGCCAGGCTACTCTGTCCATGCTGAGAATGTTTTAAATGAGGCCAGTGACAAAACTGTGTGCTGTAGTTCTTGCATTTTGTCACAGTTCAGCACCACATCCCCACGCGGTGGCATGCCCCAGCATGGAAAGGATGCAGGAGAGCAGCTGGCTCTGCTGTGTGTGGAAAGGACCCGCATTGCTGGGAACCACTCTGTGGGGTATCACTCCTCAATAATGGGCTTAAGCAGACCCAGGTGGAGTGCAGAGGCAATAGGAGGAGAGTTTTTGTAGAAAGTCCTGGTGTCAGCATGACTACATAAATAAATGGAGGAAGATTTTCTTCATCAGATATGAAACAATTGGACAGCTGAAGAAGGATGCTGATGGTCCAAAGGGAAACAGTTATTTTGCTTTGCACTTTGTTTTGAATGTATAGCAATGCCTGGCTTTTTTTTTTTTTTTTTGTGGGTTTGGGGAGGGGTTTATTTTTATTTTGTTAACCAAAATACGTGTGTCTTATTTTCTCTGTCACTAATTTACACTGTCTTGAACACTTAACCAATTTCCCTCAGGTTCAGTTAAAACCTGGTTGAGAGCTTGGCTCATGCAAGAGGCTGCGTTTACTGAGACATGAACTTCCTCCCTCCTTAAAGGCTGTTCCATGTGTTGTAGATAGGCCTGTTGGCTGCATTTATTCTCACCACCTGTAGGCATCTAACTCAACAGTTAGAGTAGGGGCTTAGTGTCCCTCTTAGATCTTTCTATACTTGATCTAGAAAAATGTACATCTTCATCCCACTCGAAGTAAATTTCCCTGTGAGGTTGCCTTTCTCTTTCCATTCATATAAAGCAAGTCTGTGGTGACTATGTACTATAGGTCTCTCAGGTCAGAGAGATGAATCTGGGCACAAACAAGTAAGTACAAGGATGGTATATGATGTTGACTTGTAGCAGCTATGAGGGAAGCTTATACAGAGGAATCTGCCTTTTTCATTACYCCTCCCTATTTCTTTTTTTATTTAGCCAACTTATGGTATAGTATTTGGTATGCTTGTTAGAATTCTTTACCAGTTTTTTTTTTTTTTTTAACATACACAATACATTAAACCACTGAAATACAATCTCTGTGGAATCCCTTTGGTTTCTCTGAAAATGTTTAGCTTCCACTCCAACTTTCTAGCTACCTTGTTGTTTCTGTCCTATAACAAGATCCTTTAATATAGCTCCCAGATCTGTGGTATAGAACCTTACACCTTATAAAAAGGGATTTTGCAATGGATGTAAGGAAATGATATCAGAAATATCCCTGCAAACAGCTTGCCAATGAGTTAGAGATAGTGTCAAGGCTGGCATGATGCCAGCACTGGGTGACCACTGCTTTTGGATATTTTTCTAAAGTTCATTTAATTCTTCACATATGTTCTTTCCCCAGCCCCCAAAGAAATATTTTTGCAATGCTCTTTTAAAAAAAAAAAAAAAAAAAAAAAAAAAATCAATGCCAGCTGTTGGGTCCTCAGGAGAAACTTTTAACAACAAGGAATGCAGCGCACACACAATGGAATTAAATACCCTGGGTACAAGAAACAGATTTCTTTAAAGATAATTATTGTGATCAGCAGTAAATAAGACAAAATAGAGCTTTTCCCATAGAAAAAAAACTTGAAGGGAATGAAAAATCCTATGATGTGGTGGATTCTTTATAGTGTCAAGTCCTACAGATCAAGGCAGAGGTGCCATTACTGCTAAGTTTGGTTACTACCTGAGGTAGAAATAAAGGAGTATTTCATGTGCATTGCAGTCAGTACTTTCCATAAAACCCCTGGCTGGGGTGTGGCTGCAGCTAGTGTTTGCATAGATTTCACTGTGTGATTTGGTACAAATCTCTATTGCAAACACTGCTGTATTACAAGGGAGTTCTTGCCACCAGAGCTCTTTTTCAGCAATCAGAAAACAAACAACCCCCTGCCTTGCAAAAACAAACAAACCCAAACATCCCCAACCCCAAAACTCAAAGAAACCGAGCCATTCCTCCCAGTATACTGGAGGATTTTAAAGTTGCTTGGACTGGCTGCTGATTCACAGCCTCATTTGGTCAAGTGTTGAAAATCTTCAAGGATGGAGATTTCACAGCTTCCCTGAGCGCCTGTCCCAGTGCTTAAGCACTATCACTGTGAAACCTTTCCCTTGTTGCAGCCTGTGCTCATTGCTTTTGCTGGGCACCTCTAAATCATCTGGCTCCATCTTGTCTACAACCCCATTTAAGCTCTGGAAAGGCTGCAGTTAGATCACCTGACAGCTCCCTTCTCTCCAGGCTTAAGCAGACCCACTTCCCTCAGTCCCTGCTTGTAGATTATATACTCTAATCATCTTAACCATCATAGAGGTAGCTTGACTCTTCCTGAACTTAAAAAACCAAAAAAACCTCCAAACAACAAATAAAACCACCCCATTTTGCTCACTATTCCTTAAAGGCAAAGTTTTCTAAGGTCACTAGTGTTTGCTTCTCCTTATATGTGAAAGGATGGGGCTCCAGATGTAAGTGATTACTTACTTTTTCTCATTTTCTCTTTTCTGCTAATAGATAGTCAGAACCAAGTCAACTGCTTCTCGATCTTCTTCTTGAAATGATCTTTTCTCTTCAGCTACCACTGCAGAGAAGGGCTCAAAGGAGCTTCAAGGTGTCATGTCGTCCATCCTGCTGACTTAATAAACCAGCATCCACTATACCACTGCCTTCTCTCTAACCGAGATTTGCCTAACGTGTTTTTGAAGACCTCTGAAGATGGAGACTCCAGAATTTTCCAGCACTTCAGTATTTTTTACTGTCAGAAATAATTTTCTAAGGTGCAATATGAATCTTTCTTATTGAAATTTTATCCCCTTACCTCCTGTTTCCTCCAACATGGGTATAAAGAACAAAGTTGTCCCTTCTAAACAGCAGTCTTTTATGTGTGCAGGCTGTTCTCATGTTCCTTCTCAGTCTTTTCTGCTACAGGCTGAACAGGTCAAATACCCTCTTTCCTTCCTCCCAGATTGTTTTCCAGATCTCATTCAATCATCAGTCTCAAGTTTAAAATTTTCTTTAAGAGCAGCACCCAGTGCAGTACTCCAGCTGAAGTTTGACCAGTGCTGTGTAGGATGGAGAGATGATCCTGCCAGTGCTGCATACTACATTTCTATTTATTCACCTCAGTATGATGTTTCTCTTTTTTGCAGTAGCATGATGATGTTGACTCATGTTCAGCTTGTGATCTGTAGTAACTGCCAGCTCCTTTTTTTCAGAATTGCTGCTTAGTCATCTGCCATCCGGCACCTGTGCAGCTGACTGTCCTTACCTAACTACAGTAAATTGTGCACATCTCCTTTGAATAATATTGTATTTCTGTTGAACTGTGCCTCTGATTTGTCATGATCGTTTTGAATTCTATATCTAACTTGCAATGTATTCCTGTGTCTGCAAATGTAGTAAGCCCACTGTCTATTCCATCACCCAGAGCAATCATGAAAATACTGTGTTGCACTGGTCTCTCGATATGCCTTATGGGACTGCGTGTGATACGTAGCTCCATCCTGATGATAGCTGATTGCATATAACTCTATTGGTATGGTTTGCCAGCCCATTTTACAGCCTTGGATAGTAGTTTCATGTAGTTCATATCTCTCTAGGTTAAGTGTGAGAATTCCATGTACCACAATCTGAAAAAAAGTACCAGTATGTCATATGAGCTATTATCACCCACACATGGTCATAGGAGTTGCACTGAAGAAAAAAACCACCTCTACTATGTTATAGCCCAGTAAGAATGGCAAATAATTTAAGGCTGTAGAAGACTTCAGGCAGTGAGGTACCAAGACTTAATGAAGAGATATTAGAAAGAATCATGAAACTAAAAGAGCCTTAAAGTTATCGTTCATTCTGACTTCATATGTTGCTGAATGTGTGGTTATTCATCTCTAACCTGGGCATGTGCTGAAACAACTTGCATCGCTTAACCTTTCCTGCCCTGAAGCAAAAAAAAAAGATTGAGGACTGGTAGAATCAGGCAGAGTGGGTAGTGTGGGTAAGGAAATTTTGTTTTTCCAGTAGCAGTTCTTCCTCTTTGTATATCGTTACAATGTTCAGGTAGAGAAAAATACCATGAAGAAGAAAAAAAAAACAGGTGGGGCTATAAACCGTGTTATAGAATAGCTCCATGATGGTATGCATGGGGAGGATACAGCACCTGGATGGAAAACAGGCCTGTGTTTTAAATGAACAAATCTTACAGATTTTTCCAAAGGAGAACTACAATGTAACGCACCAAAGTACTGCTAGATTATACCTGTTTTACAGAGAGAATGGGATGCCAATACTTGTCCTACTGAAGCTGGCAGGAGTGTGTGTGGCAGGGCTGCCAATATTCCCAAGGTTTCCTGGAAAAATCTCATGTTTCCTTCACAAAGCTCTGCACTGCTCTGAGTCTATGTATTTTCTCACTCTGTGATTGCCATGTAACACTTTGGGGTCTGCTCTTAGCACTTCAAAAGGCCAGCTGCTCCCTCAGATTATCAGCTAACTGGTTATCTATAAATAGAGTATAGCTACTGCCCTGGGGAGATTCTGGGCTGGAATACAAGTAAATGTATTTGACAGGTTTTCTGAGGCTCACTCTTGGGAGTTAACATAAATTTTCATATAGGATAAAAATCAGCAAGACATCCTTATATTCTTACAAGCACCTTATGACACAGAAGATTGTTCTAGTTTGTCTGTATACCTATCACTCATTAATGTGACAATACACATCAAATCCTTATTTTCAAAATGAAAAAATGTGGGCAATCTTTCACTGTGCAAAAGTTGGGACCTTCAGTGGCCATATATGCCATTTGTATTTATTTGTGCATTGATTTGGATTTGTTCTCCATACCCTTGTGCAATCCCCTCTTAAAGCACGAGGGTCATGTGCAGTGATAATTTTATTTGAAGTTCCRTATTTTCTAGGCTTGAGTTTTGTGTCGTAGTTTGAGTAGAGACACAGTAGATGGCAGTGCATAACATAAATTACCTCTGCTGCACACTCCCGTTCCCAGCAGTAATTGTCCGGAGCCGGTGAGATTACACGGGAGGGCACCCCCTGCTCCCTGGCTCCCTGCTGAGGAAAGGAGGAGGCTTCTGCGAAGCAGCGTACTCTGAAGCATCACGTTTGCTCAGTGAATCAAGACTGCTGAATCAGCAAAGGAAACTGTCCCTGATTTAAGCAGCTTAATCACCGGTAAGACACTCTGATGGCCTCCTACCTCCCGACAGACTGCGGCTTTCAGCAGAATCCAGTCCCAGGGTATTTTTGTTTTCACCCACGTTTTTGTCTTCCACACCTTGATTCATGTTCTTAATAGCTTTGCCGCTTCAAAATCTAGGTAATTTGCATGTCAAATTCATTTTTTCCCATTTATCCTCATAGCTCTGTTTTTGGGTAAATGTTAGAGTGCTCATTCTTGGTGCTTTGTGACATTTGAACTAGTATCTGGTACGGAAATAATGATGACATTAAACGAAAGTTCCCTTACTAGGTCATGATGTGTTTCATCAATTTGGTCTGGTGCAAGGGACCATCTGAAATAGGAGAAAAAGGAGGATGGAGGGGAAAGGGAGGAAACAGGCCTTTCCGGAATGCGTAGGAAACTAACGCAGGACTGCTTTGATTACAAGGACTGGCAAAACAAGGAAGAAAGCCTCCAAATTAGAGAGTTTTAAGTGGAAAACATTGTTTCTAACTGAAACATTTAATTATGGAGCTGCTAGGGAGAGCCCAGTGGAGTGCCACTAAGATGATGAAGGAGTTGGATCATCTCTCCTATGAGAAGAGGCTGAGAGAGCTGGGACTGTTCAGCCTGGAGAAGAGAAGACTCGGGGAGGACGTTACCAATGTATATAACTACCTAAAGGGAGGGTGCAAAGAGGACGGAACCAGGCTCTTTTCAGTGGTGCCCAGAGGCAATGGGCCAGGCAATGGGCACAAACTGAAACACAGGAGGTTCCCTCTGAATATCAGGAAACACTCTTTCACTGTGAGGGTGACTGAGCCCTGGTTCAGGTTGTGGAGTCTCCATCCCTGGACATCTTCAAAAGCCATCTGGACACAGTCCTGGGCAACTGGCTGTAGGTGGCCCTGTTTGAGCAGGAGGGTTGGACCAGATGACCTGCAGAGGTTCCTTCCGACCTCAACCATTCTGTGATTCTGTGAACCCAAAGGGATGCCAACTCCTGGACTTCTGGAGTTGGTAGTTGTACAGTTATGTTATGGTGCCTTCCAATGTCAGATTACTCATTGAAAACTGTTTGGAGCATTGTTAGATAAAATCAATATCTGAAGTTACACTCAGAAAACTAGTGTTAGCTGATGTCCAACACAGTCTCAGTATTCAAATTCCAGAGGGTTTCCTGAACCCCCTAAGTTGCTACTCTAGTGCTACTTTCCAAAAGACCTCAGCAAATATGCTGAGTGTTCTTTTTTTCAGAATTACATTTTTCAAATGGATCATGAAGTGACAGAAATGCTAGGATGGTACAGGAGGTTGTCTCTTCTGTTTATTACCAATTTTGCACCTGGGCAAGTAGCAGTCAGGTAACATCATGCTTGCATCACCTGGAATTCAAATGAAGGAAAGATCTTGTTGTCTTTGTTTTGATTGGATTTTCTTTCTCTTCGAACAAGAGAGACAGACATTTCCTTCTCTTAATATGGTGAATATTCTAATTACCAAAAATGGAAAATTCTAAAATATGGAAAAAAACCTAATTACCAAAAGTACTACTTAGAATAACAATCTGGGAAAAAATAGCATTTATTTTCAATAAACTGATATACTGACAGAATATTTTAATGAAAATGAAAAAAATCTGCAAGTGCCTTATTAATCCTCTTGAAAGAGTCACTATTTTTTTTAAGCAAAGACATGATCGACATGTAGGAACTTGTGTGTGGAACCATGTAGTAATAGCAATTATTTTTGTCAGCGGTGTTATTCAGCATGGACTGTTTACCCTCTAGCCTGGATCATTTTGGACCAGAAGGTGTAGAAAAAGATTTTGATTCTTTCTATTACAAGACAAGAAGATTGCTTTAGGATCTTTCTATTAAAGGACAAGAAGATTCATTTAGGATCTGCTTCTTAAAGTGTATGCTCTCTCTCAGGAATGACTAAATAGGAGGAAAAGCCTGTTTTCAAACAGGTCTCTGCAGGGAGCGCTGGTTGGGAAGTAGGTCGGGAATCTCTCTGGGAAGCGGTGTGTGCAGCAAAAGCTTACCCTGTGCTACTCAAGGTGTTGTTGAGACAATGTTCCTGGGGGACAGATGTCCATGTCATGACCATCCACTTAGAAAGTGGCTCTAACTTTCACCTCGGAAAGGCCAAAAGATTAATGAGCAAAAAGACTACATTTTTCTTTTTCTCTGGATGCCATTCCTCCAGGAGAGGCTTGAATGGTCAGAAAAGTCAAAAGAGTTTGTGGGGGCATTTGCACATCTGCGAACTGGTGAAGAAGCTCATGAGTCAGAGTAGGTGATTTGGGAAACAAGAATACTACAGCTAATGCCTGTTTCAAATTCTCTTTATAGAGTTAGCTTAGGATTTTATAATGTATAACATTAGCACTTCAGAGACCCTCATCTTTTTTTAGAAACTAGGAGCAAATTTTGACTGTAATCTTTCTACTGCTTGTCTCAGAAGAAGAGCAGCTATTAAACAACACAGCTAACTTTCAGCGGTCCTCGTATTGCCAATAGTCACCACCCTTGTGAATTTTCCAGAACAATCACTAGTTCTCATGCTTAAAAAACAAAAAAATATGTCAGTGAGAAATCTCTGCAAAGACACAAGAGTATCCCACCTGGAGTTCTTAACTTTCAGCGAGGTCTGACTTTGTCTGGCACAGTTTAATGCCCCTGACACCACTTCTGCAAGCTTTGAAACGGGGTGTGATTCCTTTGCCAGTAAGATAGGCTGCTTCCTTAAGCTCAATTGTGTATAGGGTAACCAGAAGAAAAGACCTGGACTGATAGTGCCACAAAACAGGATGTCTTATAGTGAGAGAAACTGAACTCCTGCAAGCCTGAAACCTTGCTGAGGAACAGTAGGAAATCCAAAATTTTCTCCCACTTAGCTGAGCTGCTACTTTTTCTTTCCTGCCCTGCCTCTCTTCTCTTCCGATTCAGTCTGCTTTGAGTTTGCTGCTTTGTGACCTTCAGGCCAGATAAATTCTTTCAGAGTCCTGGTTTTCCACTGCAGCCCTCACAGAAAGCTGTGATTTTCCTTCCAAGCTGAGCCAAGGAACATGTGAAATTCTCCTGGTTTTCCTGGAACATGCTGCTATTGGTTGCTATTTGTCTACTAATGGTTTGCTCCTGGACTCTGGGCACTGGTTAATTATTATGACAAATAGTCACTCTGGAGACAAGCAAAATAAGAAGGAAAAAGTGAAGCTCCCATCTCTATTGATTTACTGTAAAGCTGGAAGAGTAATCTGCTAGCCTGTGTATGTTACCTCTCCAAGAAAATCTTGCCTGGTCCTACTGCCTAGCACATGAAGACGTTTAATAAAAATAAGGGAGGGGATAGTTCTGCACCAAAAGGGACCTGGATTGGCAGGTTTGACTCACTATTCTTTACAATTCCATCTTACACTGGCCTATTTTCAAGCACTGTGCCTTTTTTATTTCATGCTTTTACCCTGCTTTTACCCTTGGTTTTGTTCTGAGTTTTGAGGGTCCACTCAGAGGAGGAGAGCTATTCACCCATTTATAGATCAGATTTGACTTTTTTTTTTCTTTAGACTAAGTAATTGCAACTTAAATCACTGTTTTAGTTGTGTGTGTCTGGAGTTTTTCAATCTTGACTATATCTTTCTTGAGCAAGGGCATCCAAAACTGAACAGATGTTTCTCCCACAATCACCTTCGTTCATAACAGGCATTCAGAGAGTATTGCTGAAATATTCATAAGCCTTAAGAGATAACAATGCATGAATACTGATGAATAGTAAGTTGTATGGTGCTTTAAACAATGACACAATAAGGCACATCCAAAATAAAGCATCACACAATTAAACATTTCCATAGTCTTATGTGAAGATTTCACATGCATTTTTTCCTCTAATATTCACAATAAACGGGAGAAAAGGGCATTGCAGAAAAGTGCATTTCAGTTTACAAAAATGCTTTGCCAATGTATTTAATATATCTTGAATCAAGGAGTTCATAAGAGATTGTTTAATAGTGTCATCACTATGATTATTCCTAAATGGACATCTGTGGAATACATCTAAGGATAATCAGAACTTTTCTATTTATTTGTTTATTTTAATTGAAGATGATTCGACAACTTATGCTGCATGCGTACAATCACTACCAGTTAGAGCTGGAAACTGTTGTTTTGTCATGGAAATTTCTAATATTAATTAACTGCCATTTTTCAGTTTTGACATTTTTATCAAAAACACAACTTTTTTGATGACATTTCCCCTCTCACTAATTTGATGTCAAACGAATGATGAATGTTTTGACCATCTCAACTGGCAAGCTGTTGAACATGAAAACAGACAGCAAATACTTTCACAATTTAGAAACAGTAGTTTGGGCTGGGCTCAGGTTTTACTATTGTTGAAGCTGGCTGGTGGGATGTAGCTAAAATTGCTTCAGATTTGTAGTCCATCCTCACTTAACACCTCCAGAGGTGGAGTGCAGCGGGATGAGCCTGGAGGTGAGAAACCTGACAGCGCAGCCCACTAGCCACCGACACTTGCTTTTTGGGGTCTCTGTAGACTTGTGCCTTTGCGCTGCTGGCAGGACATGCTGGCACCACCTTAACACTGAGTAGTGCCACCAGCGAGGATGTCGCTGTCTTCTGCTTTCAAGTCTTTCTGGTGCCCTTTGGCTTTCAGCTGAGAATGGCTGCATTATGCAAATGCTGCATTTTCAGCCCCATGCTTTCTGCGTTCCCCTGTGCTAACGAAAGAGCTGCTTTAGCCCAGCGCACTGAGATGAGAATATCCCCTCAAATACTTTAAAACTTGTCCCATTTTACATAGTTTTTAAATTACAAATTACATTATTCCATCTCCCTGCTGCCAGTGTTTAAAGACTCGTTACCATGGAATTTCAGATGAAATAGAAATAATGATGCTGAGAGACGTTAGCTGACACCCTCGGTGACTGATGAGTTCCAGCGCTTATCAAGACAACCCCTCTCACAACGTGATCAAATGCTGGAAACGCTGACATTTCACAAGCATGTGTCACCAGGAGATGAGAAGTCTTAAATGTTTTTTAGGGAGGGCTCAGGTAGTCAAAATATCATAAATGATAAAATCTGTGATTTATAGAACAATGGCTAATTCAGAGCAATGACTTGTCATGTTTTTATCAGGGAAATCAGGTAAGATCGTGTAAGGGAAAACGTAATGCAAAAAGCAAATGGAAGGTAATTATAAAAGGAAAGGTTAGYTGTCATACTGGTAATAGTGCCTGGTATCAATCTGTTTAATTGCTACGTGAGATTGTTAGCGGGGGAGCACATAGACCTGACAACCTGACAAAAAGTGGTGGAGCCCCCACCGGCTATTTTAGCCCCTGGAGTTTCCCTGGGCTTTACTGTCATGCAGGGACGAGTCTTGCAGGGCTTGTTCCTTCTGGAGTTCCCTCGAGTAAAAAGGGAGCCAGCAGGGCTGGATGCAGCCAGCGGGAAAGGCTGGTCAGCAGCAAAGGCCCTCCCTTGCTGCAACAATCGTAGTGGGCTGCAGCTCAGGGAGTAGGAAAAAAGCATCAGTTTTGGGGCAGAAAAGCGCCCCCCCCCCCCATGCTCTCATGGAGTGGTCCCTGAGCTGCCCAGTACATGGTTCATAGATTTGCTGTGGTCTGCTGCAGTGTGACCACACAGTCAATTGATGGGAAAAAGATGCATTTTTATATGTATGTGTGTATTCGTGATGTATTTATGTAGCAAGGTGCTTCTCCCTATCTTCTCCAAAGAAAGTCAGCATGACAGTAACAGGAATAGCTCTGGGGGCAGGGGAAGCCAGGGCAAAGCTTGGTAGATAACTTGGGCTAACCATGTGGGTCCACTGGATAACATGGTGAGAGGAGAGACACAGCCTTTAGGTGTTGCCAAAAACGTGACGCTGAAGTAATGCTTTTGCTGTCACTTCACAATGTGTTTGCATACCGTGTTTCCTCAAAAGGGTTGTGAAGCTCTAGGGCAACAGCTCTAACAGACGAGCAGAGCTATGAAGCACAGGATTTGTTCCATGGTTCCTCCAATCTCACTTTCATTTAGAATCCAATTCTTTTTCTTCATCCCGTATCTCAATCACTGAGTGTGATAAAGAGGGGGGGAAGGCCAATTTTCTTATATGAGTATATTATTGCTCCAAAACAAGTAAGAAAATAAACCTTTTGTCCAACAGAAGCTGGACTCCAACACTTCCTCTTGGTACACAGCATAGAGAAAAAATAAACAGGACCCTCTTGCAGTATAGCCTGAAGATCAACATGGACTTTTATTGGAAGACTGAATATTTTTTAAAAAGCAAGGTTGTGTTCTGTAGGTGATAGAGAAAGTAAAACAAGCTCTTCTCCTTCTGGTCTTTGATACTCTCCTCTCCTTATCCAGTCCTTGTGCTTCTCAGGCAAAGATGCTGCTGTCCCAAGCAGGTGCGAATGTGTTGCCACTAGTCTGGGGGTGAATACTATCGCTCCTTGAGGGACTCATTGCCGCCTTCTCAATTAAAACACAGTTTCAGAAACAAGAAGGTAAATCTGCTGAATAAGAAGATGGTAATGAGCTTCCTCAGTTATGAACATGCTAACGTAGGACTAATACCACATCCACCTGACAATTACTCTTTTTAATGCATTCACACAGAAGGTGAATGAGTGGGTCCAATAGTTGAGCATTTTGTAACAACAGTGGTTGAAGATGGTGCTGCAAAAGAATGTTCAAGGAACTGAAAGCTAATACTTCATGGAATAAGCTTCCTATGGGCTAAGTTTCCACACAACCAGCCTTAGTGGCAACTTGGAGAGAGGTAATTGTGATGAGGGAATTGCCTGAACACAAGCTGTACAAATATAATCTATTTGGTTTTTGCCCTTTGTGGTAATGTCTCAGAATTTGAACAAAGTAACAAGTGTTTCCATCAGTACCTGTGTTTTCTGAAGCATTGACTTCTCTCATCAGTTACATATTTATCTTTCACTGAAGTATTAAAAAGGAAGAATTATTCTGCCTTAATCAAAAGTATAGTAGTTACTTTCAAATATTTGTTTACTTCCATATATCCAGCCAAAGGAAATGATCACGTGACCATTATTATCTTTACATCTGTACCAGGGTTTGACTAAATACTTGTAAAATTGTATTTGGTACTGTGCAAACCATTTTGCATAATAGCTGAGAATCTTATTTACCAGGACATTCTTCAAGAGCTTCACAGAAATAGGTTTGGAGGCGTACATTTTGCAAATCAGACTTTGTAATGTACAGTAAACCATAATAGAAACATTAATAAGGTTTGAACTTTGTTCTTATTATGTATTTCCAAGATTTTTGCGTCTTTCGATTTATGATAACTTCCACATTTCATTGCCTTTTCCTCAATATTTCACGGCTTCGCTTCTACATTTTAATAGAGGTGTCTTCTAGACGGAAATTTATGGAATGAGCTTGATTTCTTTTTTCTGCAGCTCTGAAGTGCCTAGGTGTGTTTTTCATTTCTGTCATCTCTCCTGATGAAATGTATCATCTGCTTGAACCATATGTAGCTCTCTGGGATACCTCAGGAGGTGGAGAGGAAAGGAAAGAGCAGTTAAAAAAATCAACACCTTTAAAATGTTATTTTATCTTTAAAAATYTGCAGTCTCTTTCTCCTCAGGATGAACGTTAGCCCTGAGAACTATATATTCATTTATAAAGGCAGGATGAGGCAGGACCTGACTTTTTGCAGTGTGTGGTTCATAGATTCCCACTCAAAATGTTACCCCAGAACAGCTTGTGAAATGAGAACAAGAGCTACCCCTTCAGGAAGACACATGTTCCCAGGTTAAGGAGTTTAAGGGCTGGAAAATGTATCACATTCTCTTCAAGGTAGTTAAAACCGTTGGTTGGCTTTACTGTTAGTGTTCCCAGAGTGCAAGCTACTGCCTTACTGACTTGCTTTTTGAGGACAGGAATGGTGGCTTCTTTATCCAGCACATCTGAAAGATTAATAGTCTTTTTTTGGTGCTCCAGAGGTGGCCCAGGAGATTACCTCTAGACTGTTGTGGTGGGTTGACCCTGGCTGGACACCAGGTGCCCACCAAAGCCACTCCATCACTCCCCTCCTCAGCTGGACAGGGGAGAGAAAATACAACGAAAGGCTCATGGGTCGAGATAAGGATGGCGAGAGATCACTCAGCAATTACTGTCAYGGACAAACCAGACTCAACTTGGGGAAATTAGTTTAATTTATTGTCAATCAAATCAGAGTAGGGTAATGAGAAAGAAAACCAAATCTTAAAATCACCTTCCCCCCACCCCTCCCTTCTTCCCAGGCTCAACTTTACTCCTGATTTTCTCTACCTCCTCCCTCCCAGCGGCTCAGGGGGATGGGGAATGGGGGTTGCGGTCAGTTCATCACACGTTGTCTCTGCCGCTCCTTCCTCCTCAATAGGAGGACTCCTCACACTCTTCCCCTGCTCCAGCATGGGGTCCCTCCCATGGGAGACAGTCCTCCATGAACTTCTCCAACGTGAGCCCTTCCCACGGGCTGCAGTTCTTCATGAACTGCTCCAGCGTGGGTCCTTTCCATRGAGTGCAGTCCTTCAGGAGCAGACTGCTCCAGCATAGGTCCTCATGGGGTCACAAGTCCTGCCAGCAAACCTGCTCCAGCGTGGACTACTGTCTCCAGGGGTCCACAGGTCCTGCCAGGAGCTTGCTCCAGTGTGGGCTTCCCACAGGGTCACAGCCTCCTTCAGGCGCATCCACCTGCTCTGGCATGGGGTCCTCCACAGGCTGCAGGTGGATATCTGCTCCGCCGTGGACCTCCGTGGGCTTCAGGGGGACAGCCTGTCTCACCGTGGTCTTCATCACGGGCTGCAGGAGAATCTCCTCCGGYGCCTGGAGCACCTCCTTCCCCTTCTTCTTCACTGACCTTGGTGTCTGCAGAGTTGTTTCTCTCACATATTCTCACTCCTCTCTTTGGCTGCAGTTGCACACCAGTTTTTTTTCCCCTTTCTTAAAAATGTTATCACAGAGGCGCTACCACTGTTGCTGATGGGCTTGGCCTTGGCCAGCAGTGGGTCCGTCTTGGAGCTGGCTGGCTTTGGCTCTATCAAATATAGGGGAAGCTTCTAGCAAACACCATCACTCCAAACGTCCCCCCTTCCTTCTTCTTCCCCCAACTTTGTATTGCTGAGCATGACGTCATATGGTATGGAATACCCCTTTGGTCAGTTGGGGTCAGCTGTCCCGGCTGTGTCCCCTCCCAACTTCTTGTGCACCCCCAGCCTACTCGCTGGTGGGGTGGTGTGAGAAGCAGAAAAGGCCTTGACTCTGTGTAAGCACTGCTCAGCAATAACGAAAACATCCCTGTATTATCAACACTATTTTCAGCACAAATCCAAAACATAGCCCCATACTAGCTACTAGGAAGAAAATTAACTCTATCCCAGCCAAAACCACACAACTGTGTGGCAACAACATGCTTCAGCTCACCCTGCTGTCCTGGTGCTCTGAACTGGGGTATGGCTGGGATACGCCATAGCTCCTTTCTGATCCAGGTGTCCCAAGTTCCCGCAATGGAAGCAATTAGCGGGGATAGGGCAAGAGGGAAGAGGACTGATCTCTGCCTGGGTCTTTCCCCTGCATATGGTCAGCACATGGCTAGGCTGTGCACCTCAGTGTGGATCCACTCTCCAGTCTGCAGGATTTGATACAGCATCAGAGAGAATGTCTTTCTAGATCATTGGCTAGGCTGCAGCCAGCTTCCTTGGATATATACTGATTAACCTAGTGCACAACTGCTTATAGAACCCCATTTATTGGTCTGTATTTGAATATTGGTCTGTCTACACATATATATTTTGAAGTCTGCAGGCAGAATGGGAGCTGGGTAGCAACTCCTAAGATGTCAGTAGAATAGGAGGGGCTCCACAGCAGATTCTCTGCCCCAGCAGCCTGGTTTTGGCAGAGCGAGAAGCTTTGGTTAGATGAAAGAACTGCGGGGTGGCCACACATGGTGATCTAACACAGCTGACATGACTAGAAGTGACAGAATGTTATTATTTTTGCCAGTGGTGTAGTGATCCATTTCAAAATGATAAAATAACAAGCCACTGCCTTATCTCCTTTCAATTGCATTCATTTGGAGAGCAGCAAATAAACCCACCTGATGGCAAGTAAAAGAAGCAGATAAGTGCTGCGCTACTTTATGTAGAATTAGGTTAATGCCATTCACCTGCCCATGACCTGGCTACCCCACTGACCCTATTAGGTGGGAGCTGGCAGCTGAGAGAGAGTGAGGAGCAGCTCAATCAAATGCTGCTGGTAGCTTCAGCAGTCCAAAACATGTCTCTCCACCCTGCATGGGTTCTCAGGGTGCTTTATAGGTACCTTGAGAGTGTTGCTCATCTAGCCTAAAGCAGCTGCTTGACATCATAGCTCTGATCTGCCCCTTGTGTCCTTATCTCTTGCTTTTTGATGACAGAGAGAGCCCAAACTGTGCATTTGGGCCGTATACCTACCGAGAGCACCAAAGTTATGGAAAAGTAATCAAACCCACATAGCACTGCAGCTGAGTGCTGTGGTGGTTTCAGAGCAGAGCTGGGCAGGGGCTTCAGCTCCGGCTCTGCCCTGGCGCATGGAGGGGACCCTACGGCCAGCTGCAGCCGCCCCGGGGCACAGGCTCACACAGTCCGCTCTGCGCCACTTCCTCTACTGTGTTTTTGGGTTTGGTGTTATTCCTGCAGTATTTTCCATGGATGACAAAGTGGGATAAGACACAAGGGCAGGTTTAAAGCTTTTACTAAACTATCTCCAGATGCTGCCTAGAAATATTGTGTGTGGTGTAATGCATGGTACTCTATACCATTGCCTTAACAGCCTTTGTTTTAAAAAGACTCCTCTACAAATATGTGGAAAAAAAACCCCAACAGTTTTTCTCATGATAGCACCAGAGGAACAACAGAATAACTTAATGCTAATAGGTTCTATGAAAACAGTGAACAGAGCTAATGATGCCTGCAACTAATATATGTGCTTTCCCAGGCAATAGATGCATCTCAGGTAAAACCAGAAATGTTTTAAAGTGATCATCATGTCCATTTTAGGGAATAATGAAAGGAATATTTCCTTTTTCATCGTCTGTCCTCTTATATGGGCATAAATGTTTATTCAATAGTGCTAAACTGAATAACTTGGAACTTTATTACTTTCTACTCTAGCTGAAAAGAACAGTTTTATGGACATAATGTGAACCATATATTTATTGCCTCTTAAATCCATAATCAAATTGAATATATCAGCAGGAATTAGATTTTTCACTCGGTTAGCCTCATTGCAGCCTTGAAATGTGCTCCAGATGCTGGGGACACTAACTTAATATTTAGTTTAAAATTAACATTTTTAGACTTTAAGCTTGTTGAATGTCGTCTTAGTGAATAAATTAAAATGAGATACTTTCCTTTAAACCAGAAGTGCAATTATTTCTTTCAGATATGATACAAATGTTTCTTATGAGATTTTATAAAGTATTACTTTTAACTTTTATTAAAACTTCAATAAATTTTTCATTACAGACAGTGCAACACTGCCTTTTGAATTCATGTCACAGTGTGAGCTACACAGGGTCGCTTATAGGGGAAGCACTCTCTGTTGACAGGATGCAGAAGGAAAACAACTAGCAGTAAGTAGTAATATCTGTGTATAGTCTCAAGTCAAAGCAGCTTACCTATAAATTAGGGTTTCAGACAAAAATTGTAAAAAAGACACAAATTCTCCATTTCACTTTTGAAATCTGAGTAGGGGTTCCTATGCCACTTAAATGCTTTAAAATTTTAATATTATATAAAACCCAAAATGTTTTTCAGTGTTAGGGATCTAAGTAAACAGAATATGCTTTTGTTACTATTTTTAAAGAAGCAGAATATATAGAACTCTTCAAGCTCCCAGAGAGGTTCTCTCCTGTTCATGCTATTTCAGCCTTAAAAGAATTGGTTAAATATTTACAAGTGTTTATAACGTTGACCAAATTTATTTGTTGATTTCCATGTCAAAAGGAATAATGTTTTGCAAAGATGTCAAACAACTTTTAGGTAGCCCTATGATTGTAATGTTCAAGATCACACAATGTGTTTACTCAAAGCATTTCTAAAATTTTGGGGACTAAAATATTTGATTTTTTTTTCTTTTTGAAAGATGCCTGGAATTTGATTTAGCTGAATTAGAAATACAGTGTAAACAGTCTCTCCCTTCCCATACTAAACATTCATATGAGCATTAATTAGAGAATTTTATGCATATATTGATAGGAAAAATACAAACACACCATACAGAAGCTAACAATGACATGAATGATTAAGAATGTTCAAATTCAGTAGAAATTTTGTGCAAAGACACGGGTGGATAGCTAATTTAGCTGCTGCGGTTGCCCTTGCTTCCTGGAAAACTTTTAAAATAGTGTCTTTCCTTTCAAAACTTGTTACTAGAAAGTTTATCTGATTAGTTGCTGGTAGCAAAAGAAATGTTTATGTCTCTATTTCCTTTCTTGAAGATAAAACCCTTTCACTCTACCAGGACGTCTCCCTGCGTTGCATGTAAGCTGTAACTCTTTCTTTATTATTGTGGTGATCTTATTTCTGAAGGAATGGGTGTTGACAAAGCACGGCCTGAGAGTAGTCTTTTTGATTAGGCTGTAAATACAATATACATGGAAAAGAAGAAATGTCACCAGCCCTGGAGTGAGTATTTCCTTTACCCATTTATAAAGTGTTTTTTTCAAGGGATGCCTAATCCAAAGCTAGCTGTTTTGTTGCTATTCAACCAAAACACAGTCAGCTGCAGCCTGAAGTCAAATTGCTACGTTGATGCTGTAGAAATTTGGACCTCTAGGCCACTGGACCCTGGTTATCAGCAGGCCACCACTAACCTCTGAGAAGCACTTAGAAGCAGAAAAAGTTTGGGCTAAATTAGGAGTTGATTGTTGTGGTGGGTTGACCTTGGCTGGACACCATGTGCCCACCAAGCTGCTCTATCACTCCCCCTCCTCAATGGGACAGGGGAGAGAAAATACAACAAAAGGCTCGTGGGCCGAGATAAGGACAGGGAGAGATCAGTCACCAATTACCGTCATGAGCAAAACAGACTTGACTCGGGCAAATTCATTTAATTTATTGTCAGTCAAATCAGAGTAGGGTAATGAGAAAGAAAACCAAATCTTAAAACACCTTCCCCTCACCCCTCCCTTCTTCCCAGGCTCAACTTCACTCCCTATTTCTCTACCTCCTCCCCCCGACCAGGGCAGGGGGATGGTGAATGGGGGTTGCAGTCAGTTCATCACACATTGTTTCTGCCACTCCTTCCTCCTCACACTCTTCCTCTGCTCCAGCATGGGGTCCCTCCCATGGGAGACAGTCCTCCATGAACTTCTCCAACGTGAGCCCTTCCCACGGGCTGCAGTTCTTCATGAACTGC
>JAYKAV010002942.1:259229-309100 GCA_035582835.1 Phoebastria nigripes
GCTGCAGGAGAATCTCCTCCGGCGCCTGGAGCACCTCCTTCCCCTTCTTCTTCACTGACCTTGGTGTCTGCAGAGTTGTTTCTCTCACATATTCTTACTCCTCTCTTTGGCTGCAGTTGCACAGCAGTTTTTCTCCCATAAAAATGTTATCACAGAGGCGCTACCACTGTTGCTGATGGGCTTGGCCTTGGCCAGCAGTGGGTCCGTCTTGGAGCCGGCTGGCACTGGGAAGCTTCTGGCAGCTTCTCACAGAAGCCACTCCTGTAGCCACCCCTGTAGCCACCCCCGCTACCAAAACCTTGCCATGCAAACCCAATACAATTGTTATCAAAGAGAAAATCCTGTTCTCTTAACTGGCAAATAGTGAAGCTCCTGGGTCCATAGCAAAGCCTGGAGCCCGCGGCATTGCCGAGAGATGTGAGATGTTTTCCCTGGCATGCAGCGGTCATTTATACATGCTCCCACTGTGGGTCCTGTTTTCACTTCAGAGCAATAATTAAGGATAGATAATGGCAAATCTCTAGAAAACAAGGAAGGTCTGACAGGCTACAGAGTTTTATTCAATGTTACCATGCAAAAAGAAAAAATGAACCAAACAAATTACAGGCTTTTTTTCATATTGCATTTGCCCTAATTTTTGCTGTTTGACCCAAGCACTGCTCAGGTCAATTATAGAGTATGATGGGACCAGCTAAAAGCTGGGATTGTTTTTCTGGGTAGAATACTGCAAAGAAAGATATATTGTTAAAGGTAGCCATGTTCATTCAGTCAGATACCGTGGAGGCGCTGCTCAAAATAATTGTGATTCCTCTCTGACCCATTTCAGCTGTCTGGGTTGTCTTTCATCATTCAAAAATGTCAAGTGTATGTTGAATCACATGGCTTTATCAGTGTATGTTGAATCACATGGCTTTATCAGTGTCCAAGCAATAAGCAGAGTGAACTTTTTATGTGCACATTAAATACACAACATTAAAAGCAGTTTTAAATAACAGAAACTTGATTTTTTTTTGGGGGGGGGAGGATGAAATAAAATATAAATCACTCTTCAAGGTAATTTCAACGTACAGTGAAAATACCCATTTTAACAATATTTTCATCTTCCGATTGACATTCCACTGTGTGTGTGTGGGGGCCAGCAGAATTTACACATTTTAATCTCACCCGAGAAGAAAAGGTCACACACTATCATTTTGTAACCTGCAGCTGAATGTATCAAATGACTCCTTTTGCTTGCGTGTTATAATCTACAGCTCCTCAGAGACAAGGACTGCAGTCAGGCTGGGATCTCGATTTGGTGTGTCTTCACCAGGCTGCAGTGTGTCACCAACTCAAGCCTTGGACCTGTGGCTCTGCTCTCAGCCTCCATCCTAAAAAACCTTTACAGAGGTTTTGTTTGCTATCCTCTGATAAAACATGAGCATTCGTGGGAGGACTGAAGGTATCTGTCACACATAAAGATAGGGTGCTCAGCCAACGGGGGGAGTGGCAGGACAGGAGTAACCACAGCTCTTTTCCTCCTCTGCTCCACCTCCATTTACTGGAAGGGCCCCTTCTCTCATTTTGGAGCAGCTTGGGGCTGCCCAGTGTCTGCATGGATATGGCCCTAAGAGAAAAGAAAGGACTTGCTGTACACCTGCCTATTCACCTGGGTTATGAAGAAACGGGTGCCTTCCTCTTACTCCTTGAAATCTGGGCTATGGGTACCCAGAACGAGGGACTTGATGCTAATCTTTTTTGACCTAAATGAAAGAGATGCTGATTGCTCAAAGGGCAGATCCCAAGAGCCCTCTGCAGCAGCCTGTGCGTTGGTTCAAGGGGGTATGATTTCATCAGCGCTCTTGGGGAGCGCTGCCATTTCACAACTAGAACAATCTCTCTGTATTAACTAACTTCTCGGTACAAGTGTCTTTAATTTTTAGAAAAAACGTGGAAATGTTTTCATTTTGGCCTGGAATCACTACTTTTTTTATCCTGTATTTCCTTTAATGTGATTAAATGCTTGCCTAGTTGTGCTGTCATAACTGCTAAGCTACTGTCATAACTTACTGTCATGCTGTCATAGCTATTACAATAGTGCCATCTGTATTTAACAGCTGTCAGCAGTGTGTTTTAGTAATTCTTATGTAACAAGCTGCTATTATTTTGACCAGATGTTTATTTTCTTCAAATACATTGACCAAGTCTAATATCTTACAAAAAGATTTGAGGACACTGTGAGATCGGTAAAACTGATGACAACATCCTGTTTCTCAAGCATGTCTTATAAAATCCTTCTTTCATCTACGTTATGATACTCTGCTGTAGCCATGTGCAGAATGAAACAGGTGCTTCAGCTTCTTCATTAAAAACAACCTAGTCTCTGCACCCTTTCCTTCTCCCTGACTTTTCCCCACAACAACCCACCAGACACCCCAATCTGGTGGGACATTTTCTGCAGTGGCAGGAGTGGTGAAACAAACCTGGACGAGTCAGTGGTTTGATTCTCTTCAGCATCCAAACTTCAGAAATTTCTACAGGGTCCAGTTTACGGAGGTAGTTAGGTGCCTAGAAATGCAAAAAGGTCTGYGTAGGATTTGCTAAATCCTAAACGGATTATATGCTTAACTCTTATTGACCTCCTTTCAAATGGTTTTGATTCTTTTGTCTGCAAAACAAGCTGAAAAATCTGAAACAATCTGCTTCCGAAAACTCTGAACACTTGCTGATTTTGGTCAAGGCAGAAATAACACATGGCAAACCCACCCATGAAATGCAAACACTTCTTACGTGATATTACAGAAGCCAGGAGATGCAGAAGTAAGTGAAGAAGAAGGGGCCCTTCTTCCAGTTCTCCCTCCTGCTTTCCACTCTTTCACCTGTGTCATTACCAGTTACAAAGCTAATACGTCAGCTGAAAAACTTCAGGTTTCTTTCTAGAGACCTACTTCTTGTCCGCACTGGGTGGGAAAGCCAGACCTGATCTTTTTCATTATCCTTCTCAGCCACCGGCATGGAACTGATGTCAGACAGGGTGGGTCACAGAACAATTACAATTAAAGCAATTACTGTAAACAAGAGAAGGTAGCTACACTTGTCACCTATTTCCTCTTGTTTGCATTTATTTATTTTAAATTTGAGGTGGCCAAGGCAAGGCAACATAAGTTCAGCTTGCGGGGTGCCTTCCCACTCATCCTGTTCACAGACAGTAGCGTCTACATTAAAATATTCCAGAAAATGGAAATTTAACTATTAAGCAGATGAAAGTGTGAATCAGAAAGGTGACAGGGGATGGTGGCAAGTGCTGGTTGTGTTTCTATTGTTGAGACCTTCCCAGATGAAGGTGATGTGAGAGGAGGAAAACAAATCTCCTGGGACAGCTGGAGCCTTTATCCAGTACCTTGCCGTAGCCTTTATCTACTTACCTCCTGCGGTGTGAAGGTTGTTCTGGGTAGGACAGAAACAAAGCACACAGGAAAAAGGCATGAAAGAAGGCATTTTAAAAATGGCCTGATGTACTTGATTCTTTCAGGCTAAGGGCAGCACACGCTGGTGAGAAATGCGAATCACACTGAGAAAGTGCCAGAAGCCCGAGGTTTGCTCCTGCCTAATTGGCTTGTTAAGCTGTTAAAACTGAAAGCACCAAATCCTTGAATATTTCTTGCCTGTATTTTTTTGCTTACACAGACGTGAAAAGACACATTTGCACGGCTAAGATCTGATATAAAACTGGCTTTGCTATGTTTTGCCTCCTGTGTGAGAATGACTTAATTAATTTTATTCTGTGCTTGTGCAGCACTCAACGCAGCGGGGTCCCGAGTTGTGCCTGGGGTTTCTGGTAATGAGCATCATCGCTACCACTGCATGTGAAACATCTATGAAGTGTGTCCGCTTAGCTTCTCTCTTTGGGAAGTAATGCTGTTGTCATTACCACATCATTTCTGTGTCCTGTCAGTTAGCTATTATTTTTTAGATTTCAACAGTACTAACAATGATCCATGCATAATAGGTCTAAGCAATTTACAGTGAAGAGATAATCCATTAGCATTAAGTACCCACACAACGTATTGACATAATGCCTTTACCTCATTCTTTCTTGGCTTGTCATCTAAAATTGTGTAAAATTTTGGAATCACAAAACACCTCCCACCTGCAAAAATGCCAAACCAGCCTAGAAATAAGCCTTTGTCAGAGTTTCAACCATCCCACAGCTCCAAATCAATCTCCTCAGGTTTCCTGTGTATTTGCAGAAATGCCTCTTTCTGAATTATGAACCAAAAGGATGTAATTTTTCTGTTTTAGTTTAGTTGAGGTTCATGACTGTTTGGCTGCTATAGATCACGTGCTATGGACACCGTGTCTCTAATTGACCCAGCTCAGAGGATGAAACTGGTTAAGAACAGCAGGATTTTATGTGAAAGCTAAAATCCAGTTGCTCGTATTCATGTGACTTACTTTCTCTGTTTTCCAGGGTCTTTGATAGGAGTATGCCTATTTCCATACTTGAAACTCTCACTGATTGAAAACTGCCTTGTGAACCATTTATGGCATCTTGAATCAAAACAGCTAAGTGTCTTTCTTCTGTGTGCTTCCACCATCTTGATTTTCTCATGGATTTTGTGCATTAACAACTGCCATTCCTGGTAGTGTGAATGAAGGAAGATGAGCTAGGAGAAGGGATGTAAAATGCCTAATTCTGTAATGAAAAATGTGACATTCAGTGTGTTGTTGTGCATAGGATGGGGTCTCTGAGAATGTTCAAAGAGCCAAAAATGACAGAAAAAAAATAGAGCTGGAAAATATTTTTAGAGAGTTATCTTTTTTATTTCAGAAACACATCTTATGGCCTTGTCAAATGATTTATCATCTCCTTTCTGAGGCTGTCCCTGATGCTGTCCTTCAGCATCTGATTTTTATGAGCCTTATTCCTGGTTTCTAGGTCACGGAGTCCAGAGGCAGCTCACAATTTGTTGTTGCCTCACATGCATGCAGGGTGGGGGATATTTTGCTCTTCATCTATTAATGTGCAGTTAACACAATCAAATGATAAGACAAATCTGTAGCCTTCATTTTTTAGAAGTGTATTTAATGTGTGTAGGCAGTTAGGCCCAAATACAGAACAGTAAGTAAGATCAAGCCAAGTCAGAGAGGAATCAAGAAATGATACTGTTGTATAAGCCAAGTATTTGATTTCTCCTTGCAGTTATTTGCTGGAACGGCAGATTTCTTGTTTTCTCAGTAGGAACTGAACTAACAAGTGCAGAACAGCAGCAAGTTTCTGACACATACATTGAAGAATTAGCAGTGTATCTTACAGTCAAATATTGTATTGTTTCAACCCCCAAACGAAGGTTCTGGAGACCAAAGGTTTACAAGTTAATGAGTGACAGTTTGACATACAGCATAATGTCTTGGAGAGGTTAGTATCTCTATGGAGACTCAGTAATCAAAAAGGACAGTAAAAATAAGACCTGAAAATTTTTACTTATGTTTATTACCAGACATGTTAATGTCTTCTTCCAGCTTTTGCAACACATGCAGGAGAATTTTGTGCTCACAGGGCCTATATGTGCTCATACAAACTCTCATTTTACAGGTTCAGGAAAACATAATAAGCATGGCACAGTCATGGTCAAAAGTAAATTCAATTAAAATGTGTTGAATTCTAGTAATTTATATTCATACTATGATGGAAGTTGTAGCACAAAGCATTTCTGTCAATATTTGTTTGAAAGTAAATGAGAGTTTGTAGGGACTTTGTCTCCACTCATTTAGTATTTGCTACTTTCAAGCATTTTGAGACTGAATTTTATGAGCATGAATGATCATAGAAAGCAAGTTTTATGCTCCTGTGATCATAAGGAAAATGCAACTTATGTGACTTAGGGAAAATGAGCTTACTTATTAAGTTCAGTGTTTCCCAAAACCTAAGGATAAATATGTTTTTCATTGAACTAGAGAGCATAGACAATCATAGCAAGATAATGAACCAGAGATTTCTCCTCTATAGGATCAGATATAAGGCACAAAATAAACCATTCAAGGTAACAAACACACTAGAGAAAATGGAGATCTGTGCAGAGAAGCTATGTGAAAAGAAATAAAATTTGTCAGACATGATTCACTGCGGACCTTGCTGAGTTGCAGTGCTGCGTTTCTAAATGCTTTACCATTACAGAATTTAAAGTGAACGATGATGCCTCATTAAGAGATTTTCCTTAATGCTCGTTTGTCTAAGCCAACTGTTTACATGGGTCATCACCTCTTGGCCATTTGCTCAAGAATCCGTCAGAAGGTCCAGGAGATGCCGTTTCCCCAGACAACTAGTGACTCGGAGTGCTTCGGTTTGAGACAGTACAAAGGGCAAGACTTTTCAGATATCTCAAGCAGCTCTTGTTTATGTTCACGCCTGAAAACTGACGTTACACAGCTTTGTGTTTAAGGCCACATTGGACACATATACAGTGAGGACCCCTGCATAAGTACAGTCCCAGAGACCATGGCAGTGGCAGCCAGGACTACATCTGGCCCTCAGAGTATCTGAGTCATGAAGTCTCACTAACATAAGACATCACAAAACCAATTCCTAAATCTTATGTCACTGCTTATGACTACACTGAGTCTGTTTAACTGCAAACAGGGAGTTAGTCTCTGTATTTACAGAAGTTTACTCAAAATAACCTCTTTCACCCTTGAAGAAACATCTCAGCTCTGTTAAGAGTCAGCTGCTGGATAGTCTTTCTTCAAATCCCTTTAATTGACCGAGCTATTCTGATTGTTGTCACCCTGCTGCTAATAAGTGTTTCCAACCTTAGTGCCTGATGGCACTAAGTCAAAGACATCTGACTTTTCCTGAGACAGAGGCTGGCTGCCTGCCATTGAGAACTGCTACAGATTATTCCCAGCAGAAAGCTGGGCTGACTTCACATGGATGTCACATGAGGAGTGGCTACAGATCTATATTATTTGGGGCATTAGGGTTTCCTCAGCCCTGCCTAAATGCCTCCAAAAGACCAGCCGTTGTCACATCACAAATGTGGTTCCAGGTTTCTCCAAAGAGAGGCGATGGGGAGAAAGCAGAGAGAGTGCCACCCCCCTGGGGCTGCAGGGTTTCTTGTCCCGTCCTGCTTGCTCCACGCTGCCTTACCCCTCGTTGAGCAGCGTGGGGCAGGGACAGACTCAGCCAGCCTGGCTCCCTGGGGCTCGGGCACTGGTAGAAATGAGCAGCGGCTSTTTCACTGCTCCCAGCAGCCTGCTACATGCCCAAACTTGGCCCAGCCCTTAAAGGAGCATTTCCTCTGCTTGCAGGACTAAATCAACTCTCTTCCTGCCTTGATTTTAGCAGAATCAAACCTTTATTGGGAAATCTACATTGTGATCCAGTTGCAGTGATAGTCCACTAACCATCATTTCTCTCAACGTGCCAGCAAGCACTTAGTATGTAAGATTTTCAAGGCACTCATATCTGTAACTTATTAATGAGAATTAAGTAGATGGAAAGAAACAAAAAGTATGTCGGTCAAACTCAAAATCTGCTATGCAGAAACTTTTGACCTTAGTGAAAGTTTGTATGCTAAGCTAAACACTGTGACTGCACATGACTTTACAAGGCAACAAAGCAGAAACCTGCATCACGAAATCTCCATCAACTCTTGTTTCCCAGACCTCCCATTCTGTCTAGGTTGGACTGGAGCATAATGGCATCACATGTAAAGAAAACTTTCCAGGTTTTTGTTTTTGGTAGGCACCTCCCTGCATTCATTCACTGCTAATGAAACTGCTTGTTTCAGTGGCTGCAAGGCAGTGGCCGAGGCCTTTACCCCTTCAGCAAATTGATCCTGAGGAGAGACGTTTAGCTCACTGAAGTATTTTTTTTAAAGGCAGCTAGACTGTGGAGACAGACAGAATATAGATTTATTCATGGAAACATTTCAAATCTCACATTTGTGAGCTTGATTTACTAGCATACATCATGACAGTTACGAGTATATTTTAACCAGAGATACAGTCTGTCTCTGAAATATATGCTTTGTCAATTGTGGCTGCAATTTGTATGCGATTTTAGAATGTTTTCTTTTKTTTTTTTTTTTAATTGATTTTGGAGTGATCTCACTGGTAGTGAATTAGGTAGATGCAGAATCCTCTGAAATACTTGCTAAAAGGGTTGCAACTAGATGATCTTTGAAGGTGCCTTTCAACCCAAACCATTCTATGATTCCATGATACAGTATTTGTCATGTGATACCTGTAAAAATCCCCTAATGGTATTCGTAACTTCATATTCCATTCAGGTGCAAGCACAACGATTAGCTGGAATATGTCAGAGCAAATGCAATCAAAGTACACAGACAGAAAGAAGGCGGCAAAAAGGGCTTGGTGTTTTTGAACCAGACTTAAACTTTGTTATCTGCACATCAATATTTTGTGCAGCTGTGGGTCGTAAACAGCATGCGTTTGTTTATTTTATTAATAATTGTCACAACACAATATCTTAAATATAAGCAGGTTAGTCATTTTGCAGTATCTCTGCTAACAGTGAGTGCATAAGCAAAACCCAGAGGTTTTCATTTCGTACAAGGCGATACTCAATGGGCACAGGATGACTAACCACTGCCCATCCCTGACCACATTGCAGCTGTATCTAGCTGTGATCATAAAAAAATGTTCCTGCCATTCAGCATGCATAAATCTCAAAGGCTAACTCAGCTTATTAAAAAGCTTGTTTAAATGAAAGTGGTGCTATAGACTTGGAAAGATACGGTTTCTCCTGGATTAGTTTTTCAGTTGAGAGCTGAAGACAATTAGAGGCATGTTGTCTAGTTCTGGCCCCATCTACTAACAGAAACTCATTGCAACTGGATTTTTCTCCTGTTTCAGAGGGAATATGCTTCAATACTCCATGGAAATCTTATTAGTTTTTCTTACTTAGTTTTTGTGTCCTACTACCTCTGGGGTATGGTACAGACTAGAGTGTCTCTTTTCAGCTGAAAATAGAGTTGGAACAATATGGTGTCCTGGTTTCGGCTGGGATAGAGTTAATTTTCTTCCTAGTGCTGTGTTTTGGATTTAGTATGAAAAGAATGTTGATAACACACTGATGTTTTTAGTTGTTGCTAAGTAGTCTGCTAGTCAAGGACTTTTCAGTTTCCCATGCTCTGCCAGGTGCACAAGAAGCTGGGAGGGAGCATAGCCGGGACAGCTAGCCCAACTGGCCAACGGGGTATTCCATACCATGTGACGTCATGCTCAATATATAAATAGGAGGCGTGGTCCAGGAAGTAGCGATCACTGCTTGGGTATCACTCAGCGGGTGGTAAGCAATTGCATTGTGCATCACTCATTTTGTATATTCTATCATTATTATTATTATTATAATTATTTTCCCTYCCTTTTCTGTTTTATTAAACTGTCTTTATCTCAATCCATGAATTTTACTTTTTTTTTTCCGATTCTGTCCCCCATCCCATTGAGGGGAGGGGAAGTGAGCGAGCAGCTGTGTGGTGTTTGACTGCCTGCCGGGTTAAACCACAACAATGGTCTTTTTAGAGGAGTGGCAGGAACCTCCATGTTTTGGTCAACACTTTGGTTTACAGTTCGTTATTATTTGCTTTCACAGTGAAAACAAATATGATGAGGAGACATATGGAGAAGAACAAATGCGTATATTCTGCTCAGAGCTGGCTGGGAGTGCCATGTGTATGTATAGGACTGTGCTGCTTCCGCCCTGGCAGGGAATATGCAGGATGTGCTGAAATGAACGGCAGAGCACCAGGAACCAGTGCTGGAAGATGTGAAACAAGTGGGAGCTAAAGATGACACAGGAGCCTGATCTTCACCTTCTGAGCAGCTAATTTCTGCCACTTAGTGGGGAGAGACCTGGGCCACAAGCAGCACATGGTACTGAACGAGGCAGAGGTCATGAGAAGACCTGCTTTTTGAACTAGTTTAAAGGCTTGGAGTCTAATAGCAGACATTTCCTGTGAGTCTCATCTAGAAGTAATGGAAGCATTCACTGTTCTTCTAAACAGTTTTATTGGGTTATGTAGGCAAAACCCAGACATCTGCTGGAAAGTATGTAGAAGGATACTGTAGTCCTACCACAAACCCAGAGCTCCCAGGCACCTTAGGGAGTAAAAAGAAAGAGGTTCTATCAGGTACACTCTTAGCTTTGTAGGTTTGTAAACAGATTTAGGGGTAGTTAATGTGAATTCTGCCAATTCTGGGAGGTGAATGTATTCAAGTTGCCTGTGTCCCACCAGACCTCTTAGCCACAGACCTCCAATATGCAAGGGGCTGAAATGACTGGTTCTCAGTGAAATATTCTGCCTGGGATCATGCTGTATTATCTCGGGGAAAAAAAAAGTGTCTCCAGGATTTTGGAAGAGAGAGAGGGACAGGAGCATGCTGTAGTGCTTATTAATTGCCACAAAGAGGGAAATGCCTCAGACTATAGGGACGCTGGCATTGATGTTTGGCTTGGGAAATGGCACGCTCTGTGGGCTATAATGGAAGAGAAAAAGAAAAGAAAACATCCCTGTTTTGGGATGGGACTTACCAAAGAGTCAGTTACGAGACCCTACCCAGAAATGCATGATCTTGGGCTCATTTTAGCCCAACGCCAGATAGATGTGGAGCAGAAGCATGTGAGGCAGCAAATTCAAGCTGAGAGAGAGATGACAAACAAAGAACTCAAGCTCTCTGCTTAAAACTCATGAGAACAGTACCTATAATCCAGTTGTGCGAAGATACCTTCAGGTGTGACCAGTGCTGCTTCTTTTTCCTCTCTTTCCTCAAAGCTGACCCTGGATCTGAAAGAAGAAGAGTTCATACTCAAATGAAGAGAGTAAAAAAATCAAGATTATAAAGTTATAGAAAGCAGGCTCTACCTTGTAAATTGGCTAACGGTACTGGAGCTCCATGTGCGTACTTGAGCGTTGGCTAGTACACAGTGTAGCGCTAAGACAGAACAGCCCATAAATCTCATCGCTGGAGCTCTGGCTGGATTCAGATTTTCTGAATCAATTAGTAGCTTTATTTTTGTTCATTGTTGTTTTCCCTACAAAAGATGGGGAAATGCAACTGTGAGTTTTGGGTAGTGGGACAAAGGGACTATGAGGCACACAGATACAATAGCCAAACTTCCTAAAACCATCTTCTCAGCAAGTCTCAGTTTCAACAATGTGGTTGGCAAGCTCTATACTGAAATGAGGATGTATATTCAAGCCCTAAGCTGGTGTGTGCAGTGGTCCACAGACGTCTCTACTCATTGCCAGAGAGTGCAGGATTTCCTGAGCCCCATCAGTGTAATTTCTGATCTCTGTAAAACTTGGGAGGGTTGTTCTGTGAACTTCTGCTCTCTATTTGTAAGAAAGGTACAAATTTGAAAGGCTACCCAGGAAGGAAAATTGCATTATTATTTCAGTGTGGTAAGAGTAGGAGAGAAAGGGAGTGAAATGTGAGGCAAGGTTCACCATTTGTCTGTGCTTGGCCCATGTGGCATGGGATTTGGATGAAAGCAATCTTTGCAAAAACAGAAATGTTTGTYGGGATCTTGAGAGTGAAATTTATAGTACAAAAATTGTCAGGTTAACCTATTGTCTGCTGAAATGTAACAAACTATGTTAAACAGTGGTGTTAAACATTGTTCAAATGCATTGAAAAAGCACAACCTCTGCTTTGGTACTTCAGGAYGGGAGAGCAAAATATACCAGTGAGTAGAAAGGTCTGTGCAATCATGTGGCATCTCTGACTTGCTGCTGTGAGGAGATGAACAGCACTTGCAGGTATGAATATGCGGACTGTCACCCCATTGCCTGCCACAGCAAATCTAAACGGAGAGGTGGGGATGGCTTTGTCTTGGCAATCCCAGATGTTTTTTCTTTTATTAAAAAGATATGGACTTCAAGTCTGAAACTCCACACAATGAAAGGGTTCGTTTCTTGGAACATCCAAGGTAGTTTCAGAAAATTTACTTCCTTTTGCTGAGGATACACTAATTTTAAAAATCTTCTTCCACCACAAAAAAATAGAGATGACAAAAACCAGATAGGTCTTTTTCCTTCACTTTATGTCTCTTTTTTAACTCTTTTTTTTTTTTTTTTTTTTTACACAGAAAAGATGACATATATTTTTCTACTGACCTGCAACAGTTTTTAAATGGGCATTTTTCACTTCAAAATTTTTCTTTGACTAATGAAAAAAATCTGCTAAAATGAGAAATCAAGTTCTGTTTTAGACTGGAAGAGCTGAAAAAGATTCASTCGGAAAAGAAAAAAGTATTATCGTAGCTACAAGCAGAGTATTTCACACAGTCGTGCCAGAAAGCACCTACCAATAAGAAATGCATGGAGGCAAATTACAGGTTTGAAGCCAGTAGCATAGTGGAAAGGAAGAGGTAGCTGATGGGAAAATGAGTAGGCAGAGAAAGAGTTTTCTTTGTGAGGTATTGAAAGTAACYAGTTGTGTTGAACTTGATATTTTTAAGGGACTGGAAAGAGAGAAGGTGTTTTCAGGAGGATCTGAGCATTGTGCTTGATATGGAATGGAAGAGCTAAAGAAAATATCCAAATACAAAGGCAGAGGAAAATACTCAGGGATAGATGTCAGACAGAACTGAAGAGGTTTCCATATYCCAAGGTGGGTGACTCTGTTCACATAAAATATTTGCCATTTCAGATGATAGAGAGAACTTGTGAGAACTTGCACTGGCACAGCTTGATAGAGGAAAAAGGGACTATAGTGGAAASAGGCATCGATTAACCTCCAAACCAGCATGCTGTGCCAATGCTTGGCTTCAAATCTAGTTAGTTATTGATCTTTTAGACCTTTTTTTCTGCTGATTCACAGGTTGTACCTTGTCAGCTCACTTGTACGAGTGAGAAAATGAACCCTGGAAACACGTGTCAGGGCAGAGGTGGAATATAGGTGGGGTTTGCTTTTCTGACACATTTCAGGCTGATATCATCTTGCCAGAGAAGATGTGAAGCTGAGATAGCAAATCCGCTTTTCCATGGCAGGACCTGAAGAACAGCACATAGCAATGACAAGCTCAGTAAGAATTTGCAGTAGCACAGCTTTTTACGCTGCATCATCACTATGCTGAGGCAGATGGCTTCCAAACACCTTGTTTCCAAYACTGTCTGATTTTCAGGTATGTTATCTGTTAGGAGATGGTCCAAAAGAGATCCTTAGCAAATTGCCCRTGTCAGTGCGTGATGAGTGCAGAATCCAGCTGCATTTTAGTTTCCATGTGCCAGTCCAACTTTTCACAGTCTGTCCTGTCCTCAGGCAGGCCTCTGCTTGCTTCGTGTTTCTCTGAAAAATCCTGACCTTCCCATGTAATAGCTTAGATTTGCCTATCCCATTATGCTCTGGCCCCAGAAAATAAGCATCTCAGATTAGGTTATTACACTAGTCCTTTTATAACAAGGTGGGCATAGGATGGATAGTTGTTGTGGAAGACATGTGTTTTCCCTCCTGGACTTTGAAAATTGAGAGTATCTCTTATGGAAATGCATATGGAGCCAAGATTCATTGCTGCTTGCATAATGTATGGTGGATACTTAGATATCTGAAGGCAAGTAACCTTATGGATAAACTGTACTGACTGTCTACATGCTGGTCCCCCTGGACCTGCCCCATTGTGATCTCATTAAAGTATCATTTAGCTTTCATTAAGGCAGAAAGCAAATACAGAAGTGGCTGTCAATCTAAGTCTATTTTAAAATTCCAGGGCCAAATCCTTTTCACCTCATTGGAGCAAGTTTTCCCACTGAAACCAGTGAAGTACTTCTGTAAGATTTGCTCTTGAGCAAGGTAAAATGACCTGCTACTGCTACTAATTAAGCTTCTCTTTACTGAACCTCAGCAAAGTTCGACAGATGTGAAACTGTCTTCTTGCTGAATTGTAAATACACCCCGCTCATTGGAGAACTGCTTGAGTCTCAGATGGGCAAGCCTGAAATGATGGCTGAACCTATTGATTTAGTTTGCTTTAAAAGGAACAGAGGATAATTTCTGAAATCAGACTTGATGATCCCTCGCTCTCCCATCTGCCCCCACGGGAACACGTTCAGGTACACAGCCTGGCACCCAAGCCTTGCTGGCAGCCAGAGCTGAGGTGTCAGGTAGAGATCACAACCAAATGGGAAGCTATTTTACACCRAAGTTCAATATTGCAGAGGAAAACAAATCTATTAAGCAGGCTTCTAGTGAAAAATGAGAGCTGACAGTTACAAAGTATTGCAAGGAGAAGCAAGTAAAGCAATAGCAAGATGTATAAGCATTAGCTAATCTAGAACTGTTCTTTCCTTTTGCTTGTTTGATCTGACAATTAAAGTGGTTAATTGTATCACAGAACAGTTTTAACAGAGGAAAATTCTAGTGACAACAGACATGTCATTGAAAAGCATTCAGGCCATTTGTGGTAACAAGTTGGATACTATACTGCAAAGAGTCTAATTTGTAGGGCATTTGGATAAAATGGAACGTAATGTGTTGTGCATTACACATCACGTTCATTTGTGATGGGGATTGAGGATTGCAATTATTTCCCATGAATGAGGAATTCCCAGTAAGTGTGGGGCATAAACTCGCTTTGATTAAGTCCTTGCTCTTTGTACACACTGCCCATCACTACTACCCATTGGATGGTTTAGTGAGGTGTTATGTGCTATGCATTATGCCTTGCACTATTCTTCTGTTCAGAGTAGTTACTGTAAATGATTTCTTGTGTCCTGATAGGTCTGGCAACCTTAATGCTAAGTGCTGTACAGGAACAGACAAAAAGAGTTTCCCATTCTGAATTGCTTTCAAGGCAAAGACTCATCCTGCAAATGCATCTGTCCTGATGTCTTTGGGGTTCAAATGGGACTCTAAAGACACCACTGGCACACAACCCATCTCTAAGCAAAAAGCAGAAAAATAAGTGCAGTGAATGACTAAAATACAAAACAGATGAGAAGGGAGCCAATGATAAAAGCATATACTGATGCATCAGAAATGAGAGAAATGTCATGGGTGAAATTCTAAGTCTGTTGAAGTTAATGAAAGCATTGGCACTGACTTAATTAGGACAGAATTTCATCAGTCTCCGCTTTGCTTACCAGAGAATCTTGTTATTCCTGACTGGCAGTTTCTTAAAAGCATCAGTATAAAAGTGGATATTGATGGGGCCGGAGTATAGATCTTTTTGAAGAATGTGCTTCATCTATCAAGGGTAGCACAGAAAAAACATAAGATAATGTTAATATGAACGGAAAAATGGGCAAAGGAACTCAGAAAACTTCTGAAAATGTGTATCTATTTGGCTTGAACTTGGTGATTAATTTGAAAGAAAAAGGTGCTTGAAAAGATTGATTTCAAAATTTTTCAAAGAAAACATTTTGAAACAATAACCCTGTTTTGAAATTGTCCTCCTGTTTATTGTTTTTAAAAGTGAAATTATATGAGAACAAAATGGTATATGTAGCTCTATGGGCAACAAAACATCTCATTTGCCTTGAAATGATTATTGTTTCCATTTTGTTAGGTGGCCCATTGCACTGAAAAAATTCCTTTTTTCATACACTTTGGAACATCACTGGTGGACAGGGGAAGGGGGACACAGCAGAATATTGTGGTGTACAAAAGCATATGAGCAGGTGTAAAAAACTGGAGAGTGGGAGATATTGTTCTAATTTTAATAGCCAGTAACAACAGCCTGATTCACAATGCAGTGATTTGATTGCTTCATCAAAAGTGTAGCAAGCGGAGCTGAGAAATACAGAGAATTTGGTTGCAGTGCAACAGCATATATATGTATGTATGTATGTATATATGTATACACACGCACAAAATATTGGAAGATATATACTTAGTTTTATTACTATTATAATCACATGCTCATAGGCTTGAGGCATAGGGCTCAGGGCATTACAAGAGCTGCTCACATCATAACATCACTTCCGGAGAGAGGACACCTGGATGCTTGGAGCAGATAAGAGAGAATAAAGAGCCTGGCTCTGCCCTAGCTTTTTCTCTCACCTTACAAACTGTGTTGGGCAGGATGGGTTTGCCTGCCTTCTAAGCAGTGTTTCAAGTATGAAACATTTAAAGGGTTTGGACTACACTGTAACAACCCATTCTGATTGCAACCAGTGGATGTTTGATAGGTGAGTATGTTACAAATTGCTCTCATGCTAAGAGAGGGTCACTTTCAGATCATTTGCCTCCCTCACATGCCCTTTCCTACAATAGCATCTGGCATTATTTGCAAGGCTCCGCACAGCCATAAGGACCAGCTCACAGTTCCCATAGACTAATCCACTGGCAGTAACCCCGGTGCAGGTGGCTCCACCTTTGGGACAGCAATAGAAATTTGGACATGTAAAGAATCTCCTTCCTGTACTGCTTTGGTCAGCACAATGCTGCTCTGGGACACTGCCACAGGGAAATTTCTTCAGAAAGATTTGGCGACTACACATAATCCCTTAGAGTGGGAGCTGTTGACCGCCCACTCCTACTTCTATTTGTGTGTTGATGTAGTGCAGTTTTGTAAATTAAATTTGTTTGGAAGAGATGAATCTGCCTTTGAGTTGTACAGCATGCACAGATGATAAGAATAAAAGCTGCAGGAATATTTTTTCACTAGTGATGCAAATGGGAAATGAACCTCGCCTCTCTTACCCTTCCCTCCACTCTTCTGCGAAACAGAAATTACTGGTGGGTGGACAGAGTTGAAAGTTGTCACTAGTTTGCATAAAGTGGAATTTGGAGAGCTTGTGAAAAATTGTTTGGAGTTGGTTTTGCTTCTTTTTCTTCTCTGATCCCTGGAAGAACAAATTTCTCAGCAGTATTTCCAAGTGACTTCTTACAGAAATCCTTCAAAATGGGAGTTGCTTAACTGGCGCCATTGTTTTCAGGCCTGAAAAGCCAACATCTGCCTGGGCAGTTTGGCTGTGTCCCATGGAGCCAGATGCTCAAAGTCCGTTTTGAGAAGTACAAGCAATTTGTGAAAATTTGTGCTGCTGCTATGCACGTTACATCCCTCTGCCCAGTCTGCTTATGAGAACAGAGTGCTAGTTTCCAGGGCTGCCAATCAAGCAGCTTTCAGCAGAACTAAATTGACTTGAAAGAATCAAAAGAAAAATACCCCTAATTTTTCAAAAGAGATTATTTGCAGTGTGAAAGCTGATCATTTCAAATTCAGACATTAATCCAAACCTGTAACCTTTAGCAAGAGCACAATTTACTTGTTCTTTATTGCCTAAATGAATCCACAACTCAATTTGTTTTTCAGTACAAACCCAGATGAAGTTCAGATGTTTACTTGGAGCCAGTCATTTCAAATTTAACCATGAAAAGCAGAAATATAATCTCCTAGTACAGAAAGACTCTCTTTCCTTTCCTTTAGTACTTGCAAAAACACTCTATAGCAAGCTGTTTTAAAAGTCCGGGTATTAGTTTTATAGGCTTCCCCCTCCTCCCTTTAAAGACTGTTTGATTGCTCAAACATTTATGAAGTTCAGTGAATATCTGATGAAAATTGAAGATGCTTTGAATGGATCCTCTGTAACGGATGAGTTTCACAATAATGCGGTGTAACTGAATAACAGGCAGGTAATTCCCTCTTTAGCTTCCTCACTCCTGGGTGACAGCTGTACACACATACCTCCTCAAGACCCTACTTTAGGCGTGGAGCATGTTAAGTCTATCTCACAAAGCACAATGGGCATGTCATGAAAAGGTACTCTGGAAAATGTCATGAAAGATCTATCTGCACAGGCATTACAGTTTGGCCCTACACGTAGGTGGGGGCAGGTGTAGGGTTATGTATCAATACGGGCAAATCAGCTGCTGAGACAAGGGTAGATGCTTTCCTTCCCAAATAAAAAAAAAAAAAAAAAAAGAGTAGACGGTGTTTATCTGTGCTTACCTTGAGTTCCCTGCTGCACAGGGCCCTGAGGAGGAAAGCACAGCGAGCCGTTTTGAGGATCTCAGCCGGAGCAGCAGCACATCGGCTCGTGCAGAGTCAAGCTCCTTACTGACACATGCCTGTCAGGATGATAAACCCAAGGAGGAGGTTAAATGTCTCCCCCACTACTGGTTTTTCAGAAGAGAAAAATATGCCCGGAGGGACTGTGACTAGTTTTACAAATTCTTAGAAGTAAATGCGGAACCAGATAAAGGGGGGTTAAAACCAGAGATTTCCTGTCTGTCAGTTAATCTGGCAGGTGTGATAGGGCACAACAGCCGCTGTTACTGTTATTGTACACCAGAGATAAGGCTATGTGGGCATATGAACAGGTTTGCTTGCACTCCCACTGCTTTTCACGTAGCCACTTAAACCAGAAAAATCTCTGACTCCTTTCCGACACTTCTCCTGCCTCCTGGTCTATTCTCTGCTCTCTCTTCTCCCCTCCTCCTTCCCGCAGGAAGGCCCCTTCCTCCAGATTTGTCACTGCTGGCAAATTCTGTGGGAAAAGTCCAAAGCAACACTTTCCCCAAGAAAGGCCATTAACCCCTTTGTGCCCCCACCTAGTGCTTCCTTTTAACACCACTCCACACTGGAATATTTAAAATATTATATAAACATGAAGGGTGTTTATTTTCTGGATGAAGCTGTAATGTTCTCCCGTCAAGGACTTGCAAGTGCTAAGAAGGAAATGTTAAGCCAGCTTGTATTATTAACCCTTTCTCTGTAGAAACTCTGACAAATTGTTGATTTTTTTTCCTGTTTCTTGAAAAACTTTATTAACGGATTATACACTGGGTGGGAAATCCTGTAGAAGAGAAAAAAAAACATTCATTTGCTGAGCAGTCTGAAGAGTGAAAAGAAAGCATAAGCATATCCTGTACCAGATTTCCTCAGGGAAAATTAAATTCAGGAGAGGAAGCTAGAAGTAAAAATATGAACAGATTTACTAAACATCTCTAAACTGTTTTATCTCTTGGGTGTCTAAACAACAAAAACAATTTTGCATTAATAGAGACAGATATGAGCTGAAAATCTGAGAATGAGCTTTTAAGATTTCTCCCCAAAGCCTGGTGGCTTTGCTAGCCATGATATCAGAGCGGGATCATTCCCGATTGTTATACGCAGAAACCACGAGTCACACAAAGCCCCATAAATAGTGCTGAACAAGATGTATAGTCTAACCCAGATTAATGACTTCCAAGAGAGAAAATGGTAAGTGGAGCAATACTACTTATCTTAAAAGATTATATTTGGCTTTGCTGTCTGGAATATGGGAAGTCCAGTTAGGTCAGTGAGTTTTTCAGTGATCTTTGCTGAGATACAAGCAAACCCTCAACACATAAGCTAAATAAGACAGGCAAATTTTATGTAAAGGTAATTTAGCAATGCTTTAAAGAAAAGGACTTTAAAGCATTAGCTGTTCTCTTAATTCCTTACTTTTCAGGGCTTCAGAAAACTCCAGAGATGGGAGGAATTTGGAGAGGTTGTCTTCTCCATCCAGTTGTCCCAGGGCAGGATCAGGTGTTCTTATTCCCAGAGGCATCTGCGTAACCTGATCTTTATTGTCTTTCTTCATGGAGTGCCACAGCCCCTCCAGGCACCAGTGCTTCATTCACCTTASAGCCCACCAGCTTTTCCTAGAGTGTCCCTGGGCTTCCCCTTGCTCTAAGGCAAGGGGGGGTTACCTCTTGTCCTGCCTGCCACAGAAATGGACACAAGAATACTTCCTTGCTCTGTCATATATTTGAAGACTTTTTGTCCAGCCAACCTTCTGGATTATGCTTAGTAGTATAACCAAGTCCAGTTTCCCTAGTCTTTCCTCCCAGCTTGTTCACTTGTGCAGACCCTAATCATTCTTACTGAATTCTTCTCAATCTTGTCCAATGGGTTCATATTTTCCTCTTGTTTTTCTCCATCACTGATATCATCGACTAGTGCTGCTTAGAGTACTGTGGCTACATCCTGACCAGCACAGAGCAGAATGGATAAACAACTTCACATGCTTTGCAGGCTACATCTGTGTTTATACATGTTGGTATGGGCTTGCTTTTTCTGCAATAGCAGGGTCTTTTTCACTCACGCTCAGTTTCCGATTAACCATGACCCAAATCCTTTTCTTCAGAAGAGCACGCATCCTGATAGTACTTCTATGTACTCAGAGCAGATTTAATCTGCCATCAAAATAAAGGTACATCACAACCGGAGAAGTCTGAGAGAAGATGATCAAAGTAGCTTCTGTATGAAAATCAACTAATCCTATTAGGAAACTTCAGATTGGATAAGAGTAGCAAAGTGGGCATATAGAGGAGGTCTGTCATATCACAAGTACCATAGAAAAAGGGAAAACATTTATTTTTTCTCTTTTCCAACATAAGAACTAGGGGAAATCAAATTAAATAGCAAGAGTCAGACTCAAAACAACTGGACATGGTTTGTCACGCACTGCAAAGTTAAGTTCTTAGTATTTCTTGCCACAGGATGTTTTAGATGCCAGAAAAATATGCTGGTTCAAAAAAGCAACCAAACAATTCACAAGGAAAAAGTATAAAGAGATCACCCTGTGCTTAGACAGTCCCTGAGCCACAAGCTGTTTGAATCAAGGAGAGTATTCTGGTAAAGCATTGCAGTATTTTTTGCTTTTTCCTCCATTCTTCCCTAGAGATCTATCTTTGGCCATCTTTATAGATGAGATGGAACCACTGGTCCCTTGAACCGTTGGTTTGATCACRTCAATGGATGGCTGTATTTTTGTGTCTTCAGTGCATAGAAGTACTGTCAGAATGTGGCTTTTCAGCTATATTTCCCTAGTCTGCTTAGGAAAATGTTGTATAAAATAGTCAAACTCCTAACTAACGTCAAAATACATCACATCTATTGGTTTTCCTTACTTTGCCAGACCTGTTACCCTGTCAGAGAAATAAATGAGATTGGCTTGACAGAATTTGCTCCTGACAAATCCATATGGGTTATTATGCAACACTTTGTTTCCATTTACATGCTTGTAATCATTTATTCATTTAGCTGTTCCAGTATTTTTCCTGAAAATGGAACTAAGTAGATACATCTGTAGTTCCCTGATGCCTTCTTTTCTTTTTTTTTTTCTTCCTTGAAAGTAGATGCCATATCTGCCCTCTATTTGTTTTCAGATATCTCACCTTTTTGCATTACTTTTCAAATGTAACTACTAACGACTTGGAGATTTAATCAACCAGCTCTTTAAAATTATCTATGATGACATTGTGTCAAGACTGGTTGATCTGAAAACATCTGACTTCTCAAAATACTTTTTAACCTGTTCTTTCCCCACCAAAGGTAGATGTGTTTGCTTGTTTATTAGGATTAATTATACTCTCTATCTGATTGCAGCTGACTTTCATGTCTTCTTAGAGCAATGTCTCAATAGCTTCTCATCTCAAGTGCTTAGTGGATCTATCTTTTCTTTGCCCTTCCTCTTATCTGTGAACATATTTCTAAACTTGACCATTAATAGAACATTTCTCATGTCCCTACCTGCTACTCTTGTTTCAACRTGTTGTACTTTTAAGCTTGTCCTTAGTAATCTGACCCTATTTCCCCTGCCTGCATACTTTGTTGTGATGTGTAAGATACATGAGGGACTCCTCATTTAGTCAAGTTAATTCCTTGCAATGCTTCATASCTTTCTTTCGTGGTGATGTAATTTATGTTGGTGGCTTTTTCCAGGAACCCCCTTTCCTTCTTAACCTATTCTCTCATGGGACCTCACATGACGTTTTTATGACTTTCTTTGTTGACTTCAGAGTTTGTGATCATTCCACTGCACCACAAGTGCTTCTACATGCTCAGTTGCTGCAATGATTGGTCCTTCCTATTAATGGGAGCTGTGTTGGAACAACGGCAGAAAAACTTCATTCTTTCTGAATAACAATCAGAATAACTATCTTGAGTTCAAGAAAGGATGAGTGCTCACTTTTGGCCAGGCCTAACTAACTATGTACAGGGCTGGAAGGGGCTGCTCAGGTGCCTGAAGTTCAGCAGGCGATTGCATCCCTGGTTGATGGTGCTGTAACCATACATGTGGTCAAGTGCTGGGCTGAATTCTGCCCCAACCTTTGGCCCAAGACTATCATGAATGAAATAAATACTGGACTTATTCTTACCTTTAATTACTTATTTTCTGTTTTCTGTTATTTATTTTTATTTAAGCACAAAGGTGGTAAAGATGTCACTATTCTATTCTTTCTGGGGTAACTGCAGTAGAGCTGGGTAGTTCTCACCTTCTCTGAGAAACATTCATGAGAGAAAAACTGCAAGCTGGACAAAACAGATTTTCTTTTCTTTTGATTTTCCTCTTCTCTCTATTTTTACAGTTCCTTCTTTGCTCTGATGCTCCAATCCCCTCACAGCTTTTCTGCTGGGGTTGTGCTTTTATTCCCGTAATATCTTCACAGTTTCAGTTACATCTGCATGTGCCAGGGCAACATACTCAGAGAAGTCTATGACAACAGCTACAGGATCTTGGATAGTCTCTGGTGAGCTTTTCTTAAATATTTTTCAGACTATTGGAATCGTTTAATACTATGTTACTTTGCTTCAAAGCTGTCTACTTCAGAGGATGCACCAGCCATTTCAGAGCTCCCAGCATTCCTTAGCCAGATGTTTCACAGCAAAATATTTTCTCAGCTGGATGGGAAATCAGTGAAACTGCAGAAAGCAGTGGTGGGAATAATCAGTCTCAATGATACACTTATATTCTGATTTCACGTGGGAGAATGGCACAAAAATCTGAAATATGGATCCCCATCTTGCTCCTGATTTACCTTAATAAATTCCAGTTCGAGCATAGGAAATGTAAATTGACAAACGTGGACTACACGAAGTGTAAAAATATGGAAYGTATTCAGAAGTTATTACAGCTCATCCTGCTTCCAATCATCCATTTGTTCTACTTCGGTACAATAAATGAATGTTCAGTGTATGTTTGCAATGATATTTATGAATGTCAAAAAATTGTTGTTCCTGCTGCAAGGAGTTTATAGAACTGAGTTGCATCAGGCCTGAAATCATGACAAAGAGGTTTAAAGTGATTTTAATTGATTTTGATAAGGTATTGAAAAAGGAAAAAATCTGTAGTGACTTGGGGTGGCTCCTGAGCTGTATCAGAGTATACCTGTTGCTGAATTCCTTGCCCAAAATGGTCAGCTGAGTTAATATCCCTTATCAGTGCATTTACGGAAAATTATGAGTTGAAGACTGGAATCCTCTAAAAATCTGGATAAATGTTGAGCAAAAACTTTGGCAACAAAACAGCACAGATTTCTCTTATAAGTGTCCCCCTGCTCTCTTTTTAGAGRACAGGCCTTGGGAAAGCATTCTCTGAGCAGTGGCGAGGAGGTGAAGGAAGCAGGATTTTCTACCAAGAAATACCTTGTGATGCTGACTTTCTTGTTGCTGTACGTCTTGTCTCCTGCAGCAGTGTGGCCTCCAATAACAGCCTGGTGTTAAAGTGCCTGTATTGAAGTGGGGCTGAGGGGAAGAAGCTGGAGAGACCTAAAAGGATAACTGTTTTTGGGGTAGTGAGAGTGTGTGGTCTGGCTATCTGTGCTGGAGATGACTTACCGATTTATATTGATCTTAAATGTACCATGAAGAAGCCAGTGTAGAGGGGAAAACTCATCTTTTTGTCCAACTTTGGAAAGAGAAAAACACAAATATTGATGATCTGGTAGACTTGTCTCAACTTTTCCCTTTCAAAATCTGCCACAGTAAATCTGACTTCATTTGTCTCAGTAAGAGCTTGGGGGTTAGCCTTGTCATGTATCTTGGTTACATGTTTAGGGGTAGAAATCAACATCTTCAGCTCCTCTCCCTCCCAGAAAAGAAGAAAGAAGAAAGAAGAAAGAAGAAAGAAAAAAGAAAAAAGAAAAAAGAAAAAGAAAAAAGAAAAAAAAGGAAAAAGAGAAAAGAAAAAGCAAACCTAGTCAAAGACAAGACTGTATTTCAACGATTTTTTCAGAGTTTTACTTCTAATGTTTCAATTCAATGCTGGAAGCACAAGCCCTGGCTATGAAACGTAGATAATCTGTCACAGAAAGCAGTGATGTTTTATGGGAAATAACTCCAYGCTTTACCCTCGCGACAGCTTGCAACAGAAAAGGATTGTCTGGTATATATGATTCATCACTTTTGTCAGGACTACAGCAATTATGAGTGATGCTGCATTAATAGTGATGACCTCCTGGTAGCCGGCTGATATTAAAATCTCAAAAAGGGAAATTACCTGATTTTACAAATACCTTTAGTTACTGACCGAAGGCATACGCTGCCATTACAGAGAAGGCTTTTCCTAAAGATCATCTGAGAAAACATGTGCCCATGACTTCTGATGGCCATAGAAACTGAAAAAAAGTGTTTACCAAAGTAGTTTTCCTTTGGATCAGCACATTCTGCCCATGCTTTTCTGATGACACCCTGAAGAAAAGGCACAAAAAATAGCACCCTTTTCAACGTCAAGTCCCCAGACCTATCTTGCTTCACCTAAGAGTATTTCCATGACCAAGACCAGACTCACTTAGCTTTTTAATTGTCACTGAGCGGCATTATGCGCTATCTGGCACTGAAACCTGAGCACAGTTTCTCTTTCCATATGTACGTCCTCCTGATAATTGTGGCAGCATTTATAAAGGTATTTCTGACCTGACATTTTTTACGAATCTGAATTCCAGCTGTATGCTTGTCAATGTATAGAGCCAAATGCGCTTCATTTATGTTCATGGAGATCTTATATAATTTACTAATGCCTCCTGTTTCTGTAAGTAACGTTACCAAAGTCTCTGGGAGTACTGAGGATTTGGACATGACAGACCCATTCAGCATTCCCAGTTCAGCTTCCTGGCCTTTTGGCCTCTCAGCACGTATTTTTGTTCTTTTCATTAAGCTCTTTCCTCGGGGTTAGACTCAGAATGTCATTTTGTCAGCTCCTTCCTATTTGCGTCGGTACAAATCCCTTTCATTACTCCTTCCTTTGGCACCAGTCAAGGCTGCTCTCGGGCTGGAAAGTCAGTTCCTGTGCATGCTGTAATCTTTTCCAAAGCCCTCACCGTCTCCTTCCTTCTCCCTCCTGTCCTTGGGACAGTGGTTCCTGAACAGGGCTCCKGGGAGCGCTGGCTGCTGGTTCATGGGGAGCTGGCAGCGTGCTTCATTCAGGCTAGCTTCATTGTTTCCAGCTCTAAATTACATTAGAAGAAGTTAAACTCCATTAACATTTTCCTAATATTACTTTCCTTCACACTCAATTGGTGCCATTGCCAGAGGGATGTTATGCGATCCCCTTTGGGAAAGAAAGACATCAGCACTTTTCCAGGTGGGAGTGGAACGGGAGGGAAATGGGACCAAATGCATGGTTGGGAAAGTAGGGAAGGAGATGGAGAAGAGCTGGGCCAGGAGATGTACTCCCTGGTGAAGATGGGAAAACGCACTTTTCAGTCTTTCTCCTTCTATTAACAGGTCTCCTTGGTGCACTGGTGGTGGGGATGGATACCTGTCCCGTCCTGGAGTAGTTATGACAGGAGGAAGAAATGAAACAGCAGCTGCATGCCTTCAGTCCAAGTAAGGAAGAGGGGCCAGTCCCTTGGTACGGGGGCTTGGGACATGGCAGTGTGACTGTGGAGGCACAACTGCTGTTTTAGCTGCCCCGCACAGCTGAGACTGGACTGAAGCCAGGAGCAGCCGGTCTGGGTAAACCTCTCTGGAGTGGGCTGTGTTTGTCCTTGTGTCTGCTAGGCTCTAGCACTAGGTATTTCATCCATGCTTGGCTTTTAGGAATGTAAAATAAGGAATACAATGGAACAGTTTTGACAGAAAGCTGAAACAGAAAAGGAGGACAAAACTTCTCTTTTAGGTTATGCTTAGTTTCTGTAACAGAATTCCTTCTGTCCAAATTTGCATGACATTTCAAATAAGGCATGTATACCCTATTTAATAGGAATTGAATAATATTTCCTCTATTAAAGAGGAAAAAGACAGATTTCCAACAGATTAAAAAAAATTAAAATATATGCTCTAGCCACCTCTTATTTTTTCATGTTTAGAAACCAATAAACTTTGCCCTTATTTTCCTCAGCTCTTCAGGGACCCAGGCCAAACTTCAGTTCAACTGAAGCTGCAAGCCAAGGAAGGTGACAGTGACTAAGCTTGGATGCAAGCCATGGTCACCCATTTCCTATACTGGTGCTTTAGCTGCTTCCTTCCTGCAGGCTGCCTGTGCCTGAAGTTCCCAGGCATTCACCAAAGTTTTATTGATGTTGCTTTTTATGTATGCAGACACTTACTGTATGTTAATATTTTTTACCAGTGAAGTTGGGAAATACTTTTCAATGGTATCGTTTATATGGGCTGTTCTTTAGGCCATGTGCTACATGTGATGCTGAGCTTGGCAGCTGAGCAGTGACTGCATTAGTCATGTTTATAGTCTATACAGAGCAGAGATGTACACTGCCCAGCCTTTTCCCTGAGTGTCCTCTGGGGGATCTGGCTGTCCTTCTTCCACCAGGAGTCCGCACCCGGCCCAGACAGGGATCTCTGCAGGACAAGGGAAAGAATTTCTTCTTTGCAGGCCATGGAAGAGCAGCTGAGCTATTTCTGCCTTGTTTGACACTTCCACTTCCCCTCTCCAATCCCATGCCCAGGGTGCTTTCTCTGCAGGGAAGGAGAATGCTTTTGAACCCACCTTCCAGCTGACTGGGACAGAAAACTCTCCATGGGGCCTTTGACTGGGAAAGCAAAGGACAGAGTTTGGTGGGAAAGGATACTGCACATGGAGAAAGGGCTATGAAGATGTTTTGTTGTCTTGGGATGTTGTGTTGTCTTGGTGCCTTCTTGCTCTGTCTCTCAAACACCAACTATGGTTGGAACCAGTTGGTTCCTGCAGGTTTGTGAAATCAGAAATGATGAGTATTTCCAAACCCCTCCAACCCTCCCCCCCAAAAAGCCTATTTAAAAACAAGGCAAGCAGGAAAACAAAAATTACCTCATCAAAGCAGATTGTTTGAACAACATGTCACATTCCTATCCCTGAGCAGATGGTGGGGATGCGTTCAGTGAGTGGATGCGCTCTAGCTCACGGTAGGGAGAAGTCAGCAGCAACGGGAGCTGGATGCCAGTGTCCCTGTCACTCTTTGCGGTGGTGGCTGGCAATAGAAGAGGTCTGTTCCTTGCCCCTTTCTGTCACCACTTGGCAGAGGCTGCAGATTGCTTCAGAGCTGTCCTCGCCCTTCCATCCTTCGGTGTCTCCCCACCCCAGAGGAGAAGGCTCTGCCTGGCTGCTCACTGGCACCCYTCTCCTCCCCCAGGCCACAGCAGTGGCAGGAGCTGCCCCACTGGAGAGAGGGGGCTCTTGTTGGGTGGTTGGTTAGGCAGGTCCTGATGCCCACATCTCCTTAAGGGAATATAGGGAGGCAGAGCTGAAGTTGCCTGTGGGTTGGCCTTCGTTTAGGTAACTCTGGATAAATGATGTTACTCTAATGGGGTTAGTAAACTAAAACAAAAGAGAAAAAAAAAAAAAAAAAAAAAAAAGAAGGAAAAAGGGGAAAAAAAAAGGGAAAAAAAGAGAAAAAGAAGAAAAAATACCCCAGCCAGATTCTTATCTTGTTCAGTTCAATACGTTCCCTATTTCAAGAGTGGCCAAGTGTGGAGCAGATAAGGGGGGTATATATAAAGTGCTACAAGTATGCCAAAAGGATTTTCAACCAGCAGTCAGGGAGGTGTCTATTTAGTGAGTCTAATCAAGAATTGGAGAAACAATGGAGCCGTGTTTTGGTGACCTGACTCATGCAGTTAACACATTTTGAAACTGATTCATGATAGGTTAGTAAATGGAATGTAAAATGCAGGTGTTTGAATGAGAAATACTTAGACATCCCACGCTAACGCTGTCAAAAGTTGTTGGCAGATAAAGCAAATTGAAAGTTCATMTCTAAATGCAGAACAGAAGGGAAGCAGTCTCAGAGATAAACTGTTGGTAACAATGAGAGTACAGACCCCCTAACATCAACACTGTGCAAAACCAAATGCAAAACAACAAAGGAGAAGAAACCAACACAATAAAGAAAAATATCTCTGAGCACACTAGGGAAAAACATGAAAAAGTGACTATTCATTTGCATGGTCCCAAGCAACTTAAGCAAAGCACTGAAGAGAGCTCCTTGCCCAATGCTTGTAATTGTTTTTCTTGGCAAAAGTAGTATCCTATGCTGAGGATGGATCTTGGCAAGTGCTGCTGCATAAAGAAGTTTTTTCTGGCCACATTTGGAATCTCTAGCAAGTAGAGGTGTCTGAACAAAATTTAGGGGATCAAACCAGTTGCAGGGCAGTATTAACAGTGCCAGAAAGAAGTACTCAGGTTTGCAAAAAACTGCATCAAAATGAATGACTTCTGTTGTAGGGACATGTAGCTGGCCTGACAGGTGGGCTGCAACTATATCCTTCCCTGTCAGCTTGAAAATCTCAGGGAAGCAGATTTGAATAGAAATAAGGGGAAATGGTTATAAAGTACCAACCATGAGACACCTATTGGCCTCCACTGGGCTGTCATTCGATCCAGAAAATACAGCAAAACCATACTAGAAGATATTAAATAATTTCAGAAACGATCTAATCTTGTAAAAAAATACAAAGCTTTTGGTTGTGCAAAAATCCTTCAGCCTACAACATGCAGAGGCGTAGCATGACCAGGGTTACCTTAGTGTGCACCAGCCATGTCATGCATCAACAATATTATGAACACCACTCCTGGGCTAAAAGAATAAATTGAGGCTAGCAGCTCCAGAAAGATTTCTGCATGTACAAGTGAAACTGCATCATTGCGGCTTTCTCCAAGAAAGAAACTACCTTCTTATGCAGAATGGCATGGCAATATATTGTCAGCAGAGAAGAACAAGAGATGTAGGGATCCTCCAAAAATTTGCAAAATCTTTTTTTTTTTTTTCCTGCTGAGGAATATAATTTTATGGAAACTGAAATGTCTGCAGCAGCATATTAACTTCAAAACTTTTGTTGCAAAGGGTGCTCAGTTCTAGGACAGAGCAACCCAGAGAGAGACTGAGTTAGTGGGAGAGAGAGACTTGGTGGTGGCTGGAACACCCACGTGAATGTCACTCTGGGGTAGGTCTGCATTTCTTTCACACATCACTTTTGTGATGAAAAAATTATAAAAGATATAAGATTTCCAACAAAACAAAATTTCACAAGATGATAATTTAAAACCAAGGTATACCCTTCCAGCTTTTTCTCTTTCTCCTCATCTTAACCCTCAAAAATCCTGAAAGCATTGAGAGGAGACGTATGTATAAGAGAATATATAATGCAGAAAGGCAGCTGAATCTCATTATGTGGGATCCACATTCACTGGGATCCACAAATATCCTGAGATTACACTGGATACATACTGGAGAAGATGTATGTGCTGGAAAGCATACACCTGCCAGACATGATCAGAGATATCCGGAGTCTGGTGAAAAGAAGTGGTTTCTTGCAACAAGTTAGGAACAGGCCTCTTCACTGCATACTTCCAAAATATATTTTATTGCAGGCTTATGAGTTTCATATGTTCTTTTTTTTTTTTCTTTGATTTACAAATCTTTTAAAATATTTTCACTGGAGATACTGACCAAATAGATTCCATTCAGAGCAGGCTTAGTTTGTTTAATTGCTTTTCGTGAACCTATAATCTCACCATTCTCAAGGGCATAAGGACAGCACTTTGAAGACCACCGCTGATATCAAATCATGCCTACTCTTTAGCCAATAAAATGACAAAGCTTAGTTGGTTTTCAAAATTGACTGGACTCAATTGGCGAGAGCTCCATGAAGCAAACAGCGAAATGCGGTTCATCATTCTTGAACGAGGAAACACTTCCACAGAAGGCATGAGGGCAGTCCAGCACAATGTTTCATTTTAAGAAGCCAGTGAATAATGGTGACTATTCCTCTGGTTTTATCTCAGTCCATTTATATTTTACTCGAGTGTCACTGTGCAAAGCCTGTTTGCTTCGGTGAAGGGTCAAGACTTGTTCTTAGAAGCTGAATAATTTATCCTGTGAATGTGCTCTGAAATTCTTAACTCCTCTGTATTAGCCAACAGTTTGTATATCTCCTAAAGCTGCACACTGACTGTTAGGTCTGCTGTTACTGGGTACAAGATGAGAAGGTATCATGAGGCTCAGTATTCACTAAAGGTAATTTTGTGCATGTTCTTCTAGGATTACTAGGAAATACTGATATTTTATAATGAAATTATCATCCTGGACCTATGCAATTTACTGTCCTGATCACTGGACTACAGTTTGATGTCATTGGTTTTGTTAGCCAAAAGTTGACCCACATCCATCTCCACTTTGAAAAGGCCTTTGCGGATCCCTGGTGGATGTAATGTTAAAGTATATCTTAATAGGGCTTCAACAAGACCTTTAAAGAAAAGAAAATACCACCCCATACCTCTTCATTGTGGTGTGTTTTAATAAACTAGCTCTGCAGAAGCTAATAAACTATGGTAGAGAAGATACTTCCTTTCACTACCAAAGCTAAATGGAGAAATGTCTCATCCTGCTGATTTCTGTGTTTTATTTTTTTAAGCTTCCAGCTGGTGTGAACTATAYCTTTTGATTCAGTGCTGTCTTTGTCTTTGGTTCTTTTCCTGACCTGCAAGAAAACTGATACTGGTTTAGGTCTGTTGCTTCGACGTTCAGCTCAAATATCCGATGAACATTTGGCTGTTGCTCACCGCTGTGTCTATCCCTCTTTATCTGAAAGTGTTTATGCGCTTTAGCTGAAATAGAAACATTTCAAGAGGAATCTCCAATTGCAGCATCAATGAGCTACTCATTTCAGCGGCAGGAACAAGGAAATATAGCATCACTGTACAGTAAAACACACAGAGCTCTAGTTGCAATGAGAGAGCTATGAAGAGGTATTTTATTTCTGTAGCTGATCCAATTGTAAATCTCATAATTTCCTCATCTGATTGCTGAAAAATGCTCAGGGAGGTGGTGTGTGTGCCCTAATCTATCACTGCATCACCTCAGGCTCTCATATTGCAGCAAAGCTAATTATCATGTTTCCAGCAACACAGCATGATCTCACATTTGCTTATTGGAGGAAATATAAATACGGYTTTCAAAACAAAAGGCTTACATATATATTATAGTATGAAAAAGTAAGGGATATGGGGGAATGAGTGAGGAAGGATAAGAGAAAGATTCCCTTTTTACAAGGTTTATAGTTCCTTGGGTTGTGCTGTAAACAGTCGGATAATTTTCTCCTGTGCATTGTGAGACATTTTACACCTAGTGAGATTGTGGCATTGGATGTGCAAAGGCAAAGCAAATCTTGTGTTGTAGGAAAACGACCTCAAAGGGATCTTTTTATGCTCTCTTGATAGCTCAACGTGTTATGTGATCGTGACCAAATTAAATTTATATAGGGCAACTGGCGCTCCCCTGACTAAACTGCCTTGATTTTGCTACTGCAAACACTCATGTGCATGTGCAGGCACACTAGTGCTCTTACAAATCATGGCATCCAGAAAGCTTTATTCAATGTTCTCATTTTTATTTGTTTAATTTGTTAGCAGGGAGAGATCCAATCAAGGTGGCAGTTTGCTTATTTTCTCTAGTGTATTCCTGAGCAGACTGAGCATAGCAAACGCGGCTTGTCATGCACCTCCCCTGGCGGCTCCGCCATTCACGTGAAACTTGTGTTTCATATATCCCACTAGAATTATATCAGACATGCTGTTCTCTGGGAGATAACACACTTATTCTAAAACATACCAGATTATAAATATCTACTGGCACACAGAGGCTTCTTAGGCAATAACAGAACAATAACAACTCGGTCCCTGCAGCTCCCGCTGCAGACAAAACTGGACTTCTGTTCTGTCAGCTCTCTGGGAGGAAGCCTTTTTAATGATAAATCACAGATGATGGGATTGAAAGGATCAAGGCACTACTCGGATCCAGCCCCTTGCATTGAGGAGGGGAGGACCCTGTGGTACTCGGTTCATTGTGTGCCTCTGACCTTTCCTTAAAGCTACTGAGTGCCTGTGCCATAACTACCTCATTAGTCAAAATGTTCCACCAACTTTACTGACAAAGAAGTTTTCCTAGGATGTGAGTGAGATATACCTATTTTTCATCACTAGCCTGCAGTGTGTTACTCTTGTGGAATCCAGCATGAGGAATTATTTTTCTCCCTGTACTAATTTTCCTACCTCAGATAATTTGATGAGATCAGAACAGGCTGAATGACAGATGCTCAAGGGAGGTGAGACTGGAAAGGTCACAAATGAACTGGGCCCAGCAGCACTGAACCCTATAAGGGGTCCCCATTTGATCCACTGAAGCACGATGGCAAAATTTATGAGTGTTTCTTTTTTCTTTGCCATTCCTCACTCCCATTACAGCATCAGTTTTCTGGCTGAGGGACAGAGAGCACATCCCATGACCAAATAAGCACCACCACCCCTGCTGGGCTGCTGGCTGACAAACACCCACCCAAGCTACTCGGTGAATAGGTATCTTCCTAGTGTATGGCTCCACGCGCCTCAGTTAGAAATAATCTGTGAATGATTCATGAACTGGGAAGAATCTCAATTCAGTGGCTTTTCAGTTCCCCCAGTGTTGGTATCACACTTCCTTTTATGAATATTTTGAAGCTTTGCAATTTTAGCCTAACATGTGTATTCTATTTCCAATTTATATTTCCTAAAATAAAACTCACGCACACTCTTTTAGTATATCAATAACATTTAGCACATCTACAACCTGGAGTGATTCATTTAGCAGCTAGAAACACATACGACAATACTTTTATAATATAAAATCAGTGCAATCTTTAGAAGCCCCATTTCATTCAGTAATGCCTTCCAACCACCCTTAAACTTTATAAGAAATGTGTGACATCTTTAAGTTTGAAAAGCAGGTTCAGGAATAGGACTTCAGAGGACAAAAAAGAAGAGAGGCAACATCTTGTAACAGTACCGGTACCTGCACCTACAAAAGTTGTTGGGACTGAACATTTTCAGAAGAAGAGTAGTTTCTCTTTCTCTGCTGCTTCTTTTCACAGGAAATTTTTTGGGAGTGGAAGAAAGAGAAATGTGTTAGATAACATCTTAGCTCTCTGCTAAATTCTTTCAATGCTACATTTGTTGGAGAACATGAATATAAGTTGTGTTGAAAAATGACACTGACATTTAAGTGTTTTTTGTAAATGGGTGGGAGCAACTGTTCGGTTGTGAGGTAACACTTTTAGTCTTTCCCTGTCATTTAGGGTAATGAATTTCTTGTGCCACGGACACCTGGGAAAAAGTAAGGAGGGCTCTAATCTTTGGCGCTAGTTTATCAGTTCGGTTGTACTTTGTTGCAAATGCCTGATTTTGAGCATGCAGCCCTGCTGCTTACCATATGACTTAAGCCCATACTTTCCGGCAAAGGACCATCTTTAAGAAAGACTTACTCCAATTTGCTAACATGTGTTTACTTGCTTTGTTGAATCAGGATCTGTGATTCAGGTTGTGAATCCCTATTTTCCAGCAATGGCAATAAAGAATGATGGGGGTAGAATCAGACAGACACTCATAGGATCATGTAGACTGATACATTCAGTTCTATCGATGGAAAATAAAGTCTCTGACTGATAATATCTGATATTTCATTTGTCATTGTTCCCCCTCTTTTTCCTTGATAACAATAGATATGACTAGTACTGGGCTTTTCTTTCATCATGAGCTTTATTAATAAGCAGTGGGAAGGTACTTCAAACACAATATGAGGTCACAGAATTTAACTATCTCTGAATAGAATTTAAATCATTAAAAGAAACAAACATGCCAAAAGAAGCATCAGTGTTTCTTTTTAATTTTATAAAAATAAAAGAAAAAAATGCCATCTTCCCACTCCATTTTAGTCAGCTAACCAACAAAAAGAAAAATAATCAGTCCGTACTCTTTCAACCATAAAACATTTTATAGCTAGGAAAAACTAGAAGCCTGACACATTTGGCAATTAATACACAGAGACATTGTTTCAAAACTCATTCAATCTTTCTCCCATTACCACTATAAAAAGGTAATTTATGTAGATTTGGACAATATATTCCAAACATAATATGAACCTGAGAAATACCACTAACATCCAGACTCGGAAATGTCTGTGCTCATTGCTTGCAAATTTATTGTCCTTTTTTTGATGGTGTTTCATTTCTTCTTGACTGAGCTGCCCATCAGCTCCCTGTAATTTACAATGTGATGTCAGACAAAGTAAACACGCATAAACACAGCCATCCAACTCACAATTGTGCAGTTCCAGGGCAGTTTAAAGAGAGTTTCTTTCAGCCAAGATACTCATCAGTTCCCCCTTCTCTTGTGCAAGCTACTTCTGCACAGTATTACAGTTCGTAATTCATAACAAAGTGAGGAAGAGCTGCTGCATGCAAAATGGAGTCATGTCTACTTGCATATTGCTAGTGCCCGCAGAAATCCCCTGCAACCCCTCTGAACTCTCCCTTGTCCTGCTGCTTACCCAAAAATGCCTTCACAAATATCATCTAGAAATACCTGGTTCCACCTCTTGTCCACCTTAAGGCAACTGAGAACCCTCTACACCCTGAAGAACAGAACTAAGGTACATTTGAAAAGACATGATGGCTTCATGCGATAACAAGTCTATCTATATTCTACAATGCAAATAATGGAATAATTCTACCCCAAACTGTGTAGTCATGTGTGCTCTCACCAGGAAGTTCAGAGAAAGGTGTTTAGGAGCTAAGAGCCACAGCTCCTACTAAGATGGGGTAAAAAGGATTGTGGATTCTGGGGTGGGCTTGGTAGAAAATCTAGGAGCTGCTGAGCTCTGGAGAAAGGCCCAAGCTGACCTTCTGTAAGTTTCCAAAAATGCCACTGCAGTTCTAGCTGAGAAATGACTTTTTAATTTTGTGGTGTGTAGGCTTTGTTTCAGAGCAGGTGTGAAAGACACCTGTTTACAGCTAAGTCAAGATATATTCCTTATAGGACAAAAATAAGATTTACTCAGATTCAGCATCCTGCAGTCTACGTAAGAACCCTTCATTACTCCTGCAGCATTCATATCCAGACAGGAAACATACATTTTGCTAGATTTTATGGATATAAATATAGTGTATATTTAGACATAGAGATAATGCATTTCTCCTTGAATTTAGGTTGTATTTTTGGTAAAAAATAACTCATGTATAATTTCTAGTTTATAATTATAGGATGTCTGTATATACATTTCTAGCTGCTTAGGAATGCAGTCTAAATGCTTCTGGAATTACACCTCTTCCAAGGGCATTTTTTCACTCTGATCATATAGTGAGAACAAAGGGAAATTTTTATCTGTCATATTTAAATGATGATCAAAATAGCATGAAGGACATAAGCATGAATTTGGAAGGGAAGCAATTTAGCTGCAAACCTACTGTGTAAAATTACCTATGTTCTTTCAGAAGGCGTAAGATTGCAGCAGTTGTGTGCAAGCATCAGTTTTGTGTATTTTTGAAAGTATTGCAAATTAATGACTGAGGAAACCTGAAGACAATGAAGAACCCACAGCTAAACTAACTACTAAGAAAACAGTCACAGGGAGCAGTAGCGTAGTAACATTTTCTAGAGATCTGGATACACGCACACTCTTTTGCACTGAAAAGCTCCGTAGAAAGAACAATAGTAAACACATAGATGACATCCTCAGTCAAAATGTACAAAGGACAAGGAAAGTTAGAGAACAAGATCAAAAATTTAGTCTGCAAAGTTATTTAGGCCTCTAATCATGGACCCCAAACCAGTTCTGGTAGGCTTTAGATAGTCAAACAACTTGTGGATCTGAATTTGTGTTTTTTGGTCACTGGAAGGCCAGTGTTGCAATTTAAGGGAAACTTTCCTGCTTCCTCTCTCCCCTTCATTACTCCAGTTTCATAGACTGTGAACTTTAGTTTTCCTTGGACTGGCTAAGGGCAGCAGGGCTATCCACTGTATTTGCCAATGTGGTACCCACACCTTTGCCTTTTTGCTGTGATTTGACTTCAGTTCCCCCATTTCAGCACCTTGTAGGATTTAGAAACAATCAGGAAATCAAAGCTCTTGCATCCTGGTGAAGAAGTCCAGGGCAGATGAACAAAAGTAAATTTGAAGCTAGGTTAATGAAGGACTCCTTGAACCTTTTTTCATGTAAAACAGAAATGCACCAAAAAATTGAAAGTGTTCATTCAAAACCAGCTGAGCTTTGTCCTCTTTCTCTCTGTGAAATAACGTGCAATAACAGTTTCATACATATTCTTGGTATGATGAATGACCTCATCACTGTCTTTTTTTACTGCATTTATGATTCTAAGCTGTCTACTGGAATTTTAATTCTCTCAACATTTCACAAAACACACAGGAGCAAGTCTTCTTTGCCCTTGGAGTATTGGTGGCTCAGTGTTTTTTATTTTATTTTAGCTTATGGATTGGACACCAAAACTGTGTCTATGTAACGCCTATGTAACTGTGGCTACGTAATGCCTGCCAGTCAGAGCCAGTGCCAGAACTGTGCACGACAGTCTTGGGGCTAGCACAGCTCTGCTCCCACCAGGGAAGCATCTCCAGTCTGCTGTGTTCCTCTAATTCTAACTCGGACATGCTTGTTTAACAACAGATGGAAACGAAGGTGAAGAGGAGGGTAAAGAGTCAAAAGAAGTTAAAAATATTGTAATCTGACACAGAAGGATTGTGCTGCTAACATTAAGAGACAACACAATCTGAATAACAGAACCTGAGCAGCATTAGCACTGCCTGAAGGGGAATTCACTCTATCTCCTTCCCAGACATGCATAATGCACGTCTGCTGATTTTTTAATTTGAATTTGTCATTTTCTCTCCCTTGTACTTCATTGGCAGAGCAAGCAATAATTATGAGTTTTGTGCCATGTAACTAACCACATCAACTGTTTAATATCTTAACATGTGTTAGGTCTTCATGCACCAACACCATGTAGGATGTTCTGTGGGATGTAATTATGGATTTAAAATTTGTGTGCCACGGGCTCAGGTAACTCTGTAAGGTTCAAATATGCTCTGATATCATGACTTACTATTACTTTACTATATCTTACTATTACCTATATTAATTAGTAATATGCTGCCATTTCTGTGGCAACCTTCAGCTGATGAGAGTGCAACATATGTACAGATGTGCTACCTTCTACTTCAGTCTCAAACAGGAAGACCTGCTTCACTAGATCAGTATGTAGGTATCTCCATGGAATAACCTTGTTTATTTAAGTGAAGCAAATTTAGTGAGAGCAGATAAGGTAATTTCGAAACTGTTCTTTTGACTATATGATGCTTAACTTTTTGAAAAGCTACTCCAATATTTGTGCAAGTACCAGGAACAGCTTACAAAATCAAGGGCTGTGTTTTCAAATCTTGTGGACAGCCTGAGAAGTTTGTGAAACATGGAGTCCAGAAGCCAGATAGATTTGCTCTGCGAGCCAAATGACCACTTGAAGCCTTTGTCTGGTATTTTTCAAATCCTGTGCTTTCATAAACTGTTCCATGAATGTTATGCAAAGGGAGTGTTAGTCTTTGCTCTCTGTAATAAGAGGTCCATGCAGGATGTTGTTGGGTTTGTTACAGCAGATAGGTAGAGGGCTGAATCCGGAATTTTGAATGATAGGAGGATTTAGATGCTTAAATACCTTGGGAGATCTGGGCTGACTCCTTTGAGTTAAACTATAGACATTGCTGTCACAAGACTGTCACATATAAACACAGGTGTGGTGGTGGATTCCCCCTGCCCCTCTCCTGGGCCTCTCCATGGTCTCAGAAACTCCTGTTAAACCTTGGCCTTTGTGTAATGAGTCAGGTGGTGAAGCGTCCCTTGACCGTATCAGGAACTCTTGCATAGCTGAGGTGGGGGAGCGGTACTGACCGTACCGGGAACTCCTGCTGCCTGGCCCAAGTGAGGGATGAGAGCGGGGATAATTCATCATCCCCTGACACCCTTATCTGAGTTGTAACTCGAGCAGGACAGTACCGTTGTTACTGAAACCTTGAGAATTTTCACAGATGACTAAAGCCAATCATCTTGCAAACGTATGAACAGTGGTCCCAAGTGAGACCCTTTGAAGTCTCCTGGACTGCAGTGGGCTGTGCCCAGCATCTCCCTCTGAGTGGGACACCTCTCAGAGCTCGCGAACTCTTGAGTTTGCAATATTCGGAGGACCATCGCTGACGACGGGACCTGGGCTGAAATACTCCTCGAAGCTCAACCCCTCGTCCGTTGAGAAATGCCAAGACGTTTGACGTGAATATTTCACTGGACTCGAGGGGAATTTTTAACAGGTGTACCTTTTGTACATTTAGTATATTTCTGTCTGTATGTGTGTGTGAACTGTAAGCATAACCTGTAATTAAGTCACTGTCATGATTGTAATAGACTCTACTAACTTACTTTGTAAATGTTAAATTAGTCCATGATTAATTGCTACTAAAATCTTGTGATCTATCTTAAAACAGTGAATGAACCTTAGACTGCTGCTAAACACACATAATCCCTTAGACATAAACCATCGACCAAGTCTGGGGCTAGGAGTGGATCCAGCCGCACCTAGACTCCATCAGGAGTTCAGAAAGCACGTGGGTCTACTCTGAATCTCTTGACTCAATGGGAGGGTCTCCTTACCGTTTTGTATTAGACATAAACCGTTGTCCAAGTCTGAGACTAAGATTGGATCCAGCCACCACTAAGCTCCATCAGGAGTTTAGAAAGAACCTCGCGAGTCAATGGGAGGATCTCCCTTACCCTTTTCATCCTCGGCCTCTGTATAAATCATTCCAACTCAATTATAACACGATTTTCCTTTGTATACTTCATCCATGTAGTAAGTGATCGAATGAACCTTGCCATCAAACTCTGTTAAGTCGTGCTTTTATAAATTTCCATTAAAATCACTTTTTGCTAATACCTTTGACGACGATTCTTTAAGTGGCCTCTAAACCACTCATTTACAACAACAGGCTCCAACTCCAAACATCAACTCCTGAAGTGTTGATTATTCAAAGACTTCACCTATTGACTATATTTATTCTTTACTGGCCCTGCATCTGCTCAGTCACAGCAACGTATCCAATGCTGCCTGGCATGGGGCTGAAAAAGGACAGCAATGAATTCTGTAGTTGTCACTAATTATCTTCACAGGAGACAAAACAGAGCTTTCATTCTCCTTTTCAGACTATGTGGATCCAACAGTTGCCATAATAGCTAATAACCCTTTGACAACTTGCCTATAGCATCAGATTTTTTTGCACTCTTGTTACACAGGTGTGCTTGGTGGCTTGATGGGCCAGAAGCAGCCTCTCCCCTTTGCTTTTCCCCTGCAACATTTGGCAGATAGCTAACATAGCAGTGCCGTCATGGTGTCTCGGCCTGCCATCACGCATTGCTTCCCTGTCCTCTCCTTCACCTCCCTGCCCTCTTGTAGCAACATTAATCTGGTTTCCCTGCCATGAATTTGCATTTAGTTTTGCATAATTTGTTAAAAATTAAAGCACACGTTTAAGTGCAGTGAGATGACTGAACCCAGAAAGTGTTTGCTATGAGCTACAAAAATTCTTCTGTTCCCTTCTTCACAATTTCATTATTTTTATATCTGTATTCCTAGTGAAGAATGTATATTAGAGATGCAGGTCTTTAAATATGGCAGTGCTTGGCCTCAAGTCCTGGTTTGTTTTTTTTCTAAGGAAACCCTGGCTTTCAAAGGACAAATCTACATATTACAATAAGGCAAAATGTACTCATACCAGACCTAAGATGATCCATGTGTACAACCATCCAGTGTAATACAGAGACATGTTATCTCAATCCAAAATATAAAATAGTTGTTTCTGCCTACCACTATCCCTCGGCTAACAAGCCTTGGTTTTCCATGGAGAAAATTAATTCGGGACAGAACTGCATTGATATGGCTACAGTACTTCAGGAACCAATGACATCTCTTGGGATGTTTCGTAGGCTTGGACTTGGGAGTCTACATTTCCATCCATTGTGCAGGGTTTTACAGTGCATAAATAAATAAGCAATTCCAAAGGGAACCAAAAGGTACATTCACAGATAGATAATGCTCATGCAGTAATTTTTAAACAGTCACGTGATGCAATGCCATTTCTCAGTCAGGCATATATCACCAAGCCTTAGCTAGAGGAAATCAATAGAAGCTTACTAATGGAAGTTATGAGGCTCTGCAGTTCTAGCAGGTTTATCATTATTTTTAGTTTACTGCTTTGTAGATAACTTTTCTGTTCAGGAGGAGCAGGTTCTGGGGGGCAGTTGAGCAGGGGGAAGAAGGTATATCTCATCTTCTCATCTCTTAAGGGTTAGAGGTTTGATCTGAGGCAATGACTTCAGCTTCCTCCATAGTCAGATTAGCAACCTCCGAAGAGTGGTTGATGCCACCTGCAGCAGGCCTCCACTTTAGGATGAGGTGAGGCATCCTCTGATGGCGCCTGTCCTTCTCCACTGGTTATAAAAGAAACCTAGGAAAGTAACTTCAGACTAGGTGTTTCCCTTTTGGACAACCTAAATTAGGCAAGAAGAAGAGAACTCAGAGTATTCTCCAGCCCTGGCTGCACAGGCACAGAGCTGCAGTTGCTTCTGCTGGAAGCTGTGGGCTATGGACCTGCACTCAAACCCTTTTCTCAGGGGACTGGCTTAAGTCACAGCCCGCTGGTTTGCTGATTATAATACAGGTGCAGCAGCGGGTTCACAGCCACACACCATCCTCCTAGGATAAAGCTGCAGCAACTGTTTGTGTTGATAGGGTTCTAAATTGCGCGAGGAGGCACAAACGGTGCCTGAGAACTGGAGATAGAGACGTGAAAGAATAATGCAAATATGGTACTCTAATGATTGAATTTTACTTCTTCTTGCAGTGGTCCTAGCTCTTTGGATGGAACAACAAAGAATGGGAGTGATCCTTTATATTATACTATACCAGTCTGCACTGGCTTTGTGAAGTTCTCACTTTAAGACATGCCCCTAAAGATGTTTTTGATTTACATCATGGAGACCTGTACAGGATGCCTTTCTCTTTTTGATCATGACAGTTCAATCAGATTTAGCTGCTACACAGTGGATGCTTGTAGTGTTTGTATTTCCCTGCACTGGCACATCTAATTTAAAAAAAAGTAATTCCACATGGTGGAAGCGTATTTCTAAAGAGAGACTGTGATGGAGAGAAAAATACTTCTGCATTTCCCACAGAATAAGGTGTTTGTGCTAGAGACATCTGGAAATGTGTCTCACTGTACACCTCATTTATAGGATCAGAAAGAGATATGGCATACTGATTAATGGGAAAATGAGATACTAATTCAATTTTTAAAGAATAGATGTTCAGAGATTTTTAGATTGCATTACTATATTCATCTGTTTCCTTTTATATCCTACAATAAAAAGCCTGCCAGATACTGTAGTGTGATGTATTATGGCTGGGATGTTATCTCATCTGATGTCTTGAAGATGAAGTCATTTATTTAGACACTGGGAATTAGCATCAACCTAATCTCGTTTCCTTAATCTACTGCCCACCGATGCAGCCAGCCACATTATATGGATCTAGGAGCTCTGTAGGTAATGTACACGCAGGACACATTAGTGACGCTGCACAAATTGATGTGAACTATAACTCTACATGTCAAATAGCACTCAACAAATAAGCATTTGCAATAAATATGCCAATTTCCATAATTCTATAATTTTAAAGAGTCATTCAAACACGTGTCCCTGGACAGCACTTTCATGTTTTATCAAGTTCACTTTTTTATACTCAAAGCATGATTTTTCATGTATTTCCAGAATAGTTTTTTTCTTTTATTCTTAAACAGAAATTACAGAGATACAGACAATGTAGATAAACATAATTTAAGGACTGTGGTCAAAGCCACTTACTGATATTTAGTAGGTCTCTCTGTTTTTCTCTCTATCCAAGTTTCTATTTTCCATGCATTGTCTGATAAAATGTTTCCCTTGCTTTCCACAGAAAAGCGTGGTAAAACAAAATTTTTGAAAAAGCCTGCTTTAAATCTTGCCAGGCGGTTAGCCTTGCCCCCATGTATTATACTGACAAACCTAACATGACAACTTTGCTTAAATTAAATTCTGCACTGTGATATAAAAACATGAATCAATCAAAACTGAAGTGATGGGGATCATTATTACACTGGATGTAGTAAGAAAAAAAAGACAAGACCCAATGTGAAAGAGAAAGGAATTTGTTCCACAATGACAGGATGAAAAGAATGTTTGAAAGCTAAACTTGTGATAACAGAGACCTTCCCCTAGCTTTTTTGCTGTTATCCAAGGACATGCAGAACAGCGACTGTTGGGTGTCTGAGCGTTGTGTATGACTGCAGGTGTCACGGTTCTCACTCTTTCTTTCTATTGTCGTTCTTATAGCCAGCAGGAGCATTGCACTACATTTGTAGCTGCAGTGAAAGGCAGTTTCTGCCCAGACTCTGTCACTCTGGTTTGACTGGTGGATGGAAAGGGGGAGAAGGGCAGCTGTCTGCATGTAATGTTCCTGGGAGGGAGGGCGGGAGGGAGGGTGAGATGGTTCCAGGCACAATCCGTATGAAGTCTTGTGAAGCTTGACCCAAACCAGGCTTTGTGAAATTATGGTAYAGGGGTTCATTTTCTGAAAAAAAAAAAAGAAAAATTCACATTTTTATTCAAACCTAGTATTTGTCAGCATAGGGAAAAAAACAGTTCTTCTAAGATGATGGTTACGCTGAATTTTATGGAAAAGATTAGCCCATGACCAAAAGGTGTCTCTCAAGTCAAATAAATTTAAATTTATCTTAATTTTTTGGAGGACTGACTAGCTTCATTCTGCTTGCTGGTTTCTGATAGGATTTCTAGGAGCTCTGTTTAAGGCACCTATACAATGCTGGAGTCAAGGTGTTGGACTGGCTGACATGGAGAATGTGGGGTAACTTGCTTTGCTGAGCCAGACATGTCCTGCATGTTTCGTGTGTATCTGGTAATTTCTGGGGATTTCTCTTGCCATATTTGTCCAGTCTGCCCTTCAGCTCCTGTAAACTTTGAGCACCCTTTGACAGAGTGATTCATTGCTTTCCTGTTCCCTGGTTTCTGTTTTTACTGATCCTACTAACATGGTCTGATATTTCCTAGTTCTTGAATTGGTTATGCCTGCTTCAATTTTGGTGTGATAAGTGCGTAACAGAGGATTACACTGTTCTAGCAGTACTCCAGAGAGCTCCACGCTGGCAGTGAGCCTTGCTTCAGTGAGCTCATGGTTATCCCCACCCCTGTGCGTGTGTGGGGTGGGCGAAGAGGGCAGGGAGAGGGTGGGAGGGTTGCAGACCTTCGCACTAATGTGGAGTGCGTGGCCCTGGTCACACAATGACACAGCCCTCTTGCCTCCCTCGGCTGTGCTCAGCCCTGCAAACAAGTCTTCAGACATTTCGTTTGGAAGATCAACAGTCTGTTGATCATCATCTCTGCTTTTAGAGACAATGCAGCAAAAATTTAGGGGTGTTACCTGAGTGCAGAAACCAATGCCTAGGTCGACCCACGAGGTGACAAAAAGTAACATGAAGCAATTTTCAAGCTTCTTCCCATTTCCCTTTTGTATGACATTTTGTTTGGTTTGAGCTTGCTGATCTTTCTTGCGCGTTTGCCTGGTGATCTTGCCTGCTGCTTTAGCTTTCTGCTCCTTTAGCCTTGGTCATTCTCCTCCAGAGGAACCATTCACTCCCTAAAGCTCCTTGTCTTTCCCATTATCCTGCAGTGTTTCCTTTCATTTCTTCATTTCCAACAAGGAATTAGGATTTACCACCGAAGCTGTGACTATATGATACGGAAGTCCACTTATAAATCAGATCCAAGAGTACTTCTCTTCCTGCAGATGTTTAGTTCGAAGGATGGGCTCTGGAAGGGTAACAGGGTAGTAGTATCCTTTATATCTTGTGCAGCCATTTAAAGTATTTGCTTTGTTAATAACTTTCGCGTTACTCAGTGCTAGTAAAATGTAAAGCTCTTGTAGGAAACACCTGCAATGGTCAGAGCCTACACGAGGTGGCAGTACTGGTATCACATTGGTTTTCTTTTTTTGGGCTTACTGGTTTCCAGAAAATCTCCCTGTAAATTAATTGATTCATGTCAGAAGTGGGCAAGCTTGCAAACAAGTCCATCTGGTAAGCAGCTTACTATATTTCTATATAAATAAAGAAGATCATACAACTTTTACAGGGTCACTCCGCCCCTCAGATCACGAGAAAGTCTGTTTTCAATGCAGAAAAATTCAGATCTGTACAATGCTCCAAATGCATAGCTGAGCACATCCTGCCTGGCCAGACAATGATATGCAACTGCAACGCCTGACGACTCGGGGCAGAATGAATCAGGCCTTGTACAAAACCGAGCATGGATTTGCTAGGCAATCTGGGTAAAGATTTTTCCAGCTTCATGGAGATGTGGGCAAGACTTACTTCTGTTAGACTGAGTCCCAGAGAATAGGGCCTTAGGATGGGAATTAACTCAGTTTTAAGCCATCTACCACCAGAATAAAAAGTCATTTCATCTTATGTATGGCCCTATTTTCATAAAATGCTTTAGCTATGTGGATAAAAAGCTCTACAATCAGAATCAAATATTGTTATTGCAATCAATAAAGTCAATGGAGAAAAAGGAAACAAGTGTTCTGGCCCATTTTCTTCTGCCTCCTTCTGCTTTCTAAGATTCTGATGCCAAATTGCTTTTCTCAGATGAGATTTTGTTATTGTTACTTTTTAAACAAATGAACCAACTGACAATGTGGCTCATCTTCAGGGAGATTGAGGCCTGTGTTTCACCTAAAAATATCTTAAGTGTGTTGCAACCAGCAATGAGAAATCCCCTGCATTTACCATCCTTGTTTTGCTCTCTTTCTCTGAAAAAATTAGAAATCAGCATTCCCAGGCAGATCGTTCAAAGACTTTTTTTTTCCTATGCCTGGGACTGCGGTGGCAGGATCTGCCTGGGAAGACAGGAGCAGGTCTGGGCACGTGAGAGTGGAAGGGGTGCAAGGGAAGTGTGACACCTGGGCGGTCACCTGTGGGAGACATGCGAGGTGGCTCATCCCTAGCAGCTCTGAAAATCAGTGACCCCCTCTGCTCTGTAAGCCCCAGCTTCAAAGTGCAGCAGGTCAGGGGATCACAACTCCACTGTGTTGTCGCAGGGAGAAGCTGCGTGACTGTGCTGTGTGTGAGGTACAGGCCTACCTGCAGGGCACATAGGATGGGACTCAACTGTATGAGTTTTACAAACATTGCCCACAACTGAGCCTGTCTGATCCACTTGGTTTCCCTGAGCCTTCCCACTCCAGCTCCATCCTGTCTGTTCTTCCCTTTGGAGAAGGACATTGCTATGGAGAACAGATGCTGCTCATGGACTATTCACTGAGGTCATTGTAGACAGCCTCTTGGCTACCCTGGGAATTAACAACAGGAAAGCCCAGCAGCCAGTAACTCGCCAAAACCCCTTCCCAGGGCTGTGTTTCTGCAGCTGCAAACCAAGTCAGCCAGCAGGAGTATGGTTCCCAGAGGAGATGCTTGGGAACAAGACCATAAGGAGGGACGTGCAGATGGGCCAGGGACAGTGCTGAGGCTCTGTGATTTGAGGATATGGTGCATTCTCTCGGATGCCTGTGCTTCCTACCTCCTGAATGTGCTCCAAGGTTTTGTGTTGCTTCCCTTATCTCCAGAGCAGCTTTAGGGTGGAAGCATGCAGATATAAAGAGGGTGCACAGAAAAAGCCCCAAACCTTTGGAGCTATTTGGTGTCTGAACTTCCACTGAAGTCGGTGAGATATGATCCTTTATATCCCTTTCACGGTTTGGGCATAAGGATTTTTACACTGAAGGATTATTATAGGACTTGAAGTAGAATCCAAACCAGAAAAAAAAAAAAAGCTTTCATAACTGTTTTGAAAGATGGAGAGAAAATCAGTCGTTTAAAAATAATTAGGTGTGATCTTCATATTTTAAGGCTTCTCAGTGGGTGCAGAGAAAACAAATGAAGCAGTGTAAGAGTAGACAGTTAATGTTCTGCAACTCACCAGAGGAGAGGGACAGCACCGGGCTCGGTGAGGGCAGGTATCCACGTCTTTGTCTCAAGAGTTGCCACCTTACAAGAGAGGTTCTTACCAGTCCTGTCAGCCTAAAAGGCAAGGACCAAATAAACAGTGAGACCCTCTCCTGCCCCTTTTCCATATTTTCCTTCTAAAAACAAGCCCTTTTCTTGAGCATAGCAACTAACTGCTTTAAAATCTTTGCTCTGAATTATGACCTGAATTCACTGGATCATAAAGCCATACTTTAATTAAAAAGAAAAAATGACCAGATAGCTAGACTGGCAGGCAGGGAGCAGACACTGCTTTCATACATTATGTGTTTTTACAGAATCTGTGAGTACAGCATATTTTGCTGTTAGACAGTTTGCAGTTCCAAAGCCCTTTGCTAACCTGGGATGCAAACAGTCCTTGTCTGCAGTGCTTGGCACCGAAGCCCTGGCTGTGTGGTAAAACAAGATTATGTCACCCTCCCTCACATCTGCCGTTCTTCTTGGGGAATATCTTGATTCAGTGTGATTCAATTGCAAAACTGTGGTTTGCTGAGGAACTATGTACTTAGAAAAAGTGCTGAAAGGACTGATTAAATGGCTTACAATCGCTTTTCTCTTGTGCTTTGGTGACCACTTGCTTCTCTCATCCAAGCAAAGATGGGTAATGACTTGTTTGTTTTGGTTTTTAATTTATATAATAATAATAAAAAAGCTGAAATAGCAGCCCAAGAAGGGGATAATGCATTATTCATGCATTTATTTAATCTTTTCTTTGTTGCTCAGCCATTGAGGTGATCCAGTGATTCAACCAGACTATCTGTTTCCAGTACTGCTTTTACAGTAGAAAAATTCCTTGAGTTTGCAGTTACCAGTACACAAAGGAATTCTGCCTGTGGCAAAAAGAGAGTGGCTGGGAAACCAACTCTACTGATCTGTTATCATTCACTCTGAAAGAGATCTCCCCCACCTTAAAGCAGGCCCTTTTGGTAGCTGGTGTGGGTAGATACTCTCCTTGAACAGATTATCTCATCCCTAGTTCTCGTCTCTGCGATGCCAAACTACAGAGCTGACAAACATGGTAAATGAAAACATCCTCCTTTGCTAAATTAATGGCTCATGTAGGATTGCACGTGTTGCTGATCCACAGGTGCCACCAAGCTTGTGACTCTTCTCCTGGTGGAAAATCTGGGCAGGTTTCCAGCTGTGACTCCGCTGCTGACATTAGCCTTGCCAGGCTGTCAACAGGCACACAGCATTTCTCCTCAGGRTGTTATCTTGCAGAATATAGCATGGTAGTGCTCTTTTTATTTTCCCTGCAAAACTATATTAATTCTTAATTGTGTCTATGTCCTTAAAAGTACACTTTGAAAGCATCAGCAGACACAAATCGGTCAGGATCAGTATGAGAACTGACCAACCACTTTGTTCTTAGGGCAAAGCAAAAGAAAACATATAACAAGCAAATTTGAGCCTGTGACAATGTTCAGACTCAGCCATGCAAGTTAACTAGCAAGTGTGAAATGTACATTGCTGAATCATGAAATCAGATTCAGCTTAATCACATGGAGAGCATGTGATTTCTGAAGTTTGCTTTTTGAATAAAGAACTGCCTGCAYTGAGGGCACCTCTTTTTAGATGTAAGTAGCAAAATCACAGTGCATGGAAAGGAAATTTCTTATTCCCTGAGCCTGGACAGTGCGACCTATTGCAGAGATGCAACAGTGAGATTATAGCGATAGGAATTCATGCCTCCTTATAGAGGTGTGCCATGCAGCCCCTGTGGTCAGCCCAGCCTCTGGTGCATTTGGGATTGCTTCCACCAGGAACAGCTGCCAGAGCGGGCCCTGCATTTCCAGGTGATGCAGGGACAGCACATCTCTGGCCTCTGCTAGTGCATTAACCACAACAAATGCTAAGTGGTAAATATGATAAATGGTTTGAATGGACTGATTTCAGATGAATTTTCCTTGTTTTTAAAGAGCGCTTTCTGAGGTTGAGAAGGAATTTGAATACAAGAAAATGTTCAATATGAAAATGTCAACAATTTTATAGACTACCATAAGCAAAGTGTTCAGAAAACACTTCATTTTCTCTCAGAAATGAAAATGGTTCTTTTCTCTGAGGCATAGTAAGAGTACTCAGATGTGAAAGAACTAGTAATCCAGAATAGGGCAATAGTGGGATAAATTCAGCTGTGACAAGATGATTGCCTTTTGCCTGCATGTTGTAATAGGCAAACATAAATCAGTCAAGGTATGCAACTGGTCGATCACTGAAAAACATGTAAAAATACCTGAAATTGTTTTTCCACTTAGGGCTGCAGCAGGCACAGTTTTTGCAGAGCTAAAGTGGTCTCCACTTCCGCTGTGTGCTTTCAACGTCATCGGCTGGGCAAGCGATCACAACTTTTTTCAAGTTAGAGTTGTGACAGAATTCATACATCTGTGTTAACAGCCGGGATTCTGCTCTAGGTTAAGACTGCTAAATGTTGGTGTTTTCATACAGGTGTCGATATGCATGCTGGCTGCCTAAGCTTCCTTACCAATCAATGGCAATTTAGTCAGTACAGTGAATGGAGTTTTGAGAGCTCTTCAGGTGAAGAAATGGTGCTTGCTCTGAGCTCAGCTGAGCAGCTTTGGAGAATCTATCGACTAGGAGCTGGATTTAGTTGTCTAAACATATGTATCTAATACAATTTGAGACTCATGAAAAAAATCGTCCATGACCTCGAGAAGGATCAATTCACAAGGCCATGAATTTCCCAAAGACCCTGTGTTACCTCTGCCAGACCTGTGTGGCTGTCTTGGATACCAGAGGACATCTCAGGTCATTGTGGACAGCTACGTTTAGGTGCCTGTCCTAACTCCATTGACCACAATAGGAACTTAGACGTATACCTCACATTATATACGTACCTACACACATCCATTCACACATAGGCATCTATGCATGTAACATAAAATATAGATGTGTATATAAGTATGTATAGGTATAATTATAGATATAGATATAGGTGGATGTGTATGTATATATACATAGGCTTTTCTCTATAGGTATTGTAGACATGTAATATAATCATGTACATATATGTGAACTTATATGTTCTTATATGTGTACCCATATGTACATATATGTGTACATATACTAGTATACCTCTACGTGCATGGATTAAATTTATGTGTCTTGATCCTAAATGGCTTTTCTTTTTTGCTTTCATGAAAGCATGATTTCCCACGTGAAACTTTTGATACACTAAGAAAATCCCACCCAATACCCCCCTTTCCTCACTAGGTAGCAGTGGGTCTGGCTAAAGAGCTACAGCCCAGAGAATCATAGAATCATAGAATCATTAAGGTTGGAAAAGACCTCTAAGATCATCAAGTCCAACCGTCAACCCAACACCACCATGCCCACTAAACCATGTCTCTAAGCGCCTCATCTACACGTCTTTTAAATACTTCCAGGGATGGTGACTCTACCACTTCCCTGGGCAGCCTGTTCCAATGTTTAACCACTCTTTCAGCAAAGAAATTTGTCCTAGTGCCCAATCTAAACCTCCCCTGGTGCAACTTGAGGCCATTTCCTCTCGTCCTATCGCTAGTCACTTGGGAGAAGAGACCAACACCCACCTTGCTGCAACCTCCTTTCAGGTAGTTGTAGTGTGTGATAAGGTCTCCCCTCAGCCTCCTCTTCTCCAGGCTAAACAGTCCCAGTTCCCTCAGCCGCTCCTCATAAGACTTGTTCTCCAGACCCTTCACCAGCTTCGTTGCCCTCCTCTGGACACGCTCC
>JAYKAV010002942.1:310170-340986 GCA_035582835.1 Phoebastria nigripes
CTACTGGAAATACATTCCATTTCCAGTAATGTATTATTTTGTGGTTTTTTGTTTTTTTTTTTTTTTTTAAATTTTCACAATTTACATATATAAACATATTAACCCCCTTGTAACTATTTCCTCCTTAAAGTGCTCCTCCCCTGTCAGCCCAAAGTTCATCTGTGCCCTAATTATCTCTTTTGGTTCCAGTGTGAATAAATGAGGAATGTCACTTACTCCTTCAGGAGCGCTAACTTTGGCGGTTATGTTTACTTTCAGTAATGAGCTTTAATTACTTTAGCAATTACAATATATTTGACTGAATTTCCACTGACTGCACACAACATCTGTACTGGTGGGACTGTACATACTCTCTGATCTCTGCCCAGGGCTCCCCTAGAACATGATAACAGCTGCAGTCCATTACTCTATAAAGCAAGCAGACGTCCTCCAGATTTATGCCAGTAGATTTAAACTAGTAGCTCTTGCCTTTCATGTCAAGTAGAGATTGAGACATCCTGGATCTTGCCTTGTTTCCCACCTAATGTAATGGTTTAATCATTTGATGTAAACAATCTGCTCACTACATGGCTTGCTTTGGGTTTGTATGAGAGACTCTGCCAATGCTGCTTTCTGAGCAGAGGTCTCTGGACTGATGTTTATTGATGCTTTTGGGCATAGTGTGTCAAGCAGCCTTCCTTCAAGTGGTTGCCCCATAAAGTGATGGCTACAGAGGCAACACAGTTAGAGATCTGTTTTCCCATTGAATTACACGTGGTTGTCGATAGTTCAGGAGTTAGGAAGTCGAAGCTCATTGTAAGATGTAGTTATGTTGTCTTCTTAAAGATGCAGTTTAAAATTGTGACAGAAGGTGGTAAAAAAAACCCCCCAGTGTTGTCATTTGCAACCATTTTCTGTGTGTACATGAACTAGATAAAAGGATAATTATGTTTCAAAGCCAAGCACTCAAATGTTAGGAAATGCCAGAACTGAAGCTGCTTGTTCAGCTTTGTGCCTCTGGAGAAATTTCTCCTCCCTTATTCTCTAGTCTCTAGGTCTGTGCTTGCCCTTTGTGATCGTTGGTCTTCTACAACCTGAACCACATCTCTTGGATCATCTTCTTCAGTGTCTCTGGGAAGCACTGAACCCGTAAGGCCAGCGCCAGGGTCCCTACCCGCTTCTTGCATGCCGTGCTCCTAGACAGTCCTTGACAACTAAGAGAGCAATTATAAAGCAATCCTACCTAGTCACAAGCTAGGAGTGCTGATAATGAGCTCTGCAGGGATGTGGCTGGGCTGGGCTAGCCCAGCTCTGCGTAAGTGCAGGGCATGCTTGGTGTGGACAGACTGTTTAGAAGGGATTTCGGCGATAAAGTTCTACTGAGCTTTTCCAGTCTGCTTCTGCCCTTCTAGGAAAGGCAAGAAGATAAGTGCATAGCTTTGAGATCTTCAGGAGCAAGACTGACTCCTGCAGCACACCACAGTGTTGTGTTGAACTACCTCTGCCTGAACTAGTTTGGGTAGTGGGAACAGTCTCGATGGAAAGTGAGCTAAACTGGTCCTCTTGTAAAGAAGGCTCCTTTCAGAGGGAAGGGGACAGGAATTAGCCCTGGGAAGGAGCAAGGAAAGCAGACTTTTGCTTTGGCATCCAGAATCCATTACAGGAACCCAGAAAACTAATAACTCCTGGCTTCCCTGCCATCTCCAACAGCTCAAAAAATCAACAGATCACAAAAATCCCTTTGAGGTGATTAAAGATTAAATGGAAGGATAAACAAACAGACTGTAACCCTGTCTCTCCTCCCCCTTCCCCACTCTCTGCACATAACCAGTCAGTCCTAGGTGAATGCCAGAAGGGCCAGGTGTCCTCCCTTTCCCTCCTGCCACTACCATGAAGTTTCAGGATGCCTTTCAGTGCTCTCCTGGAGCTTTGCAGCTGTGCGTTATGGCTTGTGAGGGGAATTGGCTAGATAACATGCTTTGGCTCCTCAGACAGTAATTAATTCAATGGAATTACTAGCACAAATGAAGATTTCTCAGGTGAATGAGGACAGCACAAACATGCAAGTTATATTTCTGCAAACTGTAAATAGAGCCCAATCATTCATGCAATGACTCCTTCCAGTGCCAGTCTCTCCTCCCCTACTTTCTGGAGAGAACTGATAGGGAGGGGGAATAGTTTGTGCTCATAAATAAATTTGCACAGAAGAGTTAATGAGCTGTGGAAACTGTCACAGAGCTAGTCAAAGACAGATTTTTCAGAGAAGGGGTCATGTATATTTTTGGTACTATAAACAAGGCTTTTTCTTTGGTAACTGAAGCAAAAAAAGTGAGAAAATCTTCAGTTTAAGACTGACCAGAATGTACGTAATTTAAAAAAAAAAAAAAATCCCACCCCAAACCAGCTGAAACTGCTTTCTTTTTTATTGTTACAGATATGAAAAGAATCTCTTGGGGTCAATTCACAAAGCTGCTGGAGGAAGGCATGTAGCCTCCTCCACACTTCTTGGAAATCTCAGCCATGATGAGAGAGATCTGGGTCCCAATCGGATCCTCCACTCTTTTGCCTGAGGCTATGATTTGACATGACAGTGGGTTTGGTGACAAACCGCATATGTTCCCACCCCGTTGACTGCTCCAGCAGTTGATCCATGCCAATTTGTACAGTCACACTGTGATCTGAATCAAGGATGGCTCTTGCAGAAAGATGTCTTGGCAAAAGAATGTACCTGGTGGTTTTTTTCCCTAATACAGATGGGTTTATTACAATGGTTCATGGCACACCTGGGTGAAGAGACAACAAGAAAGATTGAACAGATTTTATTGGTAATTAATACTTTATAGCATCAACCCCGATCAAAAGTGCCTTTATCTGTATTGATTTATTAGTTTCCACTCCAAGAGAAGCTTATGTAAATGAAAATCATGCACTGTTTGTCAGACAGAGAGAGTCTTATATTCAYGGCAGGAGTAGTAATTGAAATAATGATTTCCTACTATCTTCATATTTACTTACCGTTTCAGACAAAATCCGCAGAAACATGGTGCGCCATTATTGCATAAAAGCAGTCTCTGGGATCAGAAGACTTTTCTTTCAAGGCAAACAAATGCCTGATTTTGGAAAGGAAATTCTGCAAACTTCAAGCTGTTACTGGAGTGGTTCATCTCAACAGCAAAGTGTTTTTCTCTCCAAGGACTCCTGAGCAGAAACCTGCTTACTGTACCAAAACCCATGCTGGGCAATGCTGTCCTGTTCTGTAGCCCAAAGGGACTCCAATTTTAAATGAAAGATGACAGAGCTGAAGCTTAAGCTGCCAGCTATTCAAATATTTATAAAAGGACAAGGGGGCTGAAGTTTTTGAAAGATTTCTATCAGAGGAGTAAGAAAGAATAACTGTGGTTATGAGATTTAACATGTCTTTAATTCTACAGCTGTCCAAAACAGCACTGAAGTGCTTTTGAAATTTGTATCTTTGCATTTCCTCTCTTCTTTTCCAAATGGCCGCAGATCACCAAAAGGCTTGAAACCATTTACATTTAATCTCAAGACTCCCAACAGTTAAGTGTGAATTTAAGAATTTCACTCATTGATTTGACATGACTTGGGAGATGCACTTAAATTCAATCGATGCCCAACATTTTCGCAATTGTAATGGAACAGGAATCTGGAGAAACAGAACAAAACTTGTGGCGGTTAGAATGGAAATATTGTTTGCTTTCTTTCACATGGTCGAAGGTGGGTTTACCTTCTGGAATTTGCCATTTAAATGAAAAAAGTAATAATAATCTTAAAAAACAGCTCTGATATTAGGTGTTTTAATTTACAAATTTCAAAACATTTTGTTCAGAGAAAGTTACAAATGCACATCCAGGGAAATTTATTCTGCCCGCGGTCATGCTTTTACTCTAGCAGCAAATGAGGATTTCAACAAGAACTAGTCAAGATCAGCAAATTATACAAAATTCTCTGAGATATTTTAACTCCTGAACTGTTATTCCATGTTTAGTTAGCATTCAGTTGCATGGCTGGTAGGCAAAGAGAATATATAGAGATAATTGATCTTCCATATGCACCCTCTACAGTAACAGGGACAGACTGCATTCCTTTGTCTTACGCTGAAGACATCCAAATAAGAAATCACTTTTTTAATCTAATATCTTCTTCTCCTACTTTATTTTTTACAGTGTATTTTGATCCATATTCTCTGCTCACAGTGATTTACACTGCTTTATCTTCACTGACTTTGGAAGAATTATATCTGAGCTACATGGGTGTGATTTACTGGGAATGAAGCCCATTATAGATAATTAACTGTAGTGTATTGTTACAAGTCTTTTTTTTTGTATTTAAGAGAATTTTTTCCTCCCTTTCCCCAGGGTATGTTCCATCTGCTCCAGGATAGGAGGTAGAAAGGGAAGCTATTTATTTTTCATGTTTTTAAAGGCACAGAAAGCATGAAGAATGTTAGCTGGGTCCCACTGTCGTGAGACCTTTTTTTCTATACATTTCTCTCTGATACTGTCTGGATTGCTGAGGCATAATTATTGTGGCCAAGGACAAGGTCACTCTGGAGATCAACAAGTAATTAGAAAGAGACTGAGAAAGCATGAGAACAGACTAGAGATTTAGCTGAGGCATGAACATCATTCCCTCAAATCCGTTTCGAGACTCCTGACTGCTTGCGGGCAACCTGGAGCCACGTGCAGCCTTTCCGCAGGCAGTGGTCATGAAACACCAGCTCAGTGTCCAAACTCCATCCCTCCCCTTTCCTTGGTATGATGGGTCCCCCAAGGCAGCTCCTCACCAAGCAGCCGTTGTTCGCCGGGGTTTTCAAGGCAGACCAATTACATGTGCGTGTAGGTATGTTGAAAAGCCATCTTATTTGTTCCTGATGCTGAGCTGGGTACCTCAGGTATTTTCATGTTCACTCCCTTTGCTCACCCACATCATGCATTTGCATAAGAAAACATCTTAAAAAGTATCTCAAAAGCCAACTTGGACAACTGGACGCATGCGGCTCATGGCTGACCTTTGAAACTTTGGTGCATTGCGAAAAATGAATGTGTTAAAGCAGCTTTCTCAGAGGAGGGCGATGCCTGCTGACTTCAGGGGGTTGCTGAGAAAACTGCAAGGCTTTTGCCTTTGTCTCAATAACAAACATCAGCTTCATCGAGTATGTTTTTAAGTGCATTGGTCTGAACAGAAAGAAAGGGAAGACCCTGGAAGACAAAGCCCTGAGAGCTAATTTTGATACACTTTTCATACATCAGAAGCAGATATAAAGCATTCCAAATTATCTCCTGCATGTTGGTTTCCTGCTGTTGATTTACAGGCTGCGACAGAAAATCCATTTCTGTTCCTGTAGATGCTAAATTCATTACCTAGCCACAGAATTCAGATTCTCCACTTCTCCTTGAACTTCAGCTTGTTGCTATGGCAACCAGTGCCAGACAATGTATTTTTTTCTTCCCACTATTTTCCATTGGCACAGTTGCGTATTGCAGTAAAAATAGTATCCTTTTGCAATATTAAAAAAAAAAACCCAACCCCAAAATCACTGTGTTTTATTACAAGGGTTCCCCCTACACTGTGACTTTAGGCCATATATTATATATGCAGCATAAAGCTGATTAATCACAATACAACCAAAAGCTTTATAAACTAACAGGGCACATTTTTCTTATAGCTGTACTCAAAAAGCTTTTTTTTTTCCTTCTTCTTTCAAACCTTCCCACAGCTGGACATTTTAGGTTACAGTAAAATGCTTTTGAAATGGCCACGAAGATTGCATTTTTCTTCAATAAATAACTGGTCATTCTTCCCTGTTTCAGATGTTGCCTCCACTTACAGTTGTCAGAAGTATTCAAGGATTAGTTTGCTGATAAAAGTCCATGCAGTTTTGAGCTCGTCTCTCTCTGAAGTCTTGTTAAAATTCCAAATTGGTTTCTGAGGGGGGTGTCTGATCTTTGCTGCAAGAAATCCAAGGAATGTCAGGAGGATGGAAATGAAATCAGTCAATCAATAGGTTGCCCTTGCTCTCCTGAATGAGATGGAAGGCTGACAAAACAAGGCAAGTACTACCAGGCAGGCATTGAACACTGCTGCCTTGGCAGTATATGGGAGGCTGGTCAGTGGATGAACTGAATTTTCCAGTTAGACTGGTTGGCAGAGCCCTGGCCAGAAAAAGCAGAGTCTGTAAAAATGATCAGTAGATATTACAGAATAATGAAGTTGGGAGTAATTTTGAAGCAATGCTTAACATACATTAACTGAAAGGATGCTTATCCATACATATAATGCCTTGTTCAGCCGTCCCTATGCATATTGTTTATCTAGACTGAAAGATTTTTAGCACCTGTGGGTGCTCTGCATGAGCCTGGGAATTGTACAGATAGTTGCACTGCAAAAAAGCTGCATAAGAGAAGTGTTAAAGTTGCAAAAACTCTCAGTAAACAGGTTTTTTTTACTCTTCACACAGAGCATGGAATTATATTACTCTGCATCTACCTTTCCACATGTCTTCCATGTGTGTTTAATCTTTCAATTGGTTTTACTGCACCGTTCTTACTACAGTGCATAAGGGAGATACAGCTGCTAATAAATTTATTTTCTTGACAGCTCTCTGAGATGAAAGCATACTGGTATCCAGGCTTGTGAGATATGTCATCTAAGTGACTTAAAAATTAAAGCTCAAACTTTACAAGACTAGTCATCCAATCTGAGAAGCCTATGGACTAATTTACAGAGTCTTTAGCTTTTCATGATGCACATCCAGGACACAGACATTCCTTGACTGCAGTTATAGCTGTGAGTGCTCAGTAATTCTGTAAATCTAACCCTTTAACAAAGCCTAATCAACAGCACAGCCTTGATTCACTCTCAGAACATGACCCACCACGTGCATTAACTCAGGTAGGAATCCTGTAGGAAAATTTTAAGGTGTTCATGCACTTAAAGTTCATACTAAAATGCATTAATACAAGGACTGAACTAATGTGAGCGTATGCTGTTTAGTTCTGGGGTTTCCTAATTTTTGAGTACTTAACTATGGATCTGTAATATTACTTTAAGGCTTTGTTAATGGTTATCTCCAATATTTTTTTTTTTTTTCCAAGTAGTGTATTTAATCCGCCTTACCCAGCATTGCTCACCATTGTCATTTAAACAGTTATGCTATTCCAGTTTTGTGCTTTCTGGAGAGATCTGTACCCTACGCCTTGGTATCCTCCTTCCAAGGAAAAACTGGGGAAGTCTTCTGTCTCTGCATGATCCTAGGTCCTGCTAGACATGCACTGGGCTTGTTCCCCAGATATTTTCTCCACCCAGCACTTTCTACTACGGTCAAGAAGCTTGCTCCTCTGGGGTGAGGTCAGGATGAGCAGTGAGAGCACAGAAAAGACAAGATGGGATATTTCTCACCTAATGCTTGATGTCCAAAAGTTAGACCTCTAAAGCTGAAGCATGCACACCCTTGGCAGTAGATGGGGAGAAATGCTGCCCTTCAGGGTGTCTTTTGTCTGAGATCTGAGGTAAGTGAAACGAGGGTGAGGTCTGTGCTTCACATTTACTGGTTTGAGTTTACCAAGGGCACCACTTTTTTTCCCATGAGGCACGAGAGACCTCCTTCTTCAGGGCAGCCTTAGTGCCTCACACATTCGGGCCCAGATTCTTTCATCTTGGCCCTCTGTTACTTTTCATTACTCTATACTGATGCAAATATGTGATTTTGTCATTTTTGCTCATAGTCATTTGTGTGAATGTTTGTGTATGAAATGAAAAGTATAAACTTTCCTGAAAAGAGACAGCTTCCAAGGCCTTTCCAGCACTTACATTTCACTATCAGTTATATTGCTCATTTTTATTCAATAACTACCCTGAAATTGAATGTGCCAGAGTTTGACACTGTACAAATAAATGCCACAGAGAGCAGTACATCTGGTTTCAATAACAACAGCAATAATTTCCAATATTTGTTTTCATAACGAAGGACCAGAGTCCAACAGCATTACTGGTGAGAAGAGCACTGAAAGTGAGAAGGGCATATAATTTATTACACATACAAAAACTATGTTAAAAGAACATTATTAAGGTTGTAAAGTCAAATGCTTGAGACTTAGGAAATGCCAGAATTAAGGTGGTCTGTGCAACTTTAATTTGACCTCGTGAATGTATGCCTCAAGACAGTCTTTAGTTACATGAATGTATGTGATTTCTCTCCAAGACAGCCACCTCAGTCAGTGCACAGAAAGTGTAAGTTGCCCATTTAAGGAACAGCTATGCAATACTTATTTTCCTTCTCGTGTCTGGCATGTGATGCTTCTACTAGGCACCGTACAAACTTTGCTCTGAAGGAAAAATTGTTCATTTCCTCCTGGGCAGTTTTCTCTTGCTTGTCGCTGCTGCAACTGAGCACTTTGTAGCATCATTTTTGCAGAAATCTGTGTCTGTGCTAGCGAGCGGTGAGGCCCTGCAGGAGCACCTCTGCTGCATGGAAGAGGGGGTGCTGAGGGCCTGATGCTCACACTGCAGGGGTTTTGCTGCATCCTGGCAGCATAGTTTGAACACCCTTGAGCAGTTGGAGTGCATTAGGTGGAGGTGCCTGCAGAACAACGCCCAGTTTAGTCGCACCCAAAGAAATGCAACCTGTGTGCCCCAGTAGGGCTCAGGAATGCAAACTGAAGCATGGTGAGTGGGGGCGACAGGGAGATTTGCTTCAAAAACACACTGCAGATCAAACCTAAGAGGCTATGGTAGGCTCATCCTGTAAGAAGACCATCTGTTTTACAGATGGAGGAACCACACACACTGAGGTTAAAGCAAAAAGCATCYACTAATTTTGGGTGCTGAATGTGAGATACCAGGAATTTAGTCCCTTCAGACTTACCACTTCCAGCAGTCCCTGCTCTAATGCTCTCTCTGACAACGCCTTGCTGCAGTCACAGACCCTGTGGACCTGATATTTTCCTGTTTTAGCATTTCATCCCTGTTGTAATTCAAGCTGACCCCTCACTGCACGCTAGAATCAGTAAGTCAGTCACATAATCTACTTCTATATTAGAAAACTACACACAGCCAGGGCAAGGGTCGTAGCACAGCTTGCTTCCACATGGCTTAACTTTCTCCCTCCATCCCTCCCAGCATCCCCAGAAAGCCTCATCCACATTGCCTACTGAGTACATACTCTTGCCCACGCTATCCTCCAAGCTGTGACTGGGCAGCTATTCTTGATGGGACTATTTTCTCGTCTTTGGCCTGGATAATCAYGCAGTTGCCATAGAACAGGGGCTATAACTCTGTTTTCTTCCCTTACCAACATCACATTTCCCATATGCGGAGTATGAGCTCGTATTTTTTTCCATGTCCACAGAGCTTGAAATAAATCCAGCTGTATATAGCCAGGAAATTCCAGCACTTGGTATTTCCATTTCCTTAAAACATTCTATTTGTTTTATCTGCATTTAATTTCAGCTGGAGGTTGGGGCTGACAAGTTGCTGATCTGTAAACTTTGCTTGGTTTCATCCCCAGAGCACCATGAACTTTCTGTATGAAGGACAGGCGCACGCTCATAAATACCCATGCAGCTGGCACCTTCTTCATCACACAATGTGGGAACGTGGATTTTCTTGTCCAACCTTCTTATGCAGATCCCACTAGCACCCATGAAAGTAGAAGAAAATTACTTCTTTATAGCTTAATCAGTATATTTGCTGCCACATTGCCCCAGAACAGTAGCACATCTGATACTACTTTGAGTTTGGACTTGACATTGGCCAATCAGTCAAATTTTCCGAATGTCCAGTATGAGGTATKCTGATGTTTAACAGGCAGTCAGAATCACCTATCCTAAACCAAACAACAAGTAGCACATCTTATTAAATTACATTACTTCAGCTGTAGTAATCTGCTTTTTTAATCAAATATCATAATGCCAAAATAATGACTAATAGGAGATTGTTAGAAACACTTTCTTGTCCTGAACATGATGGAAGATGTTCAAGTAAATGAAAATCTTGTTAGTGTACAAACCACAGCAATAAACCACCACTATATGTATTTTTCGTAGTGGATCATCATGCCATATGGGTTTTTAATAAAATATATGACCTAGTCCAAACCTTGGCTATTGCTGTTATCTATCATTTGTTATAAAGACACCAGACATGTTTGATTTCCCTCGTTGGATTGAATCTGTTTCTGTCTTTAGGTTATTGCTGCTTCAGAATCACATCTACCACATTCCTGATTGGTTTTAATTATCTTTCTTACATTCTCTTTGTCAACATGCTTTTTCCCAAGTGTTTTGAATTGTTTTATGTTGATGACAAAGCATCTTTCTGAGGGCACGTTTATTGAAAGATGCTACTTAAGAGCTAATTATAGGGTAGATTATATTTTTCTTTATAAGAAATGCACTTGACTATTTTCATTTCTTGGCAGAAGAACTATTTAACAACTATCGTGAACATCGTACGGTGTATGTGTGTGTGAGCTTGGTGAATGGACGCTAAGGTTCATGACCCTGCTTTGGGATCCCTTGMATAAAGAAAGACTTTTAATCACTTTAGAAGGAAAGCTTGCATATAGGGTAACAGCAACAAGGAAGTAACAGATTATTYTGAACTGTTTTGTGAGAAAGATATATATGGAAGAGTCTGTATAAAAGTTTAAAAACTTGGGCTAGTTCCCAATCTGATGTGAATCTGTGTGGTGCGATTGACTTAGTCAGAATTGACTAAGATTTACTTTGGGAAATATGGCCCAGATGGTATTGTTTCCTCATGTTGTTTTCTCTTATTTGTCTGCTCATTTTCCAGCTGATTCTACTGGTGGGTCTGTCCAAGCAGGCAGACCTGGTAGAAACCAGGCAGGAGAAAAAGCAGTACGTTAACACCCCAGCTGACAGCACTTGAAATTGTTCCACAGGTTAAGACGAAGGCGTGTGGCAAATGCGGACCACCAACATAGGGTTTGGAGAAGACTTAACATCTTGTTTTCTGGTGGTTTTCTCTAAGCCTTACTTCTTTGCCTTTTTCATTATATAGGAAATAAATTGCTCTTTTCTTGCCTAGACCACTTCATAAAGAAGATCCAGACGTTCCCCTTGACTGCTATTTAGCACATCTTCAGCAGCTGAAGGAGGTCTCAGTACCACATAAGCAAAGAGCAGGAAAGCTCATGGTGAGAGCCTTCTGGAGCTCTAAGTGCCGGAGTATTTTTACGCAAAACAAATGGTTGGTACCTCATACTGTGGGTTCAATGCTTGCTATTCTCAGCTTTCTCCATTTTATTAAAATAAAATAAGTGTCCCTAGCATGTTTGGCCTCTCTGGTTTTAATTTTCTCATATATATCTGGAATGAAGAGGAACTGCTACAGAAGAAGTTTTCAAGAAATACRGAAGCAAGAAGGAAACCTGAAATTTTTCACCACAGTGTTTGCCTTTTAGGACTAGGTTCAGACAGCTTAGTTTAGGTGCTCAGTTCAGATGTCTTAATGCCTGAAAAGGAGGCATCCAGCTTTGACGGATGGTTCAGGATACTCCAGATTGATGTGTGTTCTCACCAGAGGGATAGGACAGGGTAGTGTCAGGGTAGCTGCATCTCTCTGGAGCTCCTGAGGTTGAATCAGAGCTGTGCATTGCACGATTCCTATCACACGGGGTGCAGGATGCTGAGTTTCATGGAAGGGTAGGCGTTTGCCTGCTGTGCTTACGTTTCTTTTAAGTGTCTATGGGAAAAGCACAAGGTCTTTCCATGCCACATCACTCAGTCATGAGAGAGCTTTAGCAGGAGTGAGGCAACCTAACGACTCAGACAAGGCTGCCTTTATGCACTTGCAGGTGTCTAAGCTGAGGTATGCGGGGAATTTCATAGACCAGCCTGGATCTTGTTTTTGGGTACATATCAAATTGTTTGCTGTGCCTACTTAGCACGYATCATACCAAAACCATGTCAAATATGAAGCAATGAAAGTCTGAATAGGAGAATATCACCTTTTAAAACACATTAATAAAGTTTTCAAAAATAAAAATAAGTGGAATTCATTAGTCTAAAATATAACCTTTAATCTTTTAAAGGCTGGCATAAACCTATAACCATAGATTTCAGAGTACTTAAATGATCATATAATACCAAAATATTTATGCGGGCATTCATACAACRAAATTTTAGACCTGTTGTGCTTTTCAGTATGATCTAATGGCTGGTGCACAGAAGCTGTTGTTAGGACTCCTGGGCTCTGTTTCCCTTTTCTGCCAAGATTTACAGCTAATAAGATGCTATTTTCTGCACTCCTTGGCTAGTGCAAAACCGTATTTGTTAGGRGTTGTTTTTATGATCTAAGATTTACAATTTCTAATGATCACATGCAAAGTAAACCTTTTATTTACTTAACCACCATGGGAAACTGCATGTTACAAAATCAGCATGTAATTCTCGCTACAGAAACAACATTGCTTTATAGCCACTGTGATTTTTCAGACTTATGCAAAGAACCAAATCATGATACCTTTGCTTGTGCTGAGCAGAATCTTTGCAAGAAGCCCCATAGAGCAGATTTTATTTTTCATGAATGATTTCCTAAGACTTTGGTGGAGCAGAAGTAGTCTGAAAACTGATAAAAGTGGAATGAACATAGTTTTCCATGCCAGGGAGCAAAGTGGTCTATTGTATTCAGTTACGTTGAATTCAGTCTGGTTACTTGAAAAGAGAATTACTATTCAAAGTCAGAGTATCAGAATCTGGCCTAGAGTAAACAACCCTTTTCATGGCAAAGCCATAAAACCCCCATACTATGCCCAAATTTGTACAATTTACAGTAACTCTGAAGYCAGTGATAATTCAAAGAAAAATTTAGTGCTGTTTCTGAAGTCCAATGATAATTCTGTGAATTCACTTCTTTTCCCTTTACACTTATATCTGTCGGTAAGACTGTGGCTTGCTGTTTGGAAGTTTATGCAATGATTTCAGGTCACATATATATATACTTAAGACGTGATGCTTGTTATATTAGTATTTTGAACAGGTTCGGCATGAGAGAAGGGATAATTTTTCAGTACATTGCTAAGGCTGAAATTAATAGGTTGAGCTCATGCGATTTCCACAGTCTTCARCATTTTTGGCTTGTGGTCTCAGCTTGAGAGTAATGCATGCTTAGATGTTTTGCATGTCTATTTGAGCAGACCAAGCAGTAAGAAAGGGCAAGAAGACCTCTGAGACACTCTTCTTGTGATACCAGRTTTATAGTGCCATAGCATATTAATATCCAAGATAATGATACAGTATTGGCAGTGCCATCACTGCAGTGACCAACAACTAATACCCGAATGTGCTACATTGCAGAGACTTGAGTATTTTTATTCCAAGGTTCAAGCATCATAGGCTTTTGTTTCATTAAGAGTACAGATTGACCTAAGCGTGTCTAAAGCACTAGTGGTTTTACGTTCTTATTGATTGTGTGTAGGAAGAAAGTAATTTTCTGGACCTGGATCTTTTTCAACTATTGCATTTTGACTTACAGTGCTATCACACTCTCCTTAATATTGTAAGTACCTCTAATGAAGACGCAGTGGAACTTTTTTTTGATACAGGTTTAAAAGACCATTTGAACTCAACTGTAATATGGGCCCTTTACAGACAGCTGGTATAAGTAATTTAGCTGGCCATCTGCCATAACCCCAGACTCTTGCGATGGATTCTATAAAATCCACCTGGTCAGTATATTTGCTTCCTGGGATACCATATACCTATAAACAGGATTATTCTGTAGTTGAGTATGAGTTTTCAGATGATGTTTTGAGTCTGACAAGAAACACTGTTTAATGTACTATACCTGCTACACGCAAGTATTTCAATTTGTCTTAATGGAACTCAGGTAGTCACTACTGTCCTACACTCCTGGCTTTGGGCATATCCCACAGTCGCAGCCACTCTGACAAGAGGAAGAGCATCTCCACCAGGTAGAGTGTATGGATGGCCAGCTTTGCTTGATGCACAGAGGGCAGTCAGGTGGACGTGTATGGGGACATCGTAGTTATGTGTTGAATTTTCTGAAGGGGTGGGATGGGCACTTAAGACAGTAAAGGGACAGCAACAGAGAATTTTCTGAATTTCTATGAAGGAGCAGAGTAAGACAAAAGTGTATGTATAACTACTTCAGGAAGCTGTTACCCCATTGTAATTTATGCACATGTTGAAAGATATGCTCTATTCAAAATCTTTACTCAAGACTGATTTAAGGTGTGTTTAAGCTACAGTCACAGAATTTGCTACAGTCACAGAATTCACTACAGTGTAGTGTAGTGATTTCTGAACTGGATTTAAGCTATATAGGCTAGGGATAAAAATCAGTCAACCTCCATAATATGAAGCTTGTGCAAGAAGTTGGACTAAGAGGACCTTGTGTATCTGGACTTCATACAGCAGTCACTTCTTTGATTGCTATGTAGTCATTGTCTTAACTGTTTGGCCATCATTTATACTAAAATCATCCATATTGGTCCATCAGTACAAAAGGACATTAGTGTTAATGAGACCTGGTCTCTAAGCTGGGAATTCCTGCTAAGGTTACCATGAAGAGGTTAAAAAATGTTGTTGGTGGGGGCACACCATAAGTAGAATAAACTGGTACAATTGTACCTWTAAATACTTGTAGCCAGATGGAAGTTTTCTCCCTCACATAGCTTGCTGAGTAGGAAAGCAGAGTTATTACATAGCAAATTCAAGCAAGAGAGCAAGCTAGCATGCAGAATGAGGACAGGAGTTTTGGTATAAAGGTTCATGGACTGCAAATGAAAGCACTCATATGACAGGAGACAAAAGACCAGGTTTTCTGAACAGTGAAGGGGGGACAGGTTACGCGTTCATGAATGTGGGTTAAGATTCAGCAGCYGGGGTCTAAATCATTGCAGACGCAGAAAAAAATGTTGGATCAGTGACTGTCCAATTCCAGATGGCAAGTGAAATGTGTATTTAGATAGCACGATACCCATGTCCTGGAGCACATGGCAAATGGAGTCAGGCCCACTAGGGCTTCTGGAAAGAACTGGAGTTTATGTGAGAAAGTCAGGGTCATTGTTAAAATTCAGGTCACGTTACAACCCTGCCAGTTCTCAAGACAGGGATACTACCAGCTGAAAGCAGGAAGAAAATAAGCACATAGAGAATCTCGAGTTCAACCCCTTTGGGCTGCTGACTTTGTGACATTTCTGGATTCTTCATAGAGTTACTACAGCTTCATATTTTTAGAGGTTGTCACACCAGTGCTGGAGAACCATACTAGAAGGCTCTGTCTGTTTTGGCTGGGTCATACTTTGATTTTCTCTTTTTTAATAGTTTGTTTGGTTGGGAGTTTTTTTTGCTTGGGTTTCCCCTTGCCCCCGCCCCCAGCTCTGGCAATAACAAAGATATTTTCTAATTAGATGCCAGCCTGGTGTGATCTAAGTGAGTTTCCAAAGGCAGACAGAAATATTAGCTTTGAGAAGTGCAGAGAGCCATTCTTCATTTCAGGAAAATGTTAACCTGAGGTCTAATTAAGGAAAATTAATGACTAACAAGGTGCTTTTGGCTTGCAGAAGTTTAAAAAACTGGGTGAAGTACGATCATCRTATGATTAAATTTCCATTTTTCTCTGATGTGAACAGCACAATCCTCATACAGGGGAGACTGAAAATCCCTTCCTTAAAATGCACTTTCACACCAAAACTGGTAGAGGTGCTGCCTCAGATTTGCAGAAGGGCCAGTGTGGCCAGGGGTGTGATTTTCCAAATGATCTGGGAAGCTTGGTGGTGTTACAGTTCCCTAGTGGACATACACCTTTTACAAACGCTGCTGTCCTACAGAACAGCACGTTGCCTCTACCCCACATCAGACCGGCTGAGCCCATGTTGGCAGCCGGTATCTGAAGTGCATCCTTTGTCTTTCTTGCTTCCAAGTTTGCCGGGGAGGTCCCCAAGGCAAGGTCCTCGCTGGCTATATGCCCACACCACACCCTACACACTGCGAGTGAATAATAGCGGTTTCCACACGTAGGGAAGGAGGGAGGATGGCCGTGTGGCTGGCGCAGGAGAATGCCGCTTTCAGCTCCTGGGGCCCCTTTTGATGGCTGGTCGGGGRGGGGTGTCGCAGGGGAGAGGGAGGGGAGGGGGCCGAGAGAGGGAGGGAAGACTTATGTGCCACTTTTGTCTCTGCAAGGGTCGGTCCTAGATAATGTGCTGCTTCTTTTGAATTGTAAAGATGCAGCGATGGATATAGATCCTCCTCGCTTTCAGTAGCCATCTTTTCTGGATGGCTTCAACATATCCCAGAAGGTAATTTAGCAAGCTTTGGAAATTTTAGCGCATTGTGCCACTCTGAAAAATTCATGAGAACAATGCACATTTTTCCAACCCTGCTTTGCACACCATGTGCTGCCAAAAATATTCTACCTTCATGCTTGCAAAAATGAAGCTTTTGAGTGTAACTGGGAATTCTCCCCCTCCCCCTGGCTTTATGGATGCGGGATTTCACTTGCAGCAATGGCTCATCCTCTGCATGGGAGCCTCCGTCATGTTTTTGCTCTGTGCCAATCCATCCCCCATGGAGTGARTTTATAGCAACCAACAATGAATGGAGAGGATTGAAGCACATGTAAATAAAGGGCTAGTGAACATTTTTAGCTCACAAGAATGAACCGTGATCACTTGGTTTCTAAGCAGGCTGAATGGCAGAACCTAGTCGGTATATATAGCGTGCTTGCTGTACAACAGACTCTGACTAATTCCTGTCTTCTTGATCATCACTAATAAAATTAAATTTAATTAAAATGCTTTAATTACCAAAACTAAATATCTCACCCACAAATAATGCTAGGTGCTTCTTGCTGCTCCTTGTGAGTTACTTTGTATGCTGATTTTCTCAAGGATAATTAGTGTGTCAAATATTTCAGAATTATATTATATTTTATACTTTAAATGTGCACAGATGTATTTAATATATCTGATATAGTAAAGTCATCCATGTGTGATACATTATGTATGAAAATGCATATATTAAAGAGTCTGTCATAGTCTCCCATTTTATTTCCATTGTGTAGGATGAYGTATTATTTATTCACACACCGATATCTACATACGTGTGTGCAGAAGTAAATTTGCATATGTCATATGTCTCATATAGTAACAAGCATGCACAAACACATGATTTAAGTATAAATGGACAGACATTAAACATTTTTGAATATTCTCTTAGCAACAGCCTTTTGTTATTGATCACATCACAAATGTGAAACACTTATTCAGCATAAAATATCTCTGTGCTTTCTGCAGAAGCTGCCATCTTTTTTTTTTTTCTTCTTTCTTCAAATCCTCTGACCTCCCTCGGGAAGGCTTTTATGCACGTTCAGTATGCTCACACAACTATTTCTACCAGCACTGTTACCATAGAAACCAAGTGATATTTTTTTTTCCCCCTCCTCCCCTGTCAGGGTTTGGACCTAGTGCCAGACCTCTCTACTGTTAGCAATAATATTTTTTCAATATTTGGACAGATCTTTTAGGAAAAAAAAATCTGTTGTCTACATTTTCAAGATGTGGTACTTTATTTCAGGATACAATTTTTCAGGTATTAACATCAACCAATTGATTCACTTACTTCAAGGAGCTAGACAGCTCTTCCTTTTGCAACATTTAGACCATGACATTTTGTAAGGAAGATGCCAGAATTGGTTATTAATTGTAGACTTCAACTCAGAACGTGAATGAAGGGATTTATGTAACAGGTCAGTGGACTGTGTCTCACATTTTCATTTTTTTTAGTGCTCATTTTCAACATGTTTCTTTAGTATACACAGAAATGGCTTGATCATGCCTAACCACAAAGACAGACATGTAATTAATTACTATATAATTTACAAGTTATTGATTGGCATCCTTTGTAGTGCTCACATTAACAGCTTCCTCATATAAATTTTTAAGTATTTTGATTCTCTGACTACATATCATATTGATTTTTTAAATGAATCTACACTCAGTTAGATACACAACATTATACGTTAATTTTATAACTGTTCTATTTGGGCTGAATAAATTATTTCAATTAACATGACATAGAGAACATAGCTTTTCATTGAACCATCTGACATATTTTAAGTGTAATCTGACTTAAACAAAACACACATATACATTAGGTCATATCTACACTGCAACACAGATATGTATGTCTGTTAGATAATTTTTAGCCACTGTTAGTTTATGTAAAATATTATACTGAAAAGCAGAATCACAATCACACATTTTCCAGAAATTCTGTCTGCTTCTAACATACACCTTAGCTTTTGGATGCCAATATCACATTACACCAGCAAAATGCAGGAGAAGGGAGAGCTAAGATGATTTGAAAGTGCATTTCTGTCTTGCTGTCAGGCAAGCACTGGACTTGCGGACCCTTGTCCAAAACAACCGAATCTCCTGTAACATAATTATCAAGTGCAAGGCCACCAGAGTGATCTTCGGTCGTCTTCTTTCCCTGTAATATCTGTTAGGCGTAAGAGGTAGTTATAATCATGCAAACATGAAAAATAAATTGTAGCATGTTTCGAATGCATTTTTTCTTCAGTGACAGAAGAGGGAGCAGTTCTTCCTTCTCACTGTCTGAGAGATACATTTGGCCCCCATCCCCCCTGCCTATGCCCCTCTTGCCAAATGCAAACCTGCTCGATCATAATCCAGACACGGCTGGGTTTTACTGTGGGGGCAAGCGGCAAGACAGTTTGGGGTCGAGGGTGGAGGGGGGGGTACAGACCACCCACTTCGTCTCCGGAGGAACAAAGCTGAAATTCTTTATGGGTTGCCACTTTCCCAAAGGATATAGTTAGATATCAGGGTCTTTTGTGCCCTACTGTATATTTTTATTTGTAACAATGCTTTTTTTTTTTTTTTTTTCTTCCCCCTTTTTTTTTTTAACCCGCCTCGTCGTGGTATAAAGAAGCCGTGGTGGTGTGTAGTCAACTGGAGTGAATGTGTACATTCTCCAGGCCTCGTTTTTGTGAGATTTTGTCCCACTGTTGTTCCCACTCTGAGCCGAGCAGAAACCACGCACGTCTGAATAACGGGGCCCTTTCTGCCTGTTGTAATCCCGGATTGTTACAGTCTAGGGGCCAGCCATGCTGTCACCGTCACAAATTGATTTAACCATCAATTGCAGTGGTCATTAAAGCTGCTAGAAGTCCCAGCCAAGCTGATGAATTGCAGCTGAATGTGAAATGAGCCTCCAAGCCCGTTTCCCACCATCTCATATCAAAGCCTATTGTGTCCCTCCGAAGTAAAGGGTCGGAGGTTCAGCCTGGAGTTCAACAATGGGCTCAGTCAGAAGATAGAGCCCCCTTCGCCCCGGCATTCCCAATTACAGTTTTCTTTCCATACCTTATTGTGCAGTATTTGCATCCAACTAATACGTTGAATTATTGACATACCCCGGTGTCAATGGAGCTTTTGAAAGATTTATCCCCCAAGTATATGGAATCCCAAGCATCTGGTGGCTCCCCAGTAATGACAATGAAACGATTCCCTGGTTTTCCTCCTCTGGCAGCGTAGTCAACTGATCTGAGCTGAATGGTTATCTTTACTCAGCAGAGATTATCTGCTTCAAGGCCTCACACAAAAAAACCCGAGTCTGCTTCTGGAAGTCCTTTTCCTTCAGATGTATTGTTCCCTGGACTTGCCTTGCTACTCATTTTTATATAGCACTTAAATCTGCTAGTCTTTTGCTTAGTGGCTGTAAGTAACAGGGGAAAAAAGAATAGTAAAAAAAAAGATCTAATGTACTCGGCTCTTTTTTTTTGCCCTGCTGTGTCTGAATGATTGATACAGTCTTCTTGCATTTTTGGTTTGTTATTAAGCTGCACACAGTAGGCGCTACCAGATGAAATCGCATCCCTTCTGTTCGGGGGGGTAGGGTTTGCATGCTGGGCGCACACAAGCTGGTTTTGCTTGCACGCTCTGTCTTGTCGAAGGGTGCTGTCCCTGTGCGTGAGGGACTCTGGGGCGCAGGTGACGAAAGGAGTGCGAGGTGAGACGCCGTGGCTGTGATTGCTTATGTGCAAAGTCCAGGAGGGCTCCTGCCGTGCGCACAGGCAGAAAAACAAGTTGTGGGAGGAAGGGGGGAAGATTCAATAAAGAGGTCGCAGGTCCAGACTATCCCAATGTATTAATAATGAGCCAGTAGACAGTTCTAGGCCTGTATTTCCCTAGACTGTATTTCTTATAGACTGAATGTCTCCACTAAATCTGCGTGGAGATGCTGTTAGCAAAGAGGACTAACTGTCACTGCTGACCTGTGGTCCTCAGTGGCTCCCATGGAGGTCATCAGACGCCTGGTCTCGAAAGCTTCGTTGTCCAAAGACAGAATGAACCAACGAATAAATAAATACATACACTTTTTATTTAAAAGGTTCTTTAAATCTGATTGTGTCACGGAAGAGCAGTGTTTTTGTGGAACTCTTGGATCTTTCTGACCTCTGGAGTTTTTCACTGCATGTAGCAGTGAACTTCCCTTAATGGAAAGTAATATCATTGCTGGTTTCATTTTTTTTTGCCTTACATGTTCCAAGTGCAGCATCTGAAAAGTCCATCAATGCATACAGCACCGAGTTGTCTCCACAAAAAGCTGGACTGAATGATTAAGAGACTAAAAAATAGAGCGGTACTCTGTTTGTCCGATTAATGGCCCCTGGTAGCGATTTCATGTCTCCTGAGAATCTGGGATTTAAAAAAAAAAAAAATGCCCACTTTCCACCGTGACAAGCCCAAGAATTTTCACAGTTTTTTCTTTAAAAAAACAGAAAACCAGCCCCAAATAGACAATAACATGGCAATAGGAGACTCTCCTGAATTGGAGACACCCAGGTTCAAATTCTCAGCACAGATAACTATGCCACCCATCTGATGATAATGTGAAACTATTCAATGATAATTCTCAAGTTCGTCTCTCAATCTCTTTCCTGAACAAGTAAATATTCATTGGGCCAGAGGCACAAACCTGAGGCTCTCACAAACTCACCCTCTGCCCTAATCACTAAGCAAGAAAGCAAGGCACAATTTTTGGCCAAATAAATACAGAGGCAGCCTCAGCCTGCCTGTGCAGCCTGAGTGCTAATATTCAGGGAGAGGGTGATAGAAGGTAAAAACTGCATCTGACAACTCCTAATCATGCTGTTCTCTGTGCATATGGAAAATGTTCAACTGCTGCAGTGCAAAGCATGAATAGTAAGTGGAACAGAATATAGATTACAGTCCATCTACCCATTTTATCCAAACTTCAGTAATATTGAAAGGTACAAGTGAACCAGCTTATAACTACAAGTACTTACTTACTTTTGAGACAAATTTGTACTCTGAGACCATCCTTGCTTCTCTGCTGAGCTATTGGAAATATCTTTCTGGCTGGTTTCTACTGAGAAGAAATCAGTGGTATTGGAGCTCTGGTCATGTAACTTTTTCAGTTTATACAAGCCCTGAAATGTGATGGTCAGGGTTCATATAAACGATCTCAGCACATTATCATTGTCTAGTTCCAAGGGAGCAAGGCTGAATCGAGATATGACTTTAACAGGAATAAGGCTTCAGCTTTATTCAGCTTGACTGTCAAAATTGTCTCTGTGTTAACTCCTGCACAAATCAAAACTAAGAACAATACAAATTCCCAAGACTCAAAGCCTGCTCGCTTCCTCAGGACTTGGAAGGCTGTCCACTGCATGGTTACCTGATAGATCCTGACCCTTTACATTTATAATAGTGCTTGAAAAAGTGATTGTTTCCTTGTGAGCTGTTGAGACAAAAAGGAATCAAGAAAGCTTCCGCTTTGGTGAAGAATAAAGATGTTTATGTTACGCACTTGCCTTCCACTGAAAGAAATCAATCTTGTCCTAGCAAAATTTGTATTCATAAATATATACCTATAGATCTTGGCAAGATTGGGTTCACTGAAAGATGAAGATACCTTTTGCCCTACAGGACTGGGTCCTCCAAGGCCACTGAGGACACAGATTTTATTTGCGATATTCAGCCACTGCAGGGAACAGACTAAGCTGCCCACAGAAAGCAATTTTTTCTTTGAGAACTGGAGTGGAAGAAATTATCTTTCCTACAGGTTGATGCCCTGGGGCTTCTAAGCCTCCCCCTCGTAGCATAAACCCAGCTCTTCCCAATGCCTCTGATGGTACTTCTACTCATCAGGAGCCAGGGTGAGTGCAGGCAGCCACCTATGCACATCCTACTTGACCATCTAATAAGCAGACGCTGGCTTATGTTCACATGGTGACAGCCCTCACCTGAGCTGTCCCTTCTCCTGGCTAGTAACTTTCACAACACTTCAAGAAGCCTGCAGGCTTCTCCCCTTTCACGTGTGATTGAAGGGAGTTAAAATGGGCACAAACTGGGCACAGGAGGTTCCCTCTGAAGATGAGGAAACACTTTTTCACTGTGAAAGTGACCGAGCACTGGCACAGGTTGCCCAGGGAGGTTGTGGAGTCTCCATCCTTGGAGATATTAAAAGCCATCTGGACATGGTCTGGGGCAATCATCTCTAGGTGACCCTGCTTGAGCAGGGGGGTTGGACCAGATGACCTCCAGAGGTCCCTCCTCTGGGGAGCCTTCTGTGATTCTGTAAAAGCTTCACGAGTTATTAGCAGGATAGACTCACAGGCAGACACACAGTTCATCTCAACAGTTATATGTCGTCTTGTCTTATGACAAGCAGGGTAAAAACTCAGAAGTCTTTCACAGAGGAGTTGTTGGGATACAAAAGGTAGTTTCAGAAGTACTGAAATGTAGAGATATTGAATTTATGTTTGCAAGGAAAGATATTTTGATAGTGCTTGTTTTTAGCTGTACAGCACTGAAGATAAGTTAATTTTTCCTCAAGGCAGACAATTACTCTGCAACTGCAACTCAAATTTGTGCCTACTTACATTATTAACTTATATACAATTAACTTATTAACTTTTGTAGTAAACCTTTTCTGACCTATATTCACTTTGTACTCTAGAGTTCATGGTTAATTGTACAAAATAACATATTGGTCATTTGTGGTTTTGTGATCAACAAATGCAAATAAGAGATTAATAACAGCAATAATGCCACATTAAAGAATAGCCATTTTATATAGAAAACTATTTTACATATGCAGTGTTGAGGGAATAAATACATCTATTTCACTTCACAGAAAATGTTTTTACTTTTCATTTTTTCTCACATATAACATTGAAAAGAAATAGCAAATTGAAAAGAAATTGTAAAAGCATCCTTGAATCAGCTGCAACTAATAGAGTCTTGTATCAGGAATGTCACAAGAGATCTAGATCCTTGATAGATTTCTTAATTTTAAGATGTTAAAATAAGAAGTGAAACCTTTCGACATTAATTGTAGGTGAAACAAATCCTTCAACCATTCACAATTCACTCAGTCAAATAATATGCAATAAGTGGCAACTGCAATTGCAGATTTTCCCTGTCTTCCATGCCTTTCTGAGCATGACAATCAGTTGGTGGTACATGAAACATTTGCAAGAAATTTTCTTTTCTTATTTTCATTTGTGTATTGTTAGGTTTTCTCCTGAAACTGAGAGACAATTCACTAGCTTTCAAAACCCACTCGCAATGCAAACACGATAATTGGGGTTGCAAAGCTGTTACAGAAAGTGTTCATGTTTCACTTTAAAACATAGGCTGTGGTATGTTTGCTTACCTAGAATATGCATGTTCTCTGTGGTTCTCTGACTATCTGAACCTAATTTATCTACAAGGTTTTATTGGATGTGTCTGAACAGGCTGCTAAAGCCCTTTTGGTTCTTTTCCTCATTAAGTGCTTGTGGCTGTAGAAGTGCATAATGTCTTTGACAAACAGAAGACCAACCTCAGCCAGTCTGGTTCAATGCACTGGACTTCTCTAAGACCCTGCAACATGCACGTCCCCTGTGGCCAGTGACAGCAGACAGCAATATTTTTCTGCAGCACATGCTATTTTGTGTGTGCCTTTTGACTTGCCTCATCCTGCACATAAAAGCATCCAGGAAGTAAAGAACCTTGTTAACTTTGACAAAATATAAGTAATCTATGTGGCTGTGAGTTTTTGTTTTGTGCCTGGCTGATGCATCACTTTTAGAGGTTCAACCACCTCTATGCTTCAGTGCCCATCTTTTTTGATTATGTTTGTTTATGATGAGTTTTTTCATATAGTTTTGCTGTGGCAAAGCTGGTTGGTAACATATTTGTACATGTAACACTGGGTCTCATGTGTTTTTAATTTTTTTTTTTCCCCTACTTGTAGCTGTAGAAGCAGAATAAGAATTGCTTCAGTGGGAAGAAGAAATTATTATTTCAGTTTGGAATCCAGGAATAAATGAAACAAAGTTGTTGTCAAACCACTGTAAGCAGCACATAAATAAAAGTCAAGGTCAGTACGGCTGTGGCTGCCCACTTGCTATTAAGAAAAAGGCGTATTTCTGGGGGCAAGGCAGCAAGGTCTGCAGAAATCTGCTGCTTCTGTACCTGCTCAAATTAACAGTCTTACTTTTTTAGGGTTCTTCCCCAACAGAGATTGCAAAAGGCATTCATACTTGAGTTCATGAAAGGAAAAAAATCACTGATTCCTGTTACTTCCCTCTAAAATTTCAAAATGATGTTGTGCTCTTTCAGTCTCTTTTTCAGTTTTTCTGCTCCAGATACACAGTCAAGTTCTGCATCCTGCTTTCTTTCAGGTGGATTCCCAAAGGAAGGGTGGAGGAGACTTCCCAGGCTGCCACAACGCAGAGGGCGGGCTCTCACCCCCCATCCCCAAACATGCACTCAGAGACATGTCTTGTTTTCTGTTCCTGTTGTGTTTCATGTGAATCCCAGGTAGCCATGGAAAGGTTTTTCCAAATGCATGCTCTCATTACAGGTGTGATCCAAAGCCTATGGAAGGCCGTGCAGACACTCCCACTGATATTCATGGTCCTGTGCCATCTACTGCATCTGAGGAGCCATCCGTCCTCACCGCTGCTGCGTTTCCAGGAAATACTGAAGTCATTCAGCACTTATATTAAAAAGCATCAAATGTAAGTGAAATGGTGTAGATAGGTTGCCAAAAATATATTACATGGCTGGCTGTAAAAGGAGGTGGCAGGCGCAGCAAACAGGATTACTGTGTTCCAGTTTTGCTCTGTTGCCATTTTCCCCTGCTTCTTCAAGGAAACCAACATTAGGCTTTAATAAATTAATATGATCTGTAATTAAAATATCAGACCCAATTGGCTCCTGAGTATATTACTTGCCTAGGGATAGGTTCAGTGATGTGGTGACTGACATAATTTTGCCTATTTTGTAGAGGCTGTGGGTGTTTGATGTTCCTGTTAACTACTGGACAAGAGGTCATTATTTTGAATTTCAGAAGCCATCCATTGGTTTTCAGTGAGACTTCAACTCCTAAGTCACTTGGATGTTTCTGAAAAAATCACACACCCTCTTTCTTTTGGAAAGGAAAAGGCCCCAAGCGTGTTTTGTAAGAATACAGCTAATTAAATGGCATGGTAATGAAAACAAACAAATAAAACTTAATCCAGAGTTAGACTAAATAGAAGTGATGGGATTGAGTTTCCCTCTGGAAGAAAACTCTGCTGGCATCAGTCAGCTTAGAGCAGGAGTGAATCTATCCCACAGTTCCTGTTTAACTTACTTACAAAACCAGGAGAGACATGTGGAAACACACCAGGGAAACTCTCAGAAAGGCCACTGTAGACTATGAATGAGATAAATGTCCCTGATGTCTTCTGATAGCCCATGGGGAAAGCAAGACTTCTCCAGAGGGTGATTCAGAGTGGGTACGGTAGGATCCGGTGCTTTCTCTGGAGAATCCTCTTTCTTCCCAGGGACTGTACTATGGGAGCGTGGAGTTATCCCACTAGCCCCAAAGCTGCCTTTGGAAATGCCCACTAAAAAGCACAAGCAAGGAACTGATAGAAGATCAATCAAAACACAAGGCCAACAGTTTTGAAACACTAGCTCTGAAGAGAAACCAAACCACAGTACACTTCTGCTGAGCCATGATGCTGTACGCAAAGCTGGCTGAGAGGACCAGTGCGCTCTCTGTATCTCCTCCTTAACTGGTCTCGCTCAATGGGCAGACGTTCTCCTAATGGAAATCCCGGGGAACTATATGTGTTTCGCACCTGCTAAATCAAGAGTTAGCATTTCCAAAATAGCAGATTCTCTACTGGAGCTAATTTTTAAAGCTTCCAGGTGTGGGGCAGTGAAGGTAGGCAGCCTTTAGTCCCACAGTGGCTGCTACTCTGTTGCCTCACTTCTCCATAACTTCTCCCATTACTGGCTAGCTATTGTCTCCCTTTGAGCATTTGCTCTGCCTTTGCCTGCTCAGAAGGTTCTTCTGTATTATTTTGGTTTTCAGTAGCAATTGGCCTTTTGGTGAAAGGACTAGTATAAATTATACAATCAGGGTTTCCTGGAAACTTGCAGGACTGCACGGTCGGTCCCCTTCCATCTGTTTTCCAGAGTTCTACCAGCCTTAGAAAACAAGCCATGAAAATATAATAGTGCGGTAACTACTACCAAGGGCCCCTTGTATCTTCTGCTCCATCTCAGCAAGAGGTTAAATTATGCGATATAATGCTATATAACATAACAGGATATTTTTCCACTTTAGGCTATGACATCAGTATTCTTATGATCATAAAAACAAATTAAAACCAAGTTTTCCTCTCTTCTCATTAAGACATGCACTACATATTTAAAATTGTCTCTTGAGAAAATTTTACGGACAAATATTACAGAACATGCAGCAGATGTTTATGATGTCTAATTCCAAGTAAGTTCCAGCCTGGAAACTTAATTGAGGCACATTTACACTGATTTCAGGGGAGCTTTGCCCAGATGAGGGTTGCCAATTCTAATCCATATTTGTTTCTGGACTCTTTAACATTTACATTAAGTACAGATGGACTTGAACAGAATCCAAGTCTAAATTAAATTGAAATTTGGATTACCTGGCTCCAAGTGCTCAGGATTTTCTTGCATCTAAAAAAAAAGTAGTGGATCATGAAGTGAATATATTTCAGAGATGCTCAGCACTGTCTCCATTTTCACTAGATGTTCCTGGGGCTCATTGTTTTTGTAAGGGTGACATTCTTTTAATCCAACTTGTGCCTAAATGGGGCAAGGTTTCAGACAGTAGAGGTTTCTTTCTTTGTTGCCCAGAAAAAGAAACCTAAGAAAAAAAAAATTTCCTACATTCTGCTTATATATATGGTTACTAGAGGAGAAAAAGAACAGCCTATTTTGAAACTTCATACACACTCAGAGTTAAAATACTTCTCTGACAACTCTTCTCTGTTAGTGGGTAGATGGTTAGAGTACAAAAGGATGTGGTTTAGATTTCTCCACCAACATAAGTGTTTTTCCATTTACATGTACAAATTTTGTAGGTTCTTGCCTGCTTGAAAATATAACAGCACATTTATCTTACAGAAATCAGGGGTTTTATGTACAATTCATATTGTGCAATGATCTCAGCATCCAAGTGACATTCCAGACTGAAAGGAGAGAGAAATAATGAAAACAGAAGCAACAGTTCGTTTGCCTTTTCCAGAAGCCCTCCATTGGCAGCTCCAAATCAGAGCTTTAAAAAAAAATGTCTCATGTAAAAGTAATACAAGGTCAACATTTTGATTTCTGTAATTTGATCCAGTTTACAAAATTCTTTTCTTTTTCCTCACTAGAATGTAAATAGTACTTCTGGAAATTTGCTAATGCGAATGACCTATTTAATTATCTCATACACATAATGCATATTCTGGAACGTATTTTACAACTAGTGGTGTCAAATCTTTTCTCTAACGGTTGGAGTTACAGAAGACTGTGCATCTATGGAGGGTTCATTTCATTTTTTCAACCAGTTCTGTAGGCATGTGGTATTCATGAATGGCCTACCTCCAACAACACAGGAGTCTGTAGATGCCTTTAAAAGCAGTGCGCCCTGGATCAGTTCTGGAATAAGAAGGTAGAAAAACCATGGGTGGACACAGCTTGTCATATGCAGTTAATTATATAGAGGAAGAGATATCCATAGTTTCCACTGCTTTTATTATATGCCCTATTTTTGCTAAGCAGGTTATACTAGAGCTCTGAAATTCAACTTCCTGTCAATAAGCTCCTAAAAAAACCCACCCTAAAACCAGTGCTTCTCTTTCTAAAAATTTTCTGGTAAATATATTATTGACATGAGAAAAGCCATGCTGGGTCATAACTGATGTTCATCAAGCTCATTATCCTGTGTTAACAGTTGTCAATGAATTTCTTAGGGACCAAATATAAAAAATTAGGAAATCATAAGCCAAATAGGCTGTTGCTCATGGCAGCAGGCTAGTGGAGGAGGAAGCTGCCTACAAAGGGCAGGATGGTGAGAGGAAGAATTAGAGTTGTGATCCTGTAATTCAGGAAGGGACACCTTAGGAGTGAGGTAGGCTGAAGGTATTTCCCATTGCCCTGGGGATTTAGGGAATAATGAAAGAGAGAGCAAGAGGTGGAGGGATCCCCTAACCCTGCACAGAGCCCCACGATACCTATAATCCCCTGCAATATCCCGATCTCTGCTGGCCCCCTTCCTGAAACAGAACTCCTCCAGTTCTCCCTCCTCCTCAATCTTTCTTTCCTTTCTGAAACTTCCCATCTCCAAAACTTGTGCTGTTTCTCCCATCCCTCCCTTCTTCCTTCCCCAGTGTATCTTTGAAATTCACTCTGATGTCACCACAAAATTCAGCTTTGTGCCCCAGGGATGCAGGTAAGTAAGAGGTTTCTTTGTTTGTTTGTTTTCTTTTTTTTTTTTAACCTTCAGGACAAGAAAATGTAGTGCTTGTGCTACTGATAAACCATGAACCAATTCTGAGAACAAGGATATGTGTGCAGCAAACCTTTCCCTGATTACCTTTCCTGTTAATGGTTTTTCAGTGGGGTCTCAGGAGCGTGAACTGGAACAGGCTGGAAGGTGATGAAAGAGGAAGAGAAGAGAAGTTGCCTTTTCCAACCAAACTTCTGCTGAAATTTCCATTCATCTACTGAGCAAAAAGCTGTGACCATTCCAAACTGATGATAGTGTTCTCCAGCTACTATGATTTGGGTTGTTTGCATCATCCAGTGCAGGATTTCAAACCATTTCATGTGTAGCACAGCAGAAAAGACTTCTTTTCCTCCTTCTCATAATGGTGCAGTAAAATCCAGTAGCATTTCTGGAATAATAGTGGATAAGAAGTGATTGAGGCATATAACTGTAATTTTACTGGTTTAATAGTCACAAAAATCATTTGATGCAATTTCATAAATTTGGTGATATATTGGGTGACAAGAGATGACAAATATGTCCCATATCCTAGCAATGAAAACTTGAGAGACATTCTTTCAATCAATTTTGTACTTAATAGGCCTGATTTTGTAGGAGATGTTGAGTGCCACTGATTCCAATGGCAATGGCTATTTCACTTTGTTGGACTGAAGCCTGAAATSGTAAACTCTTCAGGGAGACGTGATGATTTTATGCTTGTTACAGTCACAAAATCACAGAATGGTTGACGTTGGAAGGGACCATCTGATCCAACCCCCCTGCTCAAGCAGGGACACCTAGTGACAGCTGACCACGTCCAGATGGCTTTTGAATATCTCCAAGGATGGGGACTCCACTACCTCTCTTGGCAACCTGTGCCAGGGCTCAGTCACCCTCAGAGTAAAAAAAGTGTTTCCTGATGTTCAGAGGGAACCTCCTGTGTTTCAGTTTGTGCCCATTGGCTCTGGTGCTGTCGCTGGGCACCACTGAAAAGAGCCTGGCTCTGTTCTCTTTGCACCCTCCCTTCAGGTATTTGTATACATGGATAAGATCCTCCCTGAGTCTTCTCTTCTCCAGGCTGAACAGTCCCAGCTCTCTCAGCCTTTCCTCACAGGAGAGATGCTCCAGTCCTTTCATCATCTTTGTGGTCCTTTGTTAAGGATTCTCTCCTGTATGCCCATGTCTCTCTTGTACCGAAGAGCCCAGAACTGGACCCAGTACTCCAGGTGCGGCCTCACCAGTGCTTAGTAGAGAGGAAGGATCACCTCCCTTGACCTGCTGGCAATACTTGGTCTAATGCAGCCCAGGATACCATTGGCCGCCTTTGCTGCAAGGGCACATTGGTGGCCTATCTTCAACTTGGTGTCCAGGACACTCAGGTCCTTTTCTGCAAAGCTGCTTTACAGCTGGGTAGCCCCTAGAATATACTGGTGCATGGGGTTTTTCTTCCCCAGGTGCAGGACTTTGCAGGTCTCCTTGTTGAACTTCAAGAGATTCCTGTCAGCCCATTTCCCCAGCCTGTTGGGGTCCCCCTGGATGGCAGCATGACCCTCTGGTGTATAGAATCATAGAATCATAGAATCATTAAGGTTGGAAAAGACCTCTAAGATCATCGAGTCCAACCATCAACCCAACACCACCATGCCCACTAAACCATGTCTCTAAGCGCCTTATCTACACGTCTTTTAAATACTTCCAGAGATGGTGACTCCACCACTTCCCTGGGCAGCCTCTTCCAATGTTTAACCACTCTTTCAGTAAAGAAATTTGTCCTAATGCCCAATCTAAACCTCCCCTGGCACAACTTGAGGCCATTTCCTCTCGTCCTATCGCTAGTTACTTGGCAGAAGAGACCGACACCCACCTCGCTGCAACCTCCTTTCAGGTAGTTGTAGAGCGTGATAAGGTCTCCCCTCAGCCTCCTCTTCTCCAGACTAAACAGTCCCAGTTCCCTCAGCCGCTCCTCATAAGACTTGCTCTCCAGACCCTTCACCAGCTT
>JAYKAV010002942.1:341152-363944 GCA_035582835.1 Phoebastria nigripes
CAGGCAGCTTTCCAGCCACTCTTCCCCCAGCCTGTAGCATTGCATGGGGTTGTTGTGGCCAAAGTGCAGRACCCWGCACTTGGCCTTGTTGAATCTCATACAGTTGGCCTCAGCCCATCGATCCAGCCTGTCCAGGTCCCTCTGCAGAGCCTTCCTACCCTCAAGCAGATCAACACTCCCACCCAACTTGGTGTCATCTGCAGACTTACTGAGGGAGCACTCAATCCCCTCATCCAGATCATTGATAAAGATACTGAACAAGACCGGCCCCAAAATGGAGCCCTGGGGGACACCGCCCGTGACCAGCCGCCAAGTGGATTTCACTCCATTCACCACAACTCTCTGGCCCTGGCCGTCCTGCCAGTTTTTTACCCAGCGCAGAGTACACCTGTCTAGGCCATGAGCCACCAGCTTCTCTAGGAGAATGCTGTGGGAGACAGTGTCAAAGGCTTCACTGAAGTCCAGGTAGACCACATCCACAGCCTTTCCCTCATCCACTAGGCGGGTCACCTGGTCATAGAAGGAGATCAGGTTGGTCAAGCAGGACCTGCCTTTCATGAACCCGTGCTGGCTGGGCCTGATCCGCTGGTTGTCCCAAGTATCAGCCACTTCTCCCAGTTGTGTGTCATCAGCAAACTTTCTGAGTCCCATAATCCAGATCATTAATGAAAATGTTTAACAGGACTGGACTGAATATTGACTGCTGGGGTACACTGCTAGTTGCTAGCCTCCAACTAGACTTCATTCCACTTATCACCACACTCTGGGCCTGGCTGTTCAGCCAGATTTCAATCCACCTTGCTGTCTGCTCATCCAGCCCATAGTTCAACAGCTTTTCTATGAGGATCTTATGGAAGACAGTGTCAAAAACCTTTCTTAAGTCAAAGTAGACAATATCCACGGCTCTCCTCATCTACCAAGCCAGTCATTTCATTGTAGAAGGTTACCAGGTTGGTCAATCATGACTTCCCCTTGGTGAAACCATGCTGACTACTCCTGATGACTTTCTCGTCCTTCATGTGCCTCGAAATGGTTTCCAGGATTAGCTGCTCACGCCTTCCCAGGGATCGAGATGATGCTGACCAGCTTCTAGTTCCCTGGGTCCTCCTTCTTCATTTTCTTGAAGATAGGAGTGACATTTGCTTCCCTCCACTATTCTGGCATCCTTAAAACAATGAGGCTGAGGCTTCTCTCACTACTGTTGTTATATATGTAAGAAATAACCACAGTAAAAAGCATCTCTTCCCATGGTGGTTTGGATAATAACTAGGTTGCCAGCACCAGAGCAGAACTGGAGAAGCCCAAGGACATCTTTTTCATTGGAATGTAAGTATTTGCAAAGCCTCAGACTTCTACTCATCTGCAATGTGGGTCATTCATGTTTTGGTCTTTTGTTTTTAAATCTTCTTAAATCTGCTGGAGTGGAAACTGTTTTTTAATCTATGGGTTAGACAAATAGTCTACTGGGAGAACTCTGACAGATGATTCATTCTTTAGAAGACTAACACTAACATTAATTTTGTTGAGAAATATGAGGGGAATCAGGACCATGATAGAAGAGAAAAGATGTATACATTTTATTAAAATGTTATGAACACCTAAATGAGCAATAACTGTAGAGCTTTCTCTATACTGGAAACACTTAAGATACATCATAGGTACAACTGTAAGCCATACTGTCCCTCCACTTATTACATCTAGTAAAATGTGATTTTTTTATGGAGAGAATTGAAGTGACACCTCTTTATGTGCTTGATTTTTGTTTCAATGAAAAGTGCCAAATGGAATAGAAAACAGAAGAGTTCTTGCCTTTCCTTTTTGGAGGCACCGATCTCTCCTCCAGTTGCTAGTGTTTACAAATTATTTTGCAAGAATAWTTGCCTGTGGGATTTCTACCCATTTTTAAGATTTGGTTGAACTTAGACAAAAGTGTTCTAAGGTTATGGGGGAATCCCAGGTGGACTGATAAAGTGATCCTCTAAGCCTATTTTCCTCATGCTTAAAATCAGGCCAAACCAACCTTTTTTTTTTTTTTTTTTGTTAGTTGATTTTAATTTCTTAGATCAAGGTTGTATTAATTTAAGTATCTTTAGAACAACAGGATCATTGTACAAATAGGACCCAAAGTTGTTATTAATCCCAGGCACATAACCTGAACATGAGCATGAATAAGTCAATAGCTGCATGCTTGTGCATGCACACTCTCTCTCTTACTCTCCCTTTCTTTTTAGGATTCATTCTCTTCAACCCAATTGGTTTATGTTGTTTCAATATTTTAGCTGATTGCTATAGAGAAGGCTGTAAATATACACAATGGGCTTGCCAGGTACCAGAAATAACACACATGCTTATTTTCTAAGGCAGTAAATGTTTTCTATAAAGTCTCAGTAGCCAAATTACACAAGCCAACAACATAAATGCAAAGTGATGTGCTTTTTACTGCTGTCTTTTTGAGGAAAATGTGGGTCCTATTTATTTATTTATTTCTTCATTTATTAATACAGTATCTGCAAACCACCTGCAATGGCAGCCTCTTCTGCAGACTGACTGGCACCCTGGTTTCTATGGCAACCAAAAAAAAAAAAGAGTGAAGTGAAATGAAAGCAGTGAATGCCTCAGCTTTACTGGTAGCAGGGAAAAAAAGGAGGCCTCATTTACATTCTGGTGCATAAACCAGCTAAGTGATGTTTCCTGAACAATTTCTGGTGGCTTGAAACTGCACATTCATGTGGAGTTGATATTCTTTTATTAGGACAGAACTAAAATTCCCCATAGCAGTTTATCTGTACAAATTTGAGGTGGGGGAAAAACAGAGACGAACAACTGGAATTTTTAGTTAATTGTTCTGTCTGCTCCAAAAAGAAATAAAATGGATTATTAAATTATAATTACTAAAACAAGGGAGTTGGTTGGAAAGTTTTCTTCATCTGTGACACAAATATGTTGTGTTGAGGAAACATCTGCTAGGCTAAAAGTGACCCATTTCTAAACAAACAGCTTAAGAAAAGAGAGAAAGCTAAATGCAAACAAAGCTCCTTTTAGTATCTTAAACAATTTGTTCGACAATAACACATTCCAAGGGGATGTGCATATACTCTGATTGTAAGACTTCTGCCTTTTGGTTTACTATTGCCCTCCATACAAACAGAGACTTAATCCTAAGGCTTTGAGATTCTACAATGACAAAAGTGAACAATAATAAACATATACATCAAAGTTCCTTACAAATAATAACAAAAATGTATTTTTTATATAGAATTCATGAATGTCTTTGTTCCTAAAGTGATTTAGAGGAGAATTATCTTATTTTAAGAGAAGTATCTTAATTTTAGAATTCATCTATCCGTTTGTGAGAAATGACCTTAAAACATTAAATAAATTAAATATGCTCAGAACACCTTCCTGGCTTTAATTTTAGTCTTCCCATTAAGCATGTGCCCAAACCCAATCAGAAGTCCAGAACTGCTTACTAGTCCACTATTCCCATCCTTTCAGGACCAGGCTTTGGTTGGGCAGGGTGTGTCCAAGCTTCTTACAGAGTCTGGAAGAACCAGGCATAGATGAGCTAGGGGTAGAACAGCCCAAAGGGCACCTCAGCGACTCCCAAGGTCAGGGTGGCTGCTCTGAGCCTAAAATGCAGCCAGGCTGCAGGCAGGAAAGAGAGCAAGTTCACGTGGGCTGCAGAGTTCAGTGTCTTTACCTCTCCTTTGAGCCAAGACTTCACCTTGCAACAGAAGTAACCTCTTTAGGAGCACCTTTGCCAGGACTTTTTTACTAATAGATCTTCAATTCTGATTTTTCCTGTATGTGCTGGATTCATCGAGCCCAATTCAGTGATTCCCCTAGAAAACATGTCATTTTACTTCTTTAATATTAAGCAAGATGATTTAATCTAAATTTTGTGATATTTGATACTTTTATTTAAGCCCAGTCTACTGGAATTATGAGATTGCATGAAAATACTTGCTTTAATTTTTTTTAAAGAAACTTTAAAGATCTTGGTTTGCAAATATGAAACTTGAAGACCTTGAATCCATGAAGTAAATAACAAGAAGAAAAAAATTAAGAATTAATGTATCTTGAATTTCAAGAGAAATGCATGGATTTTTTTGAAAGCATTCTGAGTCCCTCTGATCATGCATGGCTGCAGAGGATTAACTTATTAAGGAAGAACTACTGGACTGTTTTTTTTCAGAGAGAGTTTATAATTTTGTTTTTCTGTGTGAATATATGTAAAATATAAAAATATGTATTTATAATTTTTTCTCAAGACATGCTTAATTACATCACTACTGTACAGTAGCATGAACCTTGTTGATTTATTTGCAAGAATATCTTTCATTTTAGGTATATAAATGCTCTGATAGATATCAGTAAAGAGCAGATGGCTTCACAAAAGACATTTGAAAGCTGCCTCCCTCCTGCCAGAAGCTTTTCACACTCTCACTTTGTCTGGCTTCAGTGGGATTCCTTGGTGGGAGAGAGCTCTCTCCATGCCCCGCTGCTTGTGGAAGTACAGTCACGTAACCAGTTCTGCACTGATTAATGCATTTGCTCAACTCCAGTGGCTACAGCCCTTTAAAAGGACTACCTCCCTGCATCCACCTCTGGAAGGGTAGATATTCAGAGCATTAAAGTTGGATAGGTAGTTAGACTAGATGTTGACAGTGCATGAGCTCTAGGGGATAGCTCTCAGAAAATAGCTGGAGTTCAGTAACTCCAACGGGGGAGCCTCAAGTCACTGATGTGGCACCTTTCTGTGTGACCGTGCTAGGGCAGAATGGTCACACAGAAACGGCTGGAAGTTGTTTGGCGTGACTATTGATGAGAGTGGATTTTCAGCAGGTCAGCCCAGGTCCAGTCCAAATCCAATCTGGTCCTGTCCACTTCAAATGAACTGTTGCAGAGTAGTATGAGATGGTAGAGATCTCACGATACCTCTTCCAGTTAGAGGACCTTTCTGGGTTACGACACTGAACACTCATAGAGACACTAGAGTCTAGAAAATGTAAGCATGCAAAAAACCCCAAATCCTGGAGGGTTTTTTGGTCGTAGTCACTGTGTACCGTAAGAAACTGCCAAAACCAGCCTTAGCCTTGCTCATTAGATTGTTTTGGGGCCAATAAAATCATGTTTTCTGTCTACTTGTTTTGTAGACATGGACTTCTTCAAAGGATTTTCATTTTTGTGTTGCAATGCTTCAAATATTAACAGGCATAATACCATCATTATTTTTCATGGTTAAGTTAGCTTTTAGTAAATTTTGCAATTGCAAAATTTTGGTTTCAGTGGGTGAGCCCTATGGATCCACTGTTGTATTTGACAAATAACTACAAAGATGTTCAAACAGTATATTATTTGACCAGCTCTTCTATTCCTACGACAACAGGAAAACAGTATAATACAAATGTTGATGGACAAATTGGATGGATTTTTTTTCTGGGGAAGGAAGGATATTTTCTGGCAAGATATGACTAGCAAAAGGAACTCATTACTCTCTTTCTTGCACATTGTAAAATATACATCTGTCTACTCTTACCTGCCATATCGTTGGAAAGAAAATGTTAAGTGACAGGATTTACCTCCTTGGTGCTCTTTATCTTATTTTTTCTAGTGTGGCATCAGGAACTGGTTCTGCTAGAACTGTAGCATATCAAACCCCTGAATAGCTTCAAACAGCTACAAATTATGCTCTAAAAAAGGAGAGAGGAAACCCCTTTTTCTTTTCCCAAAACATGGAGGTTTTTTCCTAAGACTGTGGGACTCTATGGAAGTAGCAAGGAGCTAGGGAATCCTCCATATGTTTTTAAATGGACACAAACATATAATGATACTGTGATCATCCATGTACTACAGGATGGACCCTCTCAATAAAGGCACCTGTAGGCAAAATACTCTGTTTCAATATCCCTACAAAAACTACACAGGTCTGAAGCCCATATTGGCAAGATTTCTTTGTGATTTAGGCTTAGTATCATAGCTGTGATTCTCTGCACATATGTGTTTTATTCCTTCTTCCAAGTGGGACAGGCAACCTGTGTTTCTAAACAGGACATCCCAGGCATTAAAGTCACAACAGTCTTTTAATAACTTTTAGATTTCTTTAATTTTGTCTTTTCTTGGAGAAAACAGAGGCAGTCTATGGTGCTGGGACAGCCTGAATTTTCAAAGTGAGAAGTGTGAAAGTAGTGCCAACACAACATAAAATACATTTATCTGCTGAAATGGCATGAGTGATACAGTATGCACAACCACATGGTGTCATGGAAAGGTGTTTGACATGACCAGCCTTGCTTTTGAGTGATGTGTCTCTGTTAAACTGCAGTCACATCATGTTCACCTGGTGTAGTCAGGTTAACAGTGTTCACTGTGAGTTATTATAAGAACATGTGAAATTACAATGTCAAACACTCATATGAGGAACAATGAAGTTAAAAGTGAATAAATGGCCTCTTATTTACCCCTATCCGTCCTTTGTAGAAATGTACAATGAAACTCCTTTGAGTATCTCACTGTATGTCCTAGAAGTTGAGTGTCTGTCTGGGGGCACATGGACCAGCTTTGCCAAGAGAGGAAGGGCCTTCATCCACTCACAATATGGTGGATTTGCACCACTGTGGATTGCGCTCTCAATACTGTATAAGGGTAAATGAGAGAGCCGTCTGCTGTTACATGCTGTATGCTACCAGTCTGGTGTAAAGTTCGGACAAACTTCTGGGTCTATAGCCAACCTGTATCTTTATTGCTCCTTGCTCAGTGCAGCCAGCTTTTGATAGTTCTCATCATTTCCTACTCTATTCATAAGCCATGAAAACCCCCTCTCTCCCTGCATCTACAGCCTCATCATTGTGCTCTGAGTTCCCTCAGTCTTCTTATTCACCAAATATAGCTGTGCATCATGCTAACTTCCTCACATTTCCTCAATATCTTGTTTTATACTTTCTGCTGGGACTGTCTCAATATTCAGGTTATACCATTTACTATCCTCTTTTGTCCTAGTCCCCAAGGAAGATGATTCTTCCCCCCATCAGTGTGGGGTAAGAGAGAATCACCATTTGCTTCTATTTGCAAGATATCTTTAGAGTGTATTTCACAAGGGATATTCTGTGACAGATTTATTTTGCCTCGGATCACAGTTCAGGCTTCTGAACAACCTTTTGATGAAAAGGTGGAGTTTGACAGGTTGCTAAATGAATTGTAGGGACCAGTCTTACATTTGTGTTCCAAATTTTATAACTCGGTGAATTCACGGAAAATACAGCAGAGCCTTGCAACTCTGCTAACAGACATATAGGAAACTCCTCACAAATTGGTCCCTTCAGAAAAACGAAACAATTTTTTTTTCACACGTAGGTGATCAGAATATTAGTTTCATGTCCTTCACTGAATTTCATTCAATGTTAGGGAACAACAAAATAATCAGATTTTAATAAGTTTAAATGAATGGTTCCTTTGGGGGAGAGGAAGGAAGGAAGGAAAATTTTTACGCTCTTGAGGTAGTGTATGATTTATGTTATCTGGTTATCTTATTGCAACTGCTGACAAATTCCACTTGGGAAAGAAGGGATAATTTGTGGAAGTTGTAGCTGAAGGTAAAAAGCTGGCATAGTCTTAATTGTAAACAGAGCTGGCTGCATGCCATATTTAAAATACATAGCCTCTTCTCCCATTGGATGCATAAGACCCTGTACCTCCTGCCCCTTAATACAGAAAGAAAGGTTTTATTTTTTATCTCTGCCAAAAATAGTGGTCGATTTTGGTTCTTGGAGTGTAATTTCCATTACTTCATCATCATCATTATTCAAGACCCAAAATGACTCCATTTATCATTTCATTGATAAATCACGTATGTGATTTTGTTGCTCTTAAATTGCAAACTTGAATGGCAAACTTGGTAGCTGTAACACAGATATGCATTGGAAACCTGGAACTGAGATTTCTCTAAGTCTGACCCACTATCCACACATGTTGCCCTTCAGCTTGTCAACAGTATTTGGAAAAATCTTGGCAGCAGTCATGGACCATCTATGTCATTAACACTTAGACCTAACTGACTAGTCAAAGAAAAAACCTAGCAGGAAGCATAAGACTAAATCGATGCCTTTGTTTCTTCTGCTCAATTACCCTTATTGCAAATGAAAGACCAGTTCAGCTTCAAACAAGACTGTAAAGTTTTCTTGAATAAAACTTGCTCTCTAAGACAGAAGAAAATGTGCTTATTTTCTAAGATTACAAAATAGATTTGCTCTGATTTGCAATTACAGATGAGCCTTTAAATATGAGGCAGCTTTTGGCTGTTCTTCTGGGTCACATGGCATGAGGCACCTCGGTTTCCACATGAAAGACTCCACCTTCATCGCTCGGTCCCAGCAGACTGTGCCCAGCAGGCAGAGGCTAGAGATGATGATTTCATCAATGGGGTTGCTTCCCTGCTTTGCAGTTGGCAGAAAATCAGGAGCTCCTTTCTCTCTGCCTTACTTTCTCTTCCTTGTAAGCAAGTAGTAACACACACATCATTACCAGGAAGTCCATTTGCTTGAAGTCCGTGGTGCTTACTCTGCCCTTTCTCCTCCTAGGAGAGGTGAGAGGCTCCTAGAACAGAAGTTGCCTTCTGCCACCTACATTTTCAACTCATTTCTCTCTCTCATCAAGAATCAAATATAGAAAAGGCTCCTGCATAACTGCACTTCCAGCCTTCTGGAAAAAAAAAAAAAAAAAGTTCTGTAATGCATTCCAAGAAGTTGCTGGACTGCCTGTGTCTTGCTATATTTCTTTTCTATGCTTTCAGTAGAACTGGAAGTATTACCTTGCAATCCTATGCCTTGAATGTTTCTGTTAATAAATAGCTGTACCCAACAAAAAAAAAAAAATCAGTTTAGCATGACCTTATACTTTTTTTAATCTTTCTACCACAATATAGCACTGTCAATAGCTCAGTCTCCCACTCAATGCTAGACTTCAGGCAAGGCTTGCTTACTTGCAGGTCCTGATAAGCACATCAGATCTGATTAATTTGTCAGGATATCCATCTCCTCCTTTCTCCCATTTATACTGCACAACTGGTCTGAGCATAAGCAAAATAGGTAGCTGCCTGGGGCATCAAGCTGTAGGGAACGAGATTGCTGCTCTTGCCCTCAAGTTTGTGCTGCCTTTGCCACATATCTGGAAATCCCCCAGTTTGCTAGGGGTGCTGCCTTTCAGGGAGCATGTGGTAGATTCTGCATCAGTGACAGCAGAATCAGTGAGCTTTGATTCTTGGTTCTGGCCCCCATAGCATGCGTTGACCAGAACTGAAGTTTATTTTTGCTCACAATACTCAGGCATCTCTGCTGTCTTCCCTGACAAAAAGCAATAGCTGTACTCTATCCTGGGACTGCATTCAAACTTCCCTGTGTTGTGCTAAGTAGGTCAGCATTTTGACTATTTTTGAAGGCTTTGTTTTTCATCTGTTTATTCACCATGTTTCATTATCCCCAAAACAATGAAGAAAGACCCCTGTAGCAAAAGCCACAACATTTTTTGCAAATAAAGGAACTTGAGATAGATGCTTAGTTTGAAAAACTTCTGTATGAATGGATGTGATTTTGACAATATTGCAAAACGTGGCAATATTACAAATGCTAGGATACTTCTAATTCTGACATTTATATTGCTGCAAATGGTTTTATATAAACATACACACATACATGCATACATACACACATATACACACATGGTTATTTAAACAGAAGGATGGCAAATGGAGAGAAAGAATGCTTTCACAAACAGCTGTTAAGTGTGGTAATACGATTCTTGAGGAATAACAACATTACAGATTCCTGCAAAACTGCAGTTGGAGCTGAGCAAAATGCCAGAGATTCTCCTCTTTCCTTTATGCTGGTATTTTTTATATGAGATTACATGATCAGGATCAGTTGCTAGTATCCTRAATTGGTAAGACTGACTTTATGACAAGGGAGGGGAGCCAAGAAAATGTGATCTTTAGAGATGTAATTAAAAGTACTCTTTGTGTAGTGTTTAGTATCTTGATCAGAGCATTTCAACCCCAACTTTGGGTTGTGTATGGGAGTGTGGGAGTTTTTTTTTCCTGGCTTGCATTCTGCTATAAAAATCGTAAAATCTCAGTGTAAAGTTGATTAAAAAAGAATCCAAGCTGCTCTATTCTTTTATGAGAAAAATCTTCTAATAAAATAACATATCTATTCATATTTCTGGTGAAATTCCACTATAATAATGAGTTATACTGGTGATGAGTTACATTTAATTTCAGTTCTATGGACTCAGTTACTTGTTAAGTTGCTCTGTTAAACCATTGCAATCCAACAGAGTGTGTGCAATTTCAAATACTTTCAGTACCAGATTAGACTTTTATATCCTGTTTTCAACAGGGGGTGACAGCAGAATTTCAAAACAAATGCATCCAGGTGAGTTGCTAATGTGCTTCTAAAACACCTCTGTTTTTTTTTATAAAAGGGCATTATATGTGTACCAGCCACACAATTATATCCCATCCTGATACAGCATTAGGCTGCAAACATCTGCAGGGGACTGTGTGATTATTGAAAAGAGCAGACTAAGCACAGTTACCCAGAGAAACATTTTGGGTATTCATTTAACAGCAGGTCTGAGAGGAAGTTTTAATGATGATTGTGGGTGCAATGTGACAATTGTGGCACAGCCTTTACAAGAAGAATTGTGGATGCTGTTTTGGATGCACGACCTCTCTGCTGGATTAAATGAAGACTGGGTATAACAGTAATAGGGCATCTTCCCTGCAATTCCAGCTTGGAGCTGTCTATAAACTGTGCAGACCACTAAAAGAGTGAGAAATGCCGGATATTATTGTATTACAAAAGGACATGACACATGGCTAGATTCTCTCGTAACTTTTATCTGTTTTGTCAGCTCAGCCAACAAGTGAATCTTAAAGGTGGCAATCACAGGTTTTTAAAAATGAACGTTGCATATATTTTTAAAAGGATAGTTATCTGCAGTTTATGAAAAATAAATGATTCTTTTTGTTTGAAGTAAGTCTTTTAATCAATATGGGGCTAGGCTCGTTAGCACTTTTCTTGAGTTGGAATGTCCTTTTTGAGGCCAGATGTAAGAAATATTTTTCTACCTTAGAGATGGATGGCAAGGTAACTTGAGCTACACATGTCCCTCATTTAGAAATGGTATTTTCTGTTGTGCAGAACTGCAATTGTCCATTTCATGCACTACTCTAATTTCAAAGTTCTCTCCGTACTATCTTTTACTTAATACTAAGTTGATAGATGCAATCATGTTTGAACTTAGTACTGGAGGAAAATATTGACTAATACTGGTACTTGCAAACAAACAAGTCTTTTAAAGCTACTTCACTAGGAAGAAATTTCCTTAAATTTCTTTAAATTACATGCATACAGACTTTAAAAAATGCAAACTCTGCAGTGAAGCATAAGGCAAACTTCTCAAAATGTGTTACAAAAAGGTCATTTGAAAACATCATCTCTCTTACCATTCAAAATATGTGAGCAATGGAATTCCCCTGTTTCACTGCCAGCTCTCTTGAGTCATAAGAAATAAAGAAGGGTGGAGAAAATATTTTGTTAATAACAGTGTTTCCATTGAAAATGCTATCAACAGTATCAACAGCAGTGCCAACAACTTGAAGTGTAACCTTCCCCCCATCGCTGCCTGCATGCAGCAAGAATGCATCCCTCTCCCCACATCTGTCCAGCTGCTCATTACAACATGATGAGCCCTCCACAAGTATACATTGTACTGTAATGAGCATCACAACGTTCCTGCAGAGAAAACATATCAGATGAGGGTGTGGGAGGACAGTGAACAGTACTATAACCATGACTGTTTGTACTAGGTGCTGGGAATGATACTGAAGCTATTTTGCAGCATGAAGGGGCAGCTGTGTAACAGTGGTTATGCCACGGACCCCTCAAGCTTTCCAAGATATTAAGCTGTTTTTGTAATATTTTTGAAATACCCGTTCAGAACCATTTCTCTGTGGGACTGTTCTGCTTGGTTCAGAAATAGAAGGCTATGAGAAAAACTTGAATTTATTGTGTAAAAATACCGAATTTTGATTTGTAGTGAATATATGTTTATTGCAGATGAGGGGGAGTCTGAGTAACAAGGCAAATATTGTTGCCAGAATAAAATAAAGTCATCTTGTCTACTGGATCTTCTGATCTGTAAGTTAGCCAGCCAAGGCACAGCTTTCTTAATAAATCCATACTTAGAGACCATCAGTGAAGGTCTGTTACCATCTAAAAATGCAACAGTTTCTGTAATTTAAATGTCAGCTGGATTTTTCTCAAGCAATCCCAAAGTTACTGTAGCTCAAATATATTTTCTGTATCCTCACRTAGGCTTTTCTAAGGTGACGTACCTACTCTCTGTGTAAATGCCTCCTCTACGTTGTTTTTGCAGATGACACAAGGGAGAACTTTGGGCCTTATATTTACTAATATTTTTGAAATAGACATATTTGAGAACTCCTTTGTAGTTGTGTAGGTATGGAGGGTGGCCTGCACATACACGGCTGGCCCCCTCTGGTACATACCGGCCACATTCACATTATCCTTCTCGAGGGTCAGGACCCATAGGGTGGCCATTAGCTTTTAATAACTGTATGTTTTTCTTTTCAGTTCAAAGTATCCAAAACAATGAAGTGTGTTGCAATCCACCAAAGCTGTGTGGTTTGTTGCAGGAAATGTTTCTCATGTCCTGAGTTACCTAGCATGAGGACAAGTCAGGATGTCGGAGGCACAAGTCTCTCCAGGAAACTGTTTGGGGCTTTTATGGATTGACAGTCCCAAACTGAGACAGTCCCTATCCATACTGTCTGTCCAGAGTAGCTCCTATTAGCTGAGGCCAGTCTTTCACTCAAAGACAAGGAGCTGACTAAGCTCAGAAGGTGCCCAGAAGAGATCTAGCAGCTCTATAGGGCTGAGTAGGCAGTAAAACAGAAGAGTGAGACAAAACGGAGGCCCATGGAGGGTTAGGCCAAGTGGCTGGCTTTACCTGGACTGTTGGACCTTTCAGCTTCAGTGGAAAGCAGCCACTCTCTCGAGGGCCCGGATGAGTGCCTATAAAAGTCGAAGTTGTGCAGAAAAATGAATCCAAATTCAATCTTGCAATAAGTATGGTGGTGGTACAGAAAAGACAGTAGCAGGCTTGGCTTCTTTCAACCAAGGCTGTGATAGGTCCTTCAGAAAAGATGAACTGTGCTCAAAAAAAGGATTGCTAGGAGCCCACAGATCTCCCTATCAGCCAAAAGACAGATGCAAAAGATGTTTTAATGAACCAGAGAGCACCACTGCTGTTAACCTGGCCCTTACTGCTCATGTACAGAGGTGTACAACTGGAGATCTCCTCTCCTGTTGAGTAGTAATTGTTTGATCAGTGTATTGATCTCAGTCCTCTTACTTGGTGACCCATCATATACTTATCTGCCAATGTTATGTAAATAGAGGGTGATTTGATTTGTTATCCAGTAATCAATAGCTGGATAAAGCAGTAGCTGATCTTTTTTAAGCACACAGTGTTGAATGGGGTTGAGCTAACAAACCAGACAACTCCAGTCACTTTTCCAAGGTACTAATCTATAGTAAAAATACCACACAGCAGAAATCAAACAGCATGAAATAGGATGTTCCACTGTATTGGATCATTTCTCAGTACAGCATCAGTGACATTTAGAATAGTGAAAAGATTAGTATGAGTGTAGCAAAAAGAAAGATTTTTATGCTCCTTTGGCCTGCATGGACCGAGGCTGACAGTCTGTTTATATCCCTTTCTGCACTCTGTTGGCTTCCTAAAGAAATAGCAACATGTGAAGTATTGACAATGGGCAAACAAGCAAAAGCTTCAAARATAATTCAATTTAAACTAAATCCAATTTGGTTTTATTCATCAGCACATTTGTGTTCATTTCTCATTCTAAAGATTTAAGCTGCTTTACTGGCAACACCTGTGAAGAACAGATTTCAAGAATTCATTGAAAGTAGGTGTCAAATTGTCCATTTACAACCATGTTGTAAATCAACAATCAACATGCTATGCTGATTACTTAGGAAAGCCTGGAACATACAGGGTAGCTGATTTCCTGGGTGGATGAGGAGGCTGGAGGATGTTGTGAGGACCAAAATATGTCATATTAAGCAGAATTATGCATATCGAATTCATTGCATGGTGCTACGGCTCATCTACAGGAATCCTAACTCCCTGGTAAATGTATGCCAAGCATATTAAATTGGGCTGGGAGTCAGGTGAGAAGGGCTTTAGTACTGGTTTGATGACTAGCCTGCTCTGTGACCTTGTGTGAGTCATCCCACCTTTATTTAATATGTGTTATTTATTGCTTTATACCATATGTTCTTTGCAGCAAAGACCTTGTGTTGGATCCAGGAAAGGACTAGGATACCTGAAACACCACCTCCCAGAGAGGAACCCCTGGCAGCATCCAGCCTTTGCTGGAGGAAACACAGGGTCCGTCTCAGAAACAGGGATGGAGAGTCCCTGATGGTACTGCTGTGCTCCTGCTCTGCTTTCAGAGCCCACACATTTTGAATTATTTCTCGTGCATTAGTCCAGGAACAGACACAGCCCCTGCTGGGTCAGGCTCTGCGAGGTTCTTGTGATAGGTTTGCGTGCAGCCCGGGGCAAGGAGACCCCGGTCTCAGCAGAGGCCTTGTGGTAATATGGGAACACAGACATGAAGCAACAGTAGGATTTTTTCTGAGGGCAAACAAGCATTGATATGTGACTTACAGAAGTAACTAGCAGGGCATGAACTGACTAAACAACTTCCATTCTACTCTAAAAAACAGAGATAACAGTGGAATAACCTTAATGAAAAATCTGACTGCAACACCATTGTTCATCAGATGGCACATTTGATGAAGGACAATTTGTTCTAACAACATTATGTTACTCATCATTTTAATGAAACATATAATAATCAAACACTACTTAGAATGCAGTGGAATAGGAAGCCTATAAGTGAAGTATTAAGTGGACCTGTCAGCCACCTGTATGCTGTTTCAAAAGCACACAACAGATTTGAAAAACACAGCTCAGAACTGATTGTACTTCATTCCCAGTAATCAGAATCATCCTGCAAAGAAGCACGTAGCTTTATAAAAACAGTCAATCACAATACTGGTATAACAAGATATATTGATGATATGGATTTACAAGAATTACAGAGAATTGGGCAAGTGAGTGTTTCAGAAAAGATAGATCTGTGTAGGGAAATTTATCTTTGCTTAGCTTTCAGTTTAACTCCTCTCAGCTGAGCTAAAACCTGTCTTTACCACTTTGATTTTAGGTTGTTAAATAAATCAGCACTATCATTTTATTTATCCAGCAAGGTCTCTTTATGCCTAACATATTTCAGGTCTTCAGAAACTTTTCACCTATTGAAAAATTGTATAATGAACATCTTTGGGTAGTACTTACACTCTGGCAGTCCTTAGGCATTAAAATAAAACTTTCCAAAAGAATGTAGGAAAAAACGTTTACTTGCTTTGCTTTTAGCTTGCCTGGATGGCACTAATAGTTGTTGGCTAATTACTTATCAGAACTTAAGACGTAGTAGAAAATAATTTACATGTTGTTTTAGATTATATGACAGTGAGCATGTAAAGCCAGAATAGATATAATAATTGAAAACAATCACTGAGAGGAAATTTTCCCAAATAACAAAACAGCACCTACTACGTTCAAGGGCACGCAGCCTCTTAGGTGGTGCCTCACTTAGTTTTTGGGTGCTAGATCTGAGAATGGACTCTGAGTCCAAGGGCTGGGGGAGCATGGAGGGTGAGGTACCCCAGAGTGGTGGCCCTGGCATTCGCTGGCTTGTGGGGAGAGATGAGAGAGCCCCTTTGACTGCACCCCCAATTTAGTTTAGTGGTCTAGGAAGGAGGGAGCCCAGCTTCACTTTTTCTGCAGTTTTAGGGAATTTGAACTGGGACTTTTCCGGTCATAGGAAAGTTAGAGGAGGAGAGATACGAGTTTCATTCCACAGGCTGAGCAGACCTGGAGACCAAATCTTCCTCTCCCTGTGCAAGTGCTCTAACCATTCAGCCCACGTGCTAAAATGAGGATAAGGGTGGCCATTACCATCAGTCAGGACTTCTCTTCAGACTGTAGTTAAAAATGAAAGCAGCTTTCACTGCACTTGTGAGGAGTTTGATCCTTTCATGTGTTACACATGAACAAAGCATGGTTTATAGGATTGGTTTCCTCCAGTGGGCTTAGGTATCACTTTGTTTAGTTTCTCATTCCTCAAGGGGTTTAGCAGGAGCTAAGTGCCTGACAGCTGCTGACCCTGGGCCATTTTTAGTCATTCAGGCCATTTTAGCAGGATGCAGAGACATTTTGGATCAGGAGGCAAAGTGTCTAATGGCTGCAAGACCCTCCAGGGAAAGAATTGCGAGAATATTTTTGGATGGGACACTTTTATTTGGATCTAGATTTTCCTTCTGGGGACCTGACTTTCAATTCACCTTAGGTACCTCCTAGACTAACTGTTTTTCTTGTCTCAAGATTAATTTAAATTCTCACTCATCTTTGATTTTACTTCTGTGTTCTATTTTTGGTTAAAAGACACTGGTTCATAGCYATAACCAAATCTTATGTGCTACGGTTGTCCTTCAGTGTTTAGAAAACAGTATGTTCTGTCAGTAAAAGCAAGTGGTAGCCACTGACCCAGTTGTAACAGCAAATTAAACAATCTAACAGCAAATATTTAATTTCTCTGTTTTTAGACTTCCATGCTGTCAGAGTAAATATATCAAGGAATTGAGAAACTTGGAAATGGGCTCCTTGCTATAAGCCTGAGGAAACTTAATGAGCCTCCCATTCCTCTTTGTCAGGATGCACAAGCAACGTTAGGAGAAGTCATTGTTGAGATACCTCCAAAGAGCTGCAATGGGGTTACTCTTTTGAAAGCCCTGAGCTTAGCAGTTGTCAGGCTGAGATCAGTGGCAGGGTCTGAATTTCAGCTTTTTCAGTTACCCCTGAAGCAAGCAAGTTGGATCTGTCTGTGGTTTCCTGTTAACTTCCACCAAGCAGAAAATTTGGGAAATTCCTGTGATCTTCCATTTTCATGAATAGCTGTAAACTCTCCTTCAGAGACTTTTTGCCCACAGCTCAGGAGCAGAGGCTATCTCCTACTCTGATTTCCCTGCAAAGCTCACCCCTGTGCAGAAAATGATTTAAATATCTGGCTCGGTGGGAACTGAAAGGAAGCTGCCAAACTGATTTATGCTGGAGAAAAGGGGAAGAAAGTAGAATAACTGCAGAGGATGTAGATAGCAAGAGGCAATGAATAGATCTGAGAGTATGTGTGTGAATTGTTTGACTTTGCTCTGTCCATATACAGCCTTTAATTGCTTGTCACATCAGCACAGAGAGCTGGATCTGAGGTTCCTGCAGGCAAAGCTGGTTCACCTGACACAGTTGTCATCACCAAGCTTAGTCTTTCCAAATAAAAGGGAAAAGGTGCTGTGCTTGCTTCCATGTGTCGAGCACACCTCTAGAGAGCTCCAGATTTTAGGCTCCATACAAAGCTGAGCACCTCCTTGTTGGGTGGCAATGGGGCTGCTGGGCAAGCCTGCCCTGCACTATGCCAATACACACGTACCCTGGTTATCCTCCATCCGCCTCCAAGGCAGTGCTGCTGTGCATCCCCGAGTGTTGCAGGAGGGAGTGTGGGGTTGCAGTGGATCTCACCATTTCATTGGGTTGATGGCTGAAAGCTGTCTAGCAGAATCAGGATGAATCTGTTACTCAGATAGGCTACTATGAACCTGCACTGATTTGTCTGATAAACTTGAATAGATTTCTCATCCCTTGATGCAAAAAAGTATGGGTAAGATTTCCTGTTATTTGCATTAATTTATATTTCCTTTGCTTTTTTTTTTTTTTCTTTCTATATTTCCTTATTCTTCCCTACTTATTTTATATTTCCTTTTAGAAAATGTTTGGCTTGGCATAATTAAATTTTTTTGTTTTTTTCACTGTTTCCTACCAGAGCTTTTTCTAAATAATTCCCAGTGCTGCCCTTCCTCCACCCCACCCCAAATCCCAGCTTTTGTCAGAAAACTCCCCTTTCAAGGTATTTGCAGTACCAAAATTATTATATTCCACAATGACAACTGAAAGAAAGCAAAATCAATACAAGGGAAAAAAAGGTAATCTTAGACAAAAAAAATCGCAGTTGATGAGATTACTTTCTCTGGTCAGGAAGAATGAAGCTTCGTTAGGATAGGAAAATGTATCCAGGTTCGTATTTCATCTTCTGTTCTTACCTTAACTCTCTTTGTGCTTCCTTTTATAACTCCCTTTCAATGTGAAGCACAGTGATCTGTATCAGATTTCTTACACAAGGCCCTTGCCTTTCCTCCGTGCAACCCCTTGATGTGCACTTCTGCTGTGAGATCTAGAAGGAACCAGCCCAAATCAGCCGTGGTTACGGACTTCCTGAAGTCGCAGCATGTAAAGTGTGGTTCTAATAAAACTTCCAGTTGAAGAAAGACCTCTTCCCTGTTTTCTGGAAAAGGTGTCTGCTGGGCTGATGTCTGGCAGGGATTCCATCTCGAGTGCCTCCATACACGTGTGATGGGAATGCACAAATCCAGCATTTTGCCCTCCTGGACCAGTTGGTACCTCCTGGGGCAGAGCAGACTTTTAAGTCCCTGTCTCTACCCTGGTTCTTTTTCCCCAGCTCAGTGCTGACTCCTGACACCAGCAGAAACCTCCCAGCTTTCACAAGCCCAACTCCTGAATGTGCTTTTCTGAATGCGCATGCATTAACCTGGTGGAGGAGAGGCTGCCTATTACATTGCATTTGAACAGCACCTAGTGTATAGTGGCCTGCTGGCATTAAAGAAGTACAGTTTAACATTGGTGCAAAGGAAAGAAACTTTCCAACCTGAAAATGTAATTTTTAATTGTGATGCTAACATTGAGGAAATATTTCAGTAGTTGTACTGATCTGAGTCCATGATTTGAAATTCTGCATTTCTCAGGGTCCAAATGTTTTTCATCCCTGTATGAAGGGTTTTTACATTYGTTTTGCAAGGATATTTCTTGCAGCAGCTGGAGTATGGATTTCCACTTTTCTGTCCATGGTTTTCAGTAGAGAAAAAAAAATACAAGGCGAAGGAAGATACAGTAATTAACTGGATGTTCTCCAGGGGCTGTCATATCATTTTGCTGTCACAGCAAGTGCCTAGGTGGAAATTAATTTCCTGCCAAGCATCAAACACTATCTACTCTACCAAATAATTTACACAACTTTTTTACACCTGCATATATACACGTTTTAGTTTCTCTTTTCTTCAGTAGTTAGTCCTATCAGAACATATCTTTCACTCAGATAATTTGGTGGTCAGTCATACCTAACTACCTTGCCTTACATTCTAGAAGTGACAACATTTCAGTTGTCATTTTATGATGTCAAGAAAAGACTACATATATTTTCATTACTAAAATGTCTTAATGAATTAAGGTACTAATACAAACATCAATCACTCATATTGCTGAACAAAAATGTTGTCACTGAAGAATGCTAAAGGGAAGAAGGAAAGGAACTGGAAAGTATGTCTATCAGTGCTAATTAACGACAATGAGCGTGCAAAGCATCTGCCTCACTTTATAGCATCTCCATAAAGAGAACCAAAAACTATCAACACAGAAACATTAATAAAACAGAAAGCCATTTGGGGATAATTCTGTCTGGCCCAGTTACCTAATTAGCACTTTTATCTGCAAATAGATCCAAAAATCTTCTCTCCTAGGTAAGATGGGTGTATCAGTTGCTACTTTTATCGCTTCACTAAGCTGCAACAAAAGAGGTCATTCTCTGCTTCTTTTCTGCCTTGAGTCTATATCCCCTCATTTTTTATATCATTTCCAAGTCAGAGGCTCTGATGATAGCTGATATGGTTTATCTACAGCTACTCTTCCCATTTTAGCACCTTGGAAAAAACAGTTCAGTTCAATCAAGGGATCTGTCTTGACTGTGTTTTCCACAAAGAATGAAATCCTCTTTTTCATGGCCTTTATCAGATATCAAGAGGTTTTTGGAATTAAATACCACCCCATCCTCCCCATTCCCCTCCCATATACTGTGTTTTATAGCTGGTGGTCATACCACGGTGAGGCCTAAGTTTAAGTATTTGTGAGAGCATCTTGGTTATCTTTAGCTCCTCTCAGTGCTCAATGCAATAGCTAGATTGATGGCACTGAAGACATCTGGTTTCCTGCGCTAGTTTAGTTCTCTGTTAGAAATGTCAGATTCAGAACTTTACTAAAATGAATGCAGGCCACGATTCTCCTTTGAAAAGCTTGTTCCAGATGAATCCATAACTTAGGTTTGGATGAAAATGAGGATTAAGTTATGAACCAACCTGTCCCAGTTCTGCTGATCTCTTAGGGTAACAGAAGGACGGTGAATTTACCTTAGTGTTTCCTACAAAATGAAACTATTTTTACAGGTAATTTCATCTCAGTACAGACTTCATATCTTGTAGATACAAGATCTTGTAGATACAGATGTTGAAATGCAGTCCATCTGGGAAATTTATAACAGCATTTTGCAGGTTGCCAGTACTGCTAACATTAGTTCTAAGGGGATACTAAAATTCCTACTGTTCATCAGGTGATCAGCCCATGCACTTGTGCCTTTACAAACATTCCTTTTTACTATTCAGTGTCTGAGTATCTGATCAGCAAGCTAGTAGCATACCATGAACATAATGCTTTAAAAAAATATTTCAAATAATAAAAGGAAACTACCTAGAAATATAAAATGTACTTCTCCTCTGGCCACCTTCTTCTCCTTGGGAAAATATCAAAGAAGTTGAAAATGTTGCTTTTCAGCCTATATGGCCATGAGGCTTTTCTGTGTTGCTCAAAACTAATATTAATTGCAATCACACAGTTCCCTCCCCTCAAACTAAACAAAGAATGATCTTCTTTCATTCATAGAGTCCTTTTTATTTCTGCTGGCATTCGACTCAGACAGTACCTGCATGAAATTGTTGATGAGATTCATAGGGAAGCAGTGAAAATGCTCTATATTTTTTCATTTCAACTGAACTGAGGGCTGAACAAAGGCATGAATATTTTTTCCTCTGATGTACCTGTTATGGTTTAGCTTAATACATTGCCAGCCTTGCAACATCATTCTTCCTTTTCCAGAAACCAATAGAGAGCCYTCTGTACTATTGGGATTGAGCTGCCAAGGGGTGAAGAGCTATGTCTAAAGACAGAGGAATCAAACAGGAGGTAAGATTGAACAGAGGAGGTACTCCAGGCAAGCTTTGGTGGACCTTATTGCCTAAAGGATACTGCAAGTGCTGAAGTGTATCTGGGTCCCAGAGAAGAGTAGGTGAGCTCAAGAAAGAGAAAACTGTTTAGAGTCAAGTAGCTGTAAAGCAGCCTTAAAGCCTTAAAGAGGCTGGTCTTTGGAGGACATTTGCAATACAGATGAAGCCTTGGGTTGAACAGAAAACTTCTGTTCCCCTAAAGCATTCATGTTCTTAAGCAATTACCGGTTGCTGTAGAGATTGATGGAAAATGGGATTTTATGTGGGTTCACAATGGTGCCACCCCTGTATCTTTATTGTTTTCTTTGAGGATCACAGTGGTACCCAAACACCTTTGGAATCAGGGGAATTAAAAAATGCTTAAGTTGGCTTTATAACCTCCTGTCTGGAGCTGTGATGATTGCTCCCTAGCTGCAGCTCAGGGATGTAGGTTTAAAGCGTCTTACTGTTTCTAGAGTAGCTTCCATGTACATAGAGCACAGAACATTGTTAATGGCACGTTGCCATACCTATGGAGGAAATGCAAAACTTAAGCATGTGCTTAAGTGTTTCTTTTCACCGTGGCCAGAACAGTCAGCAATTTACATGTATAATGACCAAGTCCTTAAGGACTGCTCAGTCAGGGCTTCCTTCTATACTCTAAGAAAAGAAAAACAGAACAGAAAACAAATATCTCAGTACTTCACGACCTGTTAGTTATCGCTGTGAACTCAAAAGCTAAAGTTCTCAGAAGATAAAAACCTCCTTACTAGAAATTTTTACATACGGGCCATATTGAAGCTGTTGGTCAGCTCACAGCCTCAGGGCTGGGTATAATGCGTAAAACTTTTCTTTCCAGCCTGCCTCTTTTGGCTGAGGGGATGAGGTCTCTATATCTGGTGTAATATTTGCTATCCCTGAGTTGCTGTCCCAGATACTCTAGGATGTCTGAGATGGCAGTAGGTGCCTAGGTGTCTCAGGATCTATGTTTAGATTACTGGGTAGTGTCCTGGCTCTCCAATCTCCATTGACTACCTCAGATACAGTAGGCACTTACATACAGACACCTATATTTTAGAGTCCAAACATGGAGCCTACTCAGACTGTCTCTCAAAGAACAGACACTTTCAGTCCTACAGAGATGTTAGAGAGGAGGCTAACATCTCCCACTGAGTCAGAAGAACTTGGCGTCTGTCCTGGTTTCAGCTGGGATAGAATTAGTTTTGTGCCTAGTAGAATCATAGAATCATAGAATCATTAAGGTTGGAAAAGACCTCTAAGATCATCAAGTCCAACCGTCAACCCAACACCACCATGCCCACTAAACCATGTCCCTAAGTGCCTCATCTACATGTCTTTTAAATACCTCCAGGGATGGTGACTCCACCACTTCCCTGGGCAGCATGTTCCAATGCTTAACCACTTTCAGTAAAGAAATTTGTCCTAATGTCCAATCTAAACCTCCCCTG
>JAYKAV010002942.1:366934-378326 GCA_035582835.1 Phoebastria nigripes
TAAAGCCCTCTCGATGAGCCCTGCCAGCTCATGAGCCAGAATCCTTTTCCCCCTGCGAGACAGCTGACCTCCATCTGTCGCCAGCAGGCCCTGTGCCGCGTAAACCTCCCTGTGGTCAAAAAAGCCAAAATTCTGCCGGTGGCACCAGCCCCTGAGCCACGTGTTGATCAGGTGTGTTTTCCTGTCCYTGTCAGTATTCTTCCCTGCCGCTGAAGGGATTGAGGAAAACACTACCTGTGCTCCTGATCCTTCAACCAATCGCCCCAGTGCCCTGAAGTCCCTTTTGATTGCTTCTGGGCTTCTCTCCGCAGTAGTAGTTGTTGGTATAGTGCTCTGTTTTGGATTTAGTATGAGAAGAATGTTGATAACACACCGATGTTTTAGTTGTTGCTAAGTAGTGTTTACATTAGTCAAGGACTTTTCAGCTTCCCATGCTCTGCCAGGTGCACAAGAAGCTGGGAGGGAGCATAGCCAGGACAGTTAACCCAACTGGCCAATGGGGTATTCCATACCATGTGACATCACGCTCAGCATATAAAGCTGGGGGAAGAAGAAGGAAGGGGGGGACATTCGGAGTGATGGCATTTGTCTTCCCAAGTAACTGTTAYGTGTGTTGGAGCCCTGCTTTCCTGGCAATGGCTGAACACCTGCCTGCCGATGGGAAGCAGTGAATGAATTCCTTGTTTTGCTTTGCTTGCATGTACGGCTCTTGCTTTACTTATTAAACTGTCTTTGTCTCAACCCATGAGTTTTCTCACTTTTACCCTTCCGATTCTCTCCCCCATCCCACCAGGGGGGAGTAAGTGAGYGGCTGGGTGGTGCTTAGTTGCTGGCTGGGGTTAAACCACGACAGCGTCGCTACTCTTTCAAGGCAAATATCACTAATCCATGTATGTCTATGTATTAAAATATAGGATAAAATTCACTAGTGCCCCAGCCTGCATGGCTGTGCTGTAAGAGGAGTTCCACATGCTTTGCTGTAGTGGCTGTTCTTAGCACCTAAGCCACGGGGGATTGTAATGTGAACAGGACTCAGTGTGGTCTGATGCTGCTTTTTTCCTATGATGTCTTTCATTCTGTGAAGGAAGGAAGTGTATCACAAATCACTGCATAGTGAGCAAAAGGTTAATGGACTAATCTGAAGCTATACAATAGTAAACACATAGAAGGTATGCCAAATTATGTTAATATGCATAAGATGCACGTCTAGCAGTGAGGGATGTAAAATCTGTGCTGTGTCTGTGATGTCTTCCTTAGTTATAAACACAGGCTTCACATTCATATGGATAAAGCCTAAAAGCTTTGTCCAATTCTTTACAATTATTTCTCTTATCCCCCAACTTATGTAGAACTCATTTGAAAGTCTAGACGATTTTTTATACATGCACTCAAACAGTAATGGAAAGTGCATGGAAAGCACTAGTAAGTGGAACTATGTACTGAATTCTTACTCATTTTTTATTCAGTCAAGGTCTGTCTGGATTTCCATGGTTGCAATTCAAATTCATTGAGCTTAAGGGCAGAATAGATGCAAGGACTTTCAGTCAAATGTTCAAAATATTGCTAAGACTAAGTAATAAATGATTGAGTAGCCTCCATTTCTTTCTTAAATTGTGACATCATAAACCTTAATGCAGGGAGTTTTTAGGATTATTCTACATGAAAAGATGTATCATGGTGCAGAGATCCTCAGATTAATGTCCAGTAGCAGATTTGGTTCATGGTGGTGCTAGAATGACATGTTGTCCTGGGTTTGGCTGGGATAGAGTTAATTTTCTTCCTAGTGCTGTGTTTTGGATTTAGTATGAAAAGAATGTTGATAACACACTGATGTTTTTAGTTGTTGCTAAGTAGTCTGTTAGTCAAGGACTTTTTCAGCTTCCCATGCTCTGCCAGGTATACAAGAAGCTGGGAGGGAGCATAGCCGGGACAGCTGACCCAACTGACCAACGGGGTATTCCATACCATATGATGTCATGCTCAGTATATAAATAGGAGGTGTGGTCCAGGAAGTAGCAATTGCTGCTTGGGTATCGCTCAGCAGGTGGTGAGCAATTGCATTGTGCATCACTCATTTTGTGTATTCTATTATTATTATTATCATCATCATCATCATTTTCCTCTCCTTTTCTGTTTTATTAAACTATCTTTATCTCAATCCACAAATTTTACTTTTTTTTTTTTTCTGATTCTSTCCCCCATCCCACTGAGGGGAGGGGGGAGTGAGTGAGCGGCTGTGTGGTGTTTGGCTGCCTGCCGGGTTAAACTACAACACATGTTTATACCAATGCTGGGACACTAACTAGTATCTCTACATGGCTCTGCACTGTGCCATGGAGACCTACCAAGTTTTTTGGAGACGGCTTGGTGAGCTCTCACTCTTCCATATCACCATGTGTTTGGTGGACTTATGCTTTCTTTCCTTCCTTCCTTCCTTCCTTCCTTCCTTCCTTCCTTCCTTCCTCAGTTTTTTAAAAATACTGGGCATTGTAATAACAATAACAAAATGGCAAGAATTGTCAACAACAAATTTGTGTCTTCTTTCACTGAGCTTTTTTTAATGCCCTTTTTATCTGTTCCCTACTAGTAAGTTTGAATGGTTTTCAGATTCAAACACCTAAATGTGTTTACAGTCTAGGGCACTATGTGGCAACAAGATGTCTAAGCCTCCTTTAGGAGTTAGTGGAGGTCTAGAGCATCTATTGCCATTTGAGACCTGCGGTATCCCATCTGGCTTCTAAATGTCACTTCAAGGTCACCCGTAGGTCCTGCTTCATAAGAGCTATCACCATGCAAACATTGTGGCTATCCCCAGGTGTCTCAAAAGTAAACTCCGATGTTTAGGCAACTGAATTGAATCCTAGGTCTCCACAAGCTATGATGGAAGTTTGGACACTTTGTTCAGAGCAGACACCTACACTGTAGATGTCTACATTTAGGTGGCTGAATCTGGAGCTGGATCCCACCCTCTGAATCCCTTTTGTCTCCAGCTACCTCAGCACTGTCACACTTGGGGATGTGGCAGGAGGAGGGGGATGTGCCAGAGGATTTTCTGAATATGCCCAGTCATTGACATTGGCAGGCCAGGCCTGACACTTCTTTTGTGCCTCCTTCAAAGCTAAAGCAGCGTAGGAAATATATGCATGGCGGAATGTAAGCTTTCCAAAATAATTAAATAGTTTGAAAACAGTGATTAACTGTGTAAATAAAGACAGCAGTGTTGAAAGGAAAAGACAAACACTGTGACCCACATAAACTGCAAAATTGAAGCCAGTCAGGCTGACAACAGTGGTTTAAAAAGAAAATAATCCTCTTCAGTTAGACAGATAACCAATCTTCTTCATTATTGCAATAATTTTCTCTGCAAACATTTAAGGGGAATAGAGTCACACCTAGTAAGAAACAGTTCGTACGCACAGAGGATTACCGAATGCTGTTGTTTGATGCTCTTTTCCCAAGTTCTGTACAAAGTAGCCATGCAGACTACAGCTAATTATGTATGTCAGTGTTTTTCTCTTCTAATAGATGGCTTGCAGCATCACTGCACATGGGTGATAGTTAAAAAAAAAAAAACCACCCTCAGAACCAATTTGCAGTAGAATGACATTTCTGCGCTGAAGCTGTAAACAAGATGCCCAGCAAATTAGCACCTTCCATCTCCAGCCTCTGCAACTGAAGTGCAGCTGAAAAGGATGGGCTGCTGAAAAAGCAAGAATAGGGGTACGGGGTGAATGGTTGTCACTCACTTGCTAAAAAAACAAGTGAAGCTTTGTGAAGCACACACTGAGCAGCAAAGGAGATTGCTGCACATGCCTCGGAGCTCACAGGTCTGACTTGCTAGGGGAATGCCTGCCTGGAGGCTACCTCACCCCTGCCTGCTGTTTACCTTGCCATAGAGTCTCCTGTCTCCACCCAGGTGACGACCCAGCGAACCATTTGGGAATTGTTACATCCTGGGATAGCTCAAAACTGTCGCTAGCCAAAGATGCTGAATTCCTCTCAGAGTGAAGTGGCAGAGGAGGAGGTCTTCAACCTCTTCTAAGAACCCTCAAGAAAAAGCAGATCTAGAGCTTTTAATTTTTATCCTGTTCTAGATCAGCAAGAAACCCTGTATTCCCTCTATGGTTGTTCAGCTGTATTTGGTAGTAGTTTTACTGCTCTGCTTGTTAACTGCTAGGGATGATCCACTAAGAAGGAAAATAGCTGTCAGGTGCTGTTTCGTACAAACTCAGCTCCTTTGATAGTCACTGGACGTCAGTTCAAAGCTGTTTGAGATGCATATCCTGGACTCCATCTAACATACCAAGAGGGTGTGGGTCTCCTATGAATTATGTGCCATCTTTGCAAGCCCCGTATGGATGTTTTGGATACCCTATAGTGTCTTGAAAGTCCCCACCTGCACATGTGTGGGCATCTGAGACCTGAGGTGTTTATATAACCCTGGCTCTTTCGTTTTATAGCCTCAAGGGAGATTGTGGCCAAAGTTCCAGCTGGACTTTGGATTGGATAAAAAGTTAACTGATAAAAAAATATGTTCAGTGCTGATTTATCACAAGTTTGTAAAACCACCAACTTAACATTTTGATAAATCACTCACTAATACATGCCTAAAGAAACAGTGAAAATACTTTAAAGGCTGACTTTACTCTTAGCAAACACATAGTTATGTTTGCAGTCATTCTTGGGTCCTGGAGTGAAATGGTCTGTAGCTGGATGACAGGCACAGCTTTAGTCTGCACTTTCTGAGTTCCCACAAAACAGCCCTGTGTCAACACTGTCCATGGGCTCTGCTGCAGCTTGGATGGATGGAGCTCCCTTTTAGCCATAAGGCTAACCTCATGTATGTGGGAAACCACTTTTTGTGAGACAAGGCAAAAATGTTTTTTATAGGCCAAAGCATATCCTTCTTTGCACTGTGCGTGGTAAGTGACACAGCCTGCATGACAGTGAAATGGTTAATATCATAGTAGAAAATTCTTTGCCAGTCTAGCTTGCACATGTAACTACTTCTCCATCTTCTAGCTGCTCTCCTAATGAATGGCAGTAACTGTTGCATAGCTGATGATTCAAATCTCTCAGAATCCCATTACCTGCATTCTCACTGTAACTGCAGAAGTTATTTCCAATAAAGTAATTCTTTTATTAATGAAATCTAGCATTACTGCACTATAAAATTTGAGCATATACCATTATTTCTCATTCACTGCAATAGCAGTCATCATCTTTAAAAATTACGTAGAAGGATGTGAATTTCAATTACAAGGCATCTCAGTAAAAATAGAACATGTAGCTAAATGCAGCTAGTTAAGTGATAGGAAATAGTATGATTATAGGGAGAAAAGAACATGTTCTTTGATACGTAATTTTTTTACCATTCAAATTGCACTCCAGATATAGTGTCTCAAGCAATATGAAGATGACCTCTGCCACTCCTCCTTTCATTCTTATAATCACTGCTGTGGATACTCAGTCCTTGCATGTGACATGCTTTAATGTAGTACAAGCCAGTTTTACTCCTTGTTTTTTCTGTGTTCCTCTAGACAATGTAAGGAGAAAACCTGAAGCAAATCATGTAAAGTTAATCGAAGTGCTCATGTAAATGTATCAGTCTTCAGTGTTCATATTGATTTTAACAAATCATTGGCATTTGTTATGTGGCCAGATATGTTATTGTTCCATCTAGGGCTCATAGTCTTACACAGCTAAATCAAGAAAATGTACTGTTCTAGGGAGTGCTGGGTTTTGCAGAGGATTAAGAAATGATCCCATCACATTTCAACATTTTCTAGAGTGACAGATGCAAATAGATAGTTGACTATAACAGCAGCAAACTCCCCTGAGAAGCACAAGGGCTCACATCCACAAAGGAAGGTTGGTGTCTGCTCCTGGGTCTGCAGTTCCCAGTCCTGGTTTTGGTGCCTCTAGTGGAATGAAACAGGGCCATCATGTAGACAAAACTGGGCTCACCAAAGTTGGTAAAAGACCAGAGATCCATCTCTGTTTGAGGCAAAATTGGGATTGGAGCTAGAAGCCATTTCCTGAACATAAAGGCCACGCATCTAAGCATGTGTGACAAACTCACTGTTTTCAAATCTAGCAAGTGGCAGTGGTGCTATCCTTTCCCTAACACATCGTAGTTAGGCCACTTGTGCACAGAGAGGACAACCTGGCTTTCAGACAGTGAAGAAAATGTCTTCAGGGTCCACCAAAGTTTTGATTTGCTTGTAAAATACACAAAAAATAGCCATGGAAGGAAGACTGACGCTAACCTTAAACAAATTAGTATTATAATTAACAAGAAACATTTTTTCCAGTCCCACACTAAGATAAAAACAGACACCTGAAGACAGGCCTCTGTTGCAAAATGAACCATTCCTAACTATTACTAATGTACTTTACAGAGTGCTGAAGATTAAATGCATATGAGGACTGCCACAATCGTAGGCTTCAAAGCTAAACAATCATATTGTCATACATGAATTCATCTGGTAATTATACTTAATTGAAGACAGAAAATACACCGATGCCATTACATGAAAACAAATACATACAAGGGATAAATCAGTTCAGACACAACCCTGCCTGAAACTYAGGAGCCGGATACTTTGGATGCAACAAGCTTGAGCCTTCTCCTGGAGATCCCAGAGCAGGACCCCCAGCAGAGGTGATCTTGCGCTGCGCTAACTGAGTTGGGCTGTCTGTGGGGTKCAGAGCAATGATCTTCTGAGATGTSGAGCTGGGCCAGGAGCAGCAGAGCAGTATTGGGTTGATGCTGCAGCCCAGCTAATGAGTCTCCTCAGCCCTGGCAGCAGGCCAAGCTCTATGCTGTGCTGTTTTGCAGTGGAGACTAGATTTTATTGGTGCTGTTGAAGCCAATAGGAAAAAGCACATATAAATTAGCTGAGTAAGAGACTTTCTGGGGTTGTAATTATTCGAGAGGTAAAGCTTTCAAGCAGCTGCAATGCAGCCGTAGCGTGAGCAGGCCAAATTAGGATGTCATAAATATTGGTCTAAGTTACCCGCTGGGCCAGCTTCTGCTCCCGGTTATACCCATCTGACCCTGCGAAAGCGCAGGTAAATTTGACCCACTCTTTACGAAAGTAGTAAAATAAATTAGAACTCAGCCAGCTCTGACTAGGATGAATCTACATACATAATTAATTTTTATTTTACATACATAATGGAGAAAARAGAAATGAATTCTTTCTAAAAGCTTGGGCTTGTCCTTGATGACAGGAAAAATGATCTAAATCTCATACATCATCAATTGTTTGACAGCCACACAAACCTGGAATAATTACAATGTCTTTTGCCAAATTATTTCARATTTATTTCAAAGTAGCTGTGAGCACAGATTTGATTCACATTGTTCAAGTGTTGGTGTAAGGTTTCTTTTGCTGTACACAAAGCTGTTTGCAATATACATATTGTGAAAATTGTGTGCTGGCCAGCAACCGAAGGTGAATTCCATGTTGTAAAGGCTAACCTGCAGCCCTGCCAGAAATGTTTGCAGTGGTGTTGCAAATATGTTTACCTTTCTAGCCGTGTGTGCTTTCCAGTTTGTCCTCCAGCTCTCTTTCTTACAATGTGGATTCTTTCCTCCAGTTTCTGAGGTTATTACCCTTTTGCTTTTAATTGTTTGCATAGCTGTTGTAATAAAACTATGTAAACTCCAAGCCCAAGTGTATCTGGTTCGCTGGGTTTCTTATCAACTGCATCAAAATAGCTTTTTGTGTATCATTAGCACCTGGCTTCATTTCTTCAGTCTGCTACAGTGCTAGCATCGCATTGCAGCTGGCTCCACAATGCAGCTGAAATCAAAGGAGTCACTGATTTAACACAGGGCTACAGTGATGGCAGCCAAATGGCAGGCAGCCCCCCTTGTTGGGTGCATGTTGAGAACCTGTGCGCGTACTAAAGTTGTTCTGCAGGCGTCCTCCCCTTTGCTGTAAATCCTTAAGCTCTCAGTCACTGAGTTCACTGAGATTTGTGTTTGTGGTTTTCTTGGTTTTGCCTGTATCCTGAAGATAGAAGCATTGGAGCCCATAGCGTTTGAGTCTCCTTGCACCACAGACCGGGCATTAGCGGTTATTCTGTTTCTGTCCTGCTCTGTGGACAATCCTATGTATTTGCTCAGTCTTAGAGGCTGCTATAGCTTTAACCCTTTCTCTGGACAATACAGCTGTCTGTCTTTGTTATTTGGAGGCATTTCTCAAATTATCTATGTCTTCATCTCTCGTAGAAGCTAAAATCACACATCTTACCGTCTTAATAGGAATCTCATAGATTTTCTGAGTTCTAGAGTTTCTAGCTGTGCTGTGTAATTATCCGTTTCCTTTTTTTTATCCTGTGAAAATCTTTATCTTCTTAAAAATGAAATGCACAAGAGTTTAGTATCAGCAACAGCTTCATTTTCTCTAATGTTGTCCTGAAAAGATTTGTTTCATCAGTTGTTCCCCTGGCAAAAGCTTCCCTGTAATACACTAGCCATATTCCTGAAAATACATTTTACTCCCTTGCCATCCTTTTCCCCTCAATGTGATAGTGAAAACAAGCAAGCAAAAAAACCTTTGCAAGCCAGTGCAACAGCAACAAAATAGCTCCACGTTTATTATCTCATCATTATCTCTCATGGTCAGCTCTGTATATAGAATTAAGACTTTCTTTCACTTCTTCTATTCTTCTGCAAAATATTTTATACACACGCAGATTCCACAGGAATCAGTATCTGCAGGTTGGTTTGTTCTGGTTCTGCTGTGTTTACACCTTTTAATCCCTTCGGTGTGAGTCACCCTAGTCTAACTGTTCATATCACATTTGAGAGATTGCAGGTACTTCATGCTGGGCAACAGCAGAGGATATCATGTTTATAAATATTTGCTCTTTATTAAAAGGTGCTTCAGCAAACGTTGTAGCACTGCACACAGCCTGACTTCAGGGATCCTTCTCAAAAGCAGTTCCCTGCTGCAACCTGTGTTCTCTCTTGAGTACTATAGATGTTGTAAGATACAGCAAGAATTCAGCAAAGAGGAAAGATTTCCAAGACAGGATGCCAATATATAAAAGAGGAGAGAAAGTGAGAAGAATTAAACACAAAGGCTCCAGGTTAAGGTAAGTACTATTCATATTTGCAGAGTTAGCCCACTCAATGTTATAACTTGACTATAGATTTTATTTAGGAATTGCTGCATTTGTTTCAGGAAAGGGAAATGTTTTCATGGTATTTGGATGTTCTAACAATTACATGCAAGTTTCTGTAAGATCAGAGAGGGAATCAAAGAAGCCATAGTCAATGTTTGGTGAATGTATTTCTAAACATCTCTTGTGATTGTATCTTCACCTAATAATTCACTTGAAGAGTCATTGCTAGGCAAGGTATACTTTCTGTTGATACAGGAAATTCCTCACTCGCCTGATATAGGAGGCTATTCATGCTATCGTTCCCTGCAACAGCAGGATGAACAACCACAAGAAACAGAAGGTACCGATATGGGAAAAGCACCTTTTTTCTAGCATTCCTTTTTCTAGACCATGGTCTGGAAATTAAATAGATAGATAGTTGTATCATTGGTTACTACTGCAAGAACTTTCATTTGGGAAACTTTGTGCTGGTGAGCTCCCCACAAAAATGACAGCTTTGGAGCTGCTGTAAATGGGAAAAAAAAAATTCTGATCTATGGTCCTATGACCATGGTCAAAATTTTAAAAGACAACCTCTCAGTACAGRGGCCCTTGAACCTATGTCCTAGGCTCAGTCATCAGAGTCTGAATGTGCTAAGGCCACTGTCTCCGTATAAGACAGGGAAATTCTTAATGGGCCAGGGACAGACCTGAGAAAATATATCAAAGGTGAAGCCTTTAGAGCTTTTCTCTTTCTAGCTTCTCTGCAAACTGTCTTACATGAAGATCAAAAGCCTCTAGGTTTTCATTTTCAGGAGGAGAAATGATCTCTGTTGTAGTGTCTTGTCTGTCACAAGCAGACTAAAAGAGTCTAAGGCTTTGAAAAATCCCTCAGCCCTATGGCCTGACTTTTACAAATTGTAAGCATTTGTTTCTTCCAGTTTGTTGTCAAAATGTTTCTCATGATGCACACTTCTTTTCTAAGCTAGGTTGTGTAGATGAGAGTTATAAAGGGAGCTGCTCTAAAGAACTGGTCTGTCAGCCTCTGAAGTTCCCCATCATCATCATGTCTACTGGCTCAGGGGTGGTGGCAGAATTGCTCTGTGATTGCTCCTACAGCCTAACGATACATCAGCTCTGCTTGTCTGACTGTCTCTTATCGCCTTGTGGGGAACGGCTGAGGACTTAGTGATAAATCATTTATCAGCAGTCCTAGCTAACTGGGGAGGTCCCAGTTGACTGGAGGTTAGCAAAGGTCATGCCCATCTACAAGAAGGGCCGGAAGGAGGATCCAGGGAACCACAGGCCTGTCAGTCTGACCTCGGTGCTGGGGAAGGTTATAGAGCAGATTATCCTGAGTGTCATCACGCAGCACATACAGGACAGCCATGTGATCAGGCCTAGTCAGCATGGGTTTATGAAAGGCAGGTCCTGCTTTACTAACCTGATCTCCTTCTATGACAAGGTGACCCGCTTAGTGGATGAGGGAAAGGCTGTGGATGTTGTCTACCTAGACTTTAGTAAAGSCTTTGACRCYATTTCCCACAGCATTCTCCTGGAGAAACTGGCTGCTCGTGGCTTGGACAGGCGTACTCTTTGCTGGGTAAAAAACTGGCTGGATGGCTGGGCCCAAAGAGTTGTGGTGAATGGAGTTAAATCCAGTTGGCGGCCGGTCACAAGTGGTGTTCCCCAGGGCTCAGTATGGGGCCACCTCTGTTTAACATCTTTATCAATGATCTGGATGAGGGGATTGAGTACTCCCTCAGTAAGTCTGCAGATGACACCAAGTTGGGCAGGAGTGTTGATCTGCTTGAGGGTAGGAAGTCTCTACAGAGGGATCTGGACAGGCTGGATGGATGGGCTGAGGCCAATTGTAAGAGGTTCAACAAAGCTCAGTGCCGGGTCCTGCACTTGGGTCACAACAACCCCATGCAACGCTGCAGGCTTGGGGAAGAGTGGCTGGAAAGCTGCCTGTCAGAAAAGGACCTGGGGGTGCTGGCTGACAGCCGGCTGAACATGAGCTGGCAGTGTGCCCAGGTGGCCAAGAAGGCCAATAGCATCCTGGCCTGTATCAGAAATAGTTTGGCCAGCAGGAGTAGGGAAGTGATCGCGCCCCTGTACTCGGCCCTGGTGAGGCTGCACCTCGAATCCTGTGTTCAGTTTTGGGCCCCTCACTACAAGAAGGACATTGAGGTGCTGGAGCGTGTCCAGAGGAGGGCAACGAAGCTGGTGAAGGGTCTGGAGAGCAAGTCTTAGGAGGAGCGGCTGAGGG
>JAYKAV010002942.1:378481-392776 GCA_035582835.1 Phoebastria nigripes
GCCAGGGGAGGTTTAGATTGGGCACTAGGAAAAATTTCTTTACTGAAAGAGTGGTTAAACTTTGGAACAGGCTGCCCAGGGAAGTGGTGGAGTCACCATCCCTGGAGGTATTTAAAAGATGTGTAGACGTGGTGCTTGGGGACATGGTTTAGTGGTGGACTTGGCAGTGCTAGGTTAACGGTTGGACTCAATGATCTTAAAGGTCTTTTCCAACCTAAATGATTCTATGATTCTATAAATCCTGTTCTGGCCTTAGATCCAGATCTCCCTCAGCTGTGGACAGGAACCACTGGCAGACCCTCTCCCTCCGGAGGGTGAAGGAGGTGTGGACTTCTGTGCACACTTCTTAAATCCCCAGCAGAACTGAAAGCATCGTACAAAGTCACTCCGCAGATCCAAAAGTGGTGGGATAGGCTTCARTTGTTGTAGTTGGTGGCTGTGACCAGACAGTCCCCAAGTGCTTTCTGAGCCACCAGAGGAATTTGGCAAGCGTCTAATGAAGTGATATTTGCCTCTAAAGTGTACCTAAAATGGAATTGGTCATCTGCCAGTGGAGAGAGCCAATAAATGTGTTCCTCTCCAAAGCTTTTCTGTTTATATATATTTTAGGAAATAATCTATAGCCTTCTCCCTGTATTTMTTTAATTAGATTACTAAAATACTCACTGTGATCATAACTGGTAACTATTTGTTGTGGTTTAACCCCAGCCAGCAACTAAGCTCGCTCACTCCCTGCCAGTGGGATGGGGGAGAGAATCAGAAGAGTAAAAGTGAGAAAACTCATGRGTTGAGATAAAGACAGTTTAATAGGTAAAGCAAAAGCCGCGCATACAAGCAACGCAAAACAAGGAATTCATTCACTGCTTCCCATTGGCCGGCAGGTGTTCAGCCATCTCCAGGAAAGCAGGGCTCCATCACGCGTAATGGTTACTTGGGAAGACAAACGCCATCACTCCGAACGTCCCCCCTTCCTTCTTCTTCCCCCAGCTTTATATGCTGAGCATGATGTCATATGGTATGGAATATCCCTTTGGTCAGTTGGGGTCAGCTGTCCCGGCTGTGTCCCCTCCCAGCTTCTTGTGCACCCCCAGACTACTCGCTGGTGGGGTGGTGTGAGAAGCAGAAAAGGCCTTGACTCTGTGTAAGCACTGCTCAGCAATAACAAAAACATCCCTGTTATTATCAACACTGTTTCCAGCACAAATCCAAAACATAGCCCCACACTAGCTACTATAAAGAAAATTAACTCTATCCCAGCCAAAACCAGCACACTATTACATTAAAGTTCCAGATAATATAATGAAAGAAATCAATGGTTCAATGTTTTGTGTATATTGTAATTAAATTTAGTATGTGGGTAACATCCATGGCTGTGAATAAGTCTCCTGCAGTTACCATAGAAACAAAATTTCCTCAAGTAGCGCAGCAGAGTGGTGTGATGTTGAGTGGGGAGTTCTAACATTTAGTTTTTAAATTAAACTGTACAAATAACCAGTAGGAAACAGCACAACCACCAATTTAGTATTAAAATCATGATGAGCTCTATTTTTCTGTATTGAACACCACCTCAGCGATACCTGACCTAGCACCTAGCAAGATGTATGTTGTGAGTTCTCAGCCTGCAGAGATGCAGGCTAACAAATACTTTTCATACTTGCAAAGCAACCTATAGATAGATACCTGTGAGAAAGAGACCAGCTTCCCACGTAGCAGTAAACTAGCATTGCACATTTTGATATGGGCTTATTTCCATATAAAAGAAAAGTTTAATATGTTAGTAACCAAAGTATTTTCAATTAACAATAAAATATAGTCTGTAGTTCAATATGAACTATTTCTGAAAGCTGATGTTAAGGCATATATCGTATGAATGACAATGACTTTCAGGGCAAATGGGAGCTGTTTAGTGGATTACCATGGTAACTGTGGTTATAGTATATACTTGACTACAGTATTAGTTTTCTAAAATCTGATGTACGGACTGGTTTGAAGAATCATTGCATAACGATTTATTCTTTTAATGAGGAAAGAATATTGGTTGTTTTTGCAACCTTTCTCTCCAGCCCTGCATCAAGTTTTTGCAGTGTGTCAGAGAGATTGCGGAAAACTTACCCCAGGGATCTTTATCTGAATTCAGAATATCAAGGAATTGAAAAGCAAACATCACGGAGGAGTTTTTCTTTCTCCTGAGTTCTTCTAGCGAGTCTCTGCTCATTTAATCACATTAATATCCAATGTGATTAACGTAAGGAGAAATCTGGAGAGAATACAGCACACATGACTACTCCCCCCCCCCCGCCCCAAGTTCTGTCCTTTTTTTCCCCTGTAATGGAAACTCTTGCAAGGGTGTAATTCAGTTCATGACTTGATCCTGCAGTCCCTATTCCTTCCAATAGCTCCAATAGACACTGTCCTTATTTGTTTACTTCTGGGGCTTAAATATGTCCTCAAAATGAAGTCTGTATAAGGGGGCAGCACGTAATTTGCTGTCCCAGAAACACTGCAGGGACTGAGTTGTGACCAAATGATGGTTTGGGGTTCTTCTTCTTCCATGAGACAAGTAGGTAGAAACAACTTTTTCTCAGGTATAGACTCACATTTGAATGCAAATTCACCTCTTAACCACTGTAATACAGCAGGGTGTTGATAGCCATGAAATGAAAATTCAGTCCTGCTCAAACTGTTTAGTGTTTATAGAAAACACAGTGGGTGGAAGACAAACTGTATGTTAAATAGGAAAGTCTAAGCTGCAAACACTGCCTTATGGGGATTCTGTCCTTCACTTCAACTGCTCTGCTCAAGAAGAGCTTGCTGGTTAGGAAATCAAGCCAGCCATGAGGAGGCACCCTTTAATTAAAAAGTTGTAGGAATCATATTGTTTATTTCTGTGATCCTTTCTGTGGCGGGAAAAAAACATTTCCTCCAAGACCCCCATCTGATTTTTACATGATTGCATATCCCCCTTAAAAGCATATGCTTGCAATCAATCATTCCTTCCTTCTGAAAACCCTAAGGAAATAACTACCTGCTGTACCATCTTCAGTCACTTATGAGCAACCTGATTTTACAATATATCACACGACTTAAGCTCCCACACAGTGCAGGCTCCTGCCCCTGGGAAGGTAGATAACCCTGCAAGGGTGCGGGCTGGGGGCGGCGGGGCTGGGGAGCAGCTCTGTGGGAGGTGCTTGTGCCCTGGAGCACCATGAACCGTGCAGGAGCCAGCAGCGACCAGGCAGCAGAAGCACAGCCCATCCTTCAAGGGATGGGATCATCCCCCTCTACTCCGCACTCATGAGACCATGGCCAGATACAGTGCCTGGTTTTGGGCCCCCCTCAATACAAAATGTGGACAAACTGGTGCGAGTTCAGCAAGGGCTCCAAGACAGTCGGGACTGGAGCATTTGCCCTGCGAGGAGAGGCTGAGGGATGGGCTGTCTCAGTCTGGGGCAGAGACGGCTCCAGGGGGGCAGCAGACTGAAACCTAACTATAGACAATGGAGATAATGAGATTTCCTTAGGTGTCTGAGGATGAAACATATGCAAGGAATCATCCACAGGGCCAGGGCTGGAGCTCAAGGGTCCTTTTTAGTTTGTTCTGCTTTTGCAGGAGGACCATGTGCTTGCATTTCTTCATAGGCAGATCTTAGCTATGCAACACTAATTTGTAATGATCCCACCAGCTGCTTAGCCAGCCTAACATCTGACTGGTACCCAGGCTCTTGTCTGAGAAACTATTGCGAGTTACTGAATTATATGAATTACTGCTTTCTTGTCTGAGCTAAGCATTTCAGTGGCTAGCTTCCTTCTAAACTTGCTTAGGATTAATAAATGGGCCTCCCCCTGTGCCTAAGGGCCATGACTGGCAGGGATGCATGTCCTGACAAGCATTGCTGAGCTGCAGAGAAGAGGTGCAGCCACCTCCGCACAGGCTCCTGCCGGCCCTGACAGCTCCCTGGGAAGTGGAAAGCGGGGGTACCATCCTCCCCGGTCTGTGGCCAGGCCAGATGGGATGCTGAGAAGAAGAGGATAACGAGACAGGGATAAAGAGAAAGTGCTCTTTATCACACCTTTATCACACAGTTCTTGATTACAGTGGCTACTGAGGAAACAAGTGCAAGGCAACATGAAAGAACATGCTGCTGGAGTTTGCTGCAAGATCCAGGCAGCATCTGGGACTTAACATTAAAAAGAAACGGCTGTAAAGCTTCACTGTATGATGAAAGCTTTTAAACTTTGAATTGGTTTAGGAAAACATAAATGAAAAAATAATATCACTTTTGCAACTCCTATCCCCTCCTTGTGTTATATGACCAGCTCTAAGAGCAGTTGTAATTTTGGCAAATGGAAGAAAAACAATTTTATAAAAGATGTCACATCTTTCCCACATTTTCAGACAGACCTAATGTTACATAGAATTGTTATTTTAAGGAATGAATTTTAGTTCACTCTGTTACACGGAGAAGAAAGAACGTAAAATTCAGGATTCCAGAATAAACCAAAATATAGGTATGCTCAAAGTGAAGTTTTCTCCTTTTAGTTTTTTTAAAACTTCACTCTTGAGTTAGAATTTCATTTCAACTCCCATACTATTTATCTCAGAGGGATAACAATGAAGTATTTACCATGCACTTTAATTACTAGTTGTTGAAAGAAATTGTACRAGTGCAGTCATAATGCTATTTCTACATCATCAGCAATGCTCGCTTTTTAAAAGCTTCTCTAAATTATCTCTTTTGCATTGCAGTGAGGACTGCAAATCCCACTCAGAGAGAAGGACGGGTGGCAGCTGTCATTAGAAAGTGGGATCAGCTGAAGTCATTGAAAGTTTCTTATTCACACCGTTACTCTCCTGTTGGTGCCTTGCACATTTCGTTACGGGTTTCAGCTGTTTTTCAGCTGAGCTGGTTGCTGAGTTCGTTTAATTCACAAATCACATCTGACCCAGCTCCCATTCACCTCCACAAAGATCTTTCCACTCTCTTTTTGGAGCCCTGGAGCACCTTTTGCAGCTTCCCATGTAGCCAGAGAGGGGAAATGTACATTATGGTGAATTCAGTTCAGGGAAAACACTCTCTAGTGTAAGTTTTGGTACAGACCTGGTCCAGCTGAGGCTGCTAAGCCTGTTGAGACCCCATAGTCTCAACCCCATAGAGCCTGTCATCAATAATGATTTAGGGAGAAGAAAGAAGCAGCATGAGGGAAAGCATTGGTTGCCAGATGTGTGTGTCTTGTAGAGGTCAGCAAAGCTCAGGACAGATCAKCAGGGGTGGAGGGGAAAAGATACCCTGGCAAACAGGCAGGGTCTGTCTGGTTGCAAGGGCATTTCTGCCAGTCCCCTTTGAATGCAATCAAAAGATCCCCAGTACACTCTGGAGCACACCCAGTATATAAATGAGAGGAAGGACAACAAAGGCATTAGTAACTATCTGAACTTCTGACCCTTTGACCATTGTACATATTTTGAGGTATTTCAAGGATTTCTTTGACTGATAGTGAATGTCTGAAGATATGGACAGTATGCTGAGCAAAGTGGCTGAACACAGTACTGTGAGTTGTAGGAAATGTAATAAGTCATAAGTAAAAATGTTGCCAGTCTTTCAAGAAATGTAAGGAAAATTCAGTTTTGAAAAAAAATTTAGCTCTGTTATTTTTGATGCTCTAATGTGTTTTAACAATATTCTTGGCAGACAGAAATATCTAATCATCTTTGGAGATCCTAGAAAGATTAATTGTGCCTTCTGATTATGTCTGAAATAATTCAATTATATCAAATATATTAAAAATCCAAAGAATAATAATGCACATCTCAATTCTTGAGCAAGCAACAAAGAAACTACTCTTATTGATGTATCAATAATCCCTGTTTTGTTCTGCTGCAGTTTAAAATGTCAAATGTGTATGAATGACTCCATTTATATTACAGGGCTCATCTATTTTAATCCTTCTAAACAAGTTTAAAACAAGGTTTTCATCACTTTAAATAGCTCTATATTTCATCATTCCTCTGCTCCATTCAATTGCCCTCTCTTTAATCAAAAATTTAGAGCTGTTTTTGGTCACTTCCAGTGTTCACATGATTCTCTCATACTGCTCTTTCTTTAGTGTACATAAAGGCAGAGGTGCCCGTAATTCCCACTCCTCCTTATCTATGGGCATTGCCTTCTGTGTGCTGTAGCACTAAATTTCTCCTTGAAGAAATACTATTCATATATTTTTTAACTACTACCATTAAATCATGGTTTTTCAATCTTCTTGACAGAAAATAAATACCTTTTTTTGGCTTGACCTGTTAAAAAATGTTTGAAGTCTGATACATACTACAGCAGTAGATTTATTTTTAATTATTTATATCATGCAAYATCATGTTGTACCTTATAACTGCTTTGATTTACTGCATTTTAATAGATTAAAATATCTTCCGGCACTGAATGCTCCTGTAAGATGTGTCTGATCCAGGCTAAGGTCTTTCCCTCTCATGCCTGAAGACATTCGCCTCCTCAGTTTGCTTCCTATAAGTAATATATTTAAGGTTCATGTGACTTATTTAGTGTCTGGAGACAACTGTTTTACCAGCTCCTTATTCAAAGATTGAATTTTAATAGACTGTAGCTAGGATTACAGAGGAACTTTCATTGCAAGTCTCCTTTTTAAGACAACCATGGCAAGAACTGAGAAAATAGGATTCAGGAATACTCAGATATGAAATGAGTTTCCTTTGACTCATTCTATGATCTTTTTCATTTCTGACAAAAAGTATTCTAGAAAATGGCTCGTCCAATAGAAAGCTCTAACAGTCGACAATAATGGCTTAGGTACTTTCTGAAAGTATTGGACTAGGGTAATTTTAAGTTAAGAATTAAGACTGTCCAGTAAGGAAGAAATCCTATGAGATGACCCATTTATATAATCAAATCAGATTAGATTCAAAATCTGTAGTTTTTATGATGGACTTTTGACAGCTGAAGCCTCAAACCAATAAAAGTCTATTTAGCAGAAAATTTCAGAAAGGGGAATGTTTTTAAACTGTCTGCACGGTGGATAGCTCCTAAATTGAAGAGGAGGTGAAAGTCAATAACCAAATGACTATAAATAATTCAATCTGCAGTTGTTCTTAATTTGTGAAAAGAATACAGCTTTGGGATTGAAATTACTCCTGTTTGCTTTCAACCCACATTGCTGAGTTTTTTTGCAGACTCAGAACCAGACTAGCCAACTAACCTTTTTAAAAAATAACAGCTATCCCTTTTTCTCTCAACTCTTCAGCAAATCTCTGGGGACATGTTTTTCATGTCAAAACCCTGTATGAAATTCTGCATACAAGATGCAATGTAATATGACAGATGTCCATGTGGACAATGCTAATGAAATCTGATTTTGTCATGGACAGTGAAAACCTGGACATCAACTACAGTGCCAGAATAGATGCTGGTGTGCAGTAGACAGCATGAACAGATAAGCATCTGAAATGCAATATGGTAACAAAGAAGGGCAGTGAAACTTTGGTTTATGTACGCAAAGAGGGATCTTATCATGAATTCAGGAACAGTAGGTCTCTCTGGGCAGGATTTTTTCCATCTAATGTTTAAATATCTAGTCTAAACGAATAATCTATTACTTCTCTGTATTTCAATGAGAGAATAGGTGCCTTATGAGTGTGTGACTCAATCCTCCTATCTTAGATATTTCTCTGTATGAAATAGCTGTTGAAATGTCTGTATCTCAAAACTGGAGCAGACTAGAAAATTAGGACAGTCCATACCGTTACCTAAAACTCTAAAATTAAAATGAAACTCATTTGTGCATTTGTGTCTCTCCAGGACCAGTCCTGGAATAGTTCGCTCTGTGCTGTGAACCTGACTTTACCTCCACATTTTGGAGAAGTCACTTTGTTTAGGTGTATAGACATGGATGTAAGCACTCATGTTTGGGTATTTAGTGTTTGGAAATGTGACAATTTGTTGTCTGTGCACTTCTTTACCTAGCTAAACAAGGGCTATGTATATGACTATGAATACAACAGATATTACATCTTATCATCCCCATGCTTCTTCAGGGTGAATCTCTGTTCCATAAAGAGCTGTCAAGGTGGCCATTGAAGAATTTTTGTAAGGGCAGTCTTTTATTTACACAACTATCCCATTGCTGTTGAGTTTTCTCACAAGCATGGTTTCCCAGATGTTGTCTTCCATATAGTTTTATACAAAGTGAATAGCAAGGCAGGGATCCTGGATGACATGGAAATTAATCCTGGCCTTTTATTCTAAAGAAAATTCCAGATATTTTTTTCAACATCCTTATCTTTTCTTTAAAATGTGTGAAGTTTTGCAATTTATATTCTCCATTGTGCATCTGAAGATAGGTCAATGGCTGACTAATAAACAGAATTAGGTCTTAACATATATATGGCATATTAAATAATAACAATTTTTAAAAAGTCCTCCAAGTACAGTTCTGAGTAGCAGAAAAATATTTGGACTATTCCTAGGCTAATGTGAGGCTGGTAGTTAGGATTTTGAGCTTAGATATGTCATATCAATGAACATCTAAGTAGGTGTTGGGAGTGTGTTGAAAGGGGAAGTATCAAAGCGGAGGTAAGTTATGGGTGGAGTCTGTCAAGAATCAGCCTTAGGTGTGATCTTATTTATGTGTAATATTTCAGTGAAAACTGGCACCAATACTAAAATGAGAAGAGCCCTTAATAAGCAGAAAAATTGTATGTATCACTTAGCATTCCAATTTGTAATAAGAGAAATAATTTGTTATTGTCAAAAATAGAGATCCTCATGTCATCCTAATTTACCCTAAAAGCTTTACTATCACTTTAAAATGTGCACTGTGGGTCCCCGTGTATCTCATCAGAAGTACTCAAATTCAGTGACAGCGTGGATCATTTGTTTGTAACTGAACTGGTAGTCGGCGCTCTTCACTGCCTCCGTATGATTTCAGATGAGCTGGAAACAATATCAGCAAAAGAAATCGTGATAATGATTTAACAGATTGCATAGATAGGACTGCAGTGCTGAACTGTAGCTGACCTATAGCTAAACCCAACTGGMGTACTCAATTTTCTTCTGTCAGAAGAAAATGTAGCTAAAAATTACTGACTGATTGAAAACATAGTTCAGTATCAGGACTGTGAATTTTAGCACTGTGACACAAAAGGGCCATAGCTGGAACTATAACTGCAAGAATATTTGGGCAAAGTAATACAGTCTATTGATATATTTCAGCATTATTTTTTCAGCTGGCCTGGTAAGTCTTCTGATTTTGCACGTGGCAGTTTGACCAGATGTGACCATATTACTATACACAATTATGCTTCTGTTATCTTCAAAATTAGAATGACTTATTACATCATTTCTTTCGTAAAGCCGATGTAGATATGCCTACAGATTGTTTATGATCCGTGTCATTGTATAGATTTTATGTGACAAAACACAGCCTGGACCTACATAGTTTTCTCCAGAATAATTACCAGTTGGCATACCAGAACGAATGGTGGGAGGCCATCAAACAGCTTGTCCAAGCCTTCCACCCATCTGTCCACTTGCCATTTGTGAAACATGCAGTTTTTATCTGTAATGATTAAATAGTTTTTTGTATATCAAATTTTCAGTTTTCCCAAGCAATGCTTGTATGCAGCATTTAGTGTTCATTTAGTGTTCATTTCCCAGTGTGGTAACCTTCTGTCTAGCTTCAACTGGTTAAAATAAAAATAAGAAATACAATTTAAAATATTTATTTGCTACCTCATTTTCTCCTAATTTCCATCTTCAGTGCACTCTTCTTGTCTAAAAGCAACTGTGGTCTATATAAGTGGGATCTTTTTTTCCTCAAGGGAAAAGGCTTGGGTTAAACATTTTTAAGAGAATCCTGTTTTGTCTGCATTGATAATAATGTAGCTGAAGAACAGTAATTTTAATGGTATTTGCAGGTAAATTTTTTTAAGAAGTTTATTTCATCAGTAACAGGTGACTCAGGAATTAGCCCCTGAGAGAAAAATGTATTTAAACTGTTAGACATGTGGTAATGGCATACATTAAAAATAGAGCAACGTATATCAGTGTCAGTGTCTTTCTCAGTATATTTGGCATTAAATAATTTAAGATTTGTACTTCTATTTACTCTTCTGCAAATACAGCATGCATATACCCAGTGGATGCTGTAAATGTTACAAGTTACTTTGAAGTCAAGGTTAATTTTTTTATTGACTTCAGTGAATTAAGACTCCTGTGCCTTGGACATGGCTCTGGGATGTAAAGAGTACCGCTGAAATACCTGACAGTTGTGTCTGAGCCCATTGTGTCTGAAGCAGGTGTGAAACTTCCTCTACACCCAGCCCATTTTCCTGTTAAATCTGTTTAATGGCAGTATATATACGACGCTCTTTGCTCCATGAGTCAAGCTGCACCAGGCGGAGACCTCCCCACCTCCCCTGGAGTAGGCTGTCACCTCCCGTCACTGCCGTGGCTCTGAGTGCCCAGTGTGCCAGTGCACCTGATCCTACTGCAGGGTGTCCTCTTCTCTTCTTTTTCATATCTTTCRTATGCTCGTGGGGAGTTGGAATGTTTCTGGCCCCCCTTTTTCTCTATTTCCTTGCAGTGACTGACCCTAAATTTTCAAGATGCTGAATTAAGATAATAGACTCATGGCATCACAGAAAATTAGGCTGGATGAGGCTGTAAGACACCATCCGTTCCATCCCCTGTTTCAAGGTAGGATCAGCTAAATATAAGTCTTTCCTGACAGATGTCTTTCCAACTTGTTTTAAAAAATGTCAATCTATTTGATTATCTAGCTACTCTTAGACAGTGAACGTTTTTTTCTGAAAAATGCAACTTTAAATTTATAGGTGCAACAGGTTATTCTTCCCTTGGTGGACACAGGAAATGGTTTATTCCCTTCTAATTTGCACCCTTCTTTGTAATCTTTGATAACAGTGATCCTTTAGTCATCTTAAGAACAACCCTGCTTCCTTCAGTCTTGCATCATAGTTTGCTTCCTAGACTTTGGACACTTCCTTTTCTCCATGCAGTCTCTTCAACTCATTCTCATCTTCCTTGAAGTGTGGTGCTCCAAGCTGGACGATGTATTTCAGAGAAGACCTTCCTAACTCTGCATAGATTGGGCCAAACTTTATATTTCTGATCCACTGTGATTCCCAGACTTTATTGTACCAACTGCTGCCTGGTCAGTGTTTCCCCATTTTATGTGTGTGCAGTTGACTAAACTTGTTCTTACTGAATTATTTTTACTTATATCCACGCAAAAGAATATCATTAGTAGAGTAGGCCCCAGCAATAAGAGCTGGCTGAGAATCCTGCTCAAGACCTGAAAGGGTTACTGCAATGACCTGGATTTCTCCATCACCAGCTCCTCCCAGAAAACTGTTATTTTATGTCAGCATCTGTGTGGTGACATGCTGGCTTATGAAAGCCTGGCTGAACTTAAGCTGAAGATGAGAGATTGGCAGCTCACATATAGYGGCACCAACCAGTGAGCTGTGATACGAAATACCTACAAGCCAACAGTACTAAGGCATCATCATCTACAGAACCACACTACGCTGAAGGTAATCAAGGTCTCTGAAACAAAATGCTTGTCACAAGGGTAAAAAGGGCAGTGAAACTTTCACCTGCCTCATTGCTTCTGAGGCCACAGGAAGCAAATATTACAGTCGTTTTCCCTTTTTGTACCTATGCTTGCTATAGACTGTGGTGAATTTATAGATTTCCTAAAATGGGAAAATACATTTGCGTGCACACATGTGATTGCATATTTAAGTGTGCAGTTATTATTAGGTAGAATTCCTGTAGTCTACATAGGATAAAGATGGATTTGACATCATGCAGGCCTGTAAAATTAGCATGAAATGCATAAAATATGGATGCTTTGTTTCTAATGATCTCAGTAATCGTAAGCTAATGGGAGCCTATGAAAAGGGAAAAAAAAAAAAAAAACAAACAACTTTTTTGGTGGGTGGGAAAATAGCATTACTTGGTAAAGTTTTCTGCTACAGTAAGAAGGAAAGAATTTTCACAGATAATTCCTTGGCTGAGATTTTCCAGCTGACTTACAGATAGAAGGTGACATATGCAGCTAGGATTTGCCTGTTAGTCTTAATATGAAAGTAGAGCTCCTCCCAAATTCCACATGGCACTGCTGCAAGCTTCTGGGAGTTAGGTCCAGCTCTACTATTGTGGGGAATCATTTTGTCCCGGTAGACGCATACTGACTGTTCACTTCAATTTTTCATTACAACTGACCAATTGTTGGTGAGGTGATACTGTAATATTCAGTGAAATTAGAATCGAATGCTTAATTTGAGCTTTATATTGAAGTTTATAACAGAGACAAGTTACTTATGACTCAGGCATTCTTGATCAAATAAATCAGTAAAACAAAAAGTGGCTTGTCTTTCATTCTGTGAGCAAGCTCTTCTGGGATTTAAAGGTTCCTTGTCTTATCTGACACTTCAACAAGGCGAATCATTTAGTGAATTAAAGAAAGCATGCATTTCCCTTGCAGATTTCTTTTAAGTAACGAAGTTAGTGTTTGGGCAAAACAATCAGCTTTACTTAATGGTGCTTTGAAATCAAGTCTCTAAGAAGAAGCCGAGTGATTTCTGCATGACTACATTCCATGTCATCATCTGGTATGAAAAATGCATTATACTCTCACTTCCTTCCTCTCTAAGCAAACTCAATTTCCAACACCTGTGATCTGAATAAACTGTACACAGACTCCTATAAAAGATTTCAACTGTAAAAAGGTTATGGATTTTTAGAACTGCATTTTGAAATCTGATGATACACCCAAGTTACCCAAAGGGAGCATGCGAGGCCAGTAAGCTGTAGGAAGGAAGTTTCTCCACAAGTAACATAGTGAGTAGAAATGCTGCCCTGTGAGACAAGACAATGAACCGGAGAGGGAAAGAAAGTGGCCCTAGGCAGGGCTAGCATCTTTCCCCGGCTGAAAGGAAGCCCAGTCGGGATATGTGGCGGCAGCTTTGCTGTCATTCTTATCCCAGGCTGGCAGTAGGTAAGCAGTCGCCTCCCCCAAGGAGACACTGGAGTGTGAGAGGGACCTATAGGTCACTTCTCTCAGTCATGAAGAAAAACTGCTTGCTCGGTTTGACCTTGAGCTACCTGGTGTCTGGGCACTGTGTAGTTCTCACATTAACTCACTTTTGCTCTCTCTTTTTTTTGTCTTTCACAAAAACTTTCCCCAATATATTTATTTGAGTTKGCACTAAAAGACATATCATTAAGCACTATGCAAATGTCTCGGCAGAGACAGGATAAAATGAGTGGCCTCTATGCCTTAAAAAATGTAGCTATATAATTGAAAACACTAGGTTTTAACTAGTTATATGCATCTAATTAGTTAAAAGATGTCTTATCAACAGCCTGGGGAGCCTGTATGACATCTGTGATATTGCACAAGAATTTCAGCATCCATCTGCTTTCTCACATGATATCCTCCACTGTACTTGTTTGCCTGCTCACTCTGGTGTTCATTACTTTAGCCTTTCTTTAAACTAATGAGATGACAAAGTTTCTATAATACCAAACCTAAGAAATATGAATTCAAAGAGAAATGACAAAAGGTGAGTTCACAGTTTGAATGTCTCTATACCATTCTTAGGGCTCAATATAGAAATCCCTCAGACTCTGAGACTGTACTGAGTCTGTGCACCTATTTTCAGATAGAAGTTTTTACTTATGCTCACTATAGCAATAAATAGGAATTTTATTTAGTCCTCTTTCTTACATTAAGGGCTGGGAACAACATTAAAAGGTGAGGAAATTTGACCTCTATTTCTTGTTTGTGGTCAGGATCTTCCTATTATATAGAATCTTTCAATTGCATACCTACTTTCAGTCAGGTAGGTTCTAACATAACTGTTTTTCTTTACTAAGTGATTCAGAAAAAACTTTTCAATCTAAATATATTATTATAATCTAGAAGATGGCACTACTAACCTCTGCTTCTGTCTAACTCAAGATAAAATAGGCTTGCCAATGTGACGCCCATCTACAAGAAGGGCCGGAAGGAGGACCTGGGGAACTACAGGCCTGTCAGCCTGACCTCGGTGCGGGGGAAGATTATGGAGCAGTTCATCTTGGGGGCACTCGCAAGCCATGTGCGGGACAACCAGGGGATCAGGCCCAGCCAGCATGGGTTCATGGAAGGCAGGTCCTGCTTGACCAACCTGATCTCCTTCTATGACCAGGTGACCCGCCTAGTGGATGAGGGAAAGGCTGTGGATGTGGTCTACCTGGACTTCAG